>VWYP01000370.1:0-99245 GCA_013400435.1 Pycnonotus jocosus
TTTTAATTGTAAGCCAGAATATCTCAGGTAAGCCATAAAAAATATGTGCCCAAACATGAAACCTTAAAATATGTTGCTAAGCCTAAGGTAAAAACTGTTCAACAGGAATGAATGTTGTATTGTCCTGTAGGGGGGAATATCTGATTGGAAGGAAAAGTGGCAACATTTTACTTTGCTTCAGTGAATCTGTAGAAATTGTTCTGTGCTGCAGTTTTAATTTAGTTGCTCCAAAAAGTCAATAACAGAGTGTGTGCCATACAGGCTCTCTCTTCAGAGATGCTGACCCTTGCACTGGATTTACTCAAGAGGAAGAAATGTGTTAAGGGCTCTTCTGGGACTGCCTGGTTTTTCCAGGCTAGGAGTACTGGTGGATTTGTGTTCATCCAGTAATTATTGCTGCACTGCCAGAGTTTAAACACTCCTTGAGTCCCTGAGAGATAGAATGGATGGCAAATGTAGCTCAGTAATTCCTCCTGCATTTGGAAATGCTGTACTCCAGCCCATTGAGGGCAGCTCCCTGTCTCTCCTGTTATTTATATTTACATGGAGTAAGTAGTGCCACACGGATGGAAGAAGCTGTCAATCCCTTTGTGGACAGGAGGCTGAAAAAAGCAGAGTTTTTCTCATTATTTTGTCAACAGTGTGAGAAAATAAGTGAAGGGCAAGGAGTTCTGCCTAAATGGAGAGTGTTTGTTGCATGAGCTGTAATTTTCTTCTGTTTGACAGAGGGAGTTGCTTGCTGTGTCTGTACATTTTCCTGCATAACTGGCTAATAACAGCTGCAGGTGCAATTCAGTTTACAGAGTGAAGGCCTTTGGATTGATTGATAAATGCAGCAGGGGTGGCCTTTGAGTTTATTTTGGGCTTTCCAGCTTGTATTCCTGAAGGTGAAATTGTTGTTGAATATTTTTTTCTACCAATGTGCATAGTGAATATAGACTGAGCCATCTCCTTGTCATCCCCAGCTTCTTCTGTCAGCTCATTTTTGGTTTGATCACACACAAATAATTGAGATTTTTTTTTTATTTTAACCCACTCTGCACAGATGTTAGTAGTAGCACTGGTCACCTTAATATTAAGAAAAACAAGGAAACGAAACCAAAATCCCCCTCAAATAATACCCAACTCTTAAAACAATGAGCTCCATCAAAGAAAATTAAGCCTTTTATTTTTTTGGTTTTTTGTTTGTTGTTGTTTTTTTAACTTAAAAAGCTAAAGGTGAAATTATGCTCACCTCATGGAAATTACTTTTTACACAGAAAAAGTCACGAGGCTGCCAAACTCTGGTAATTTATTTTTGCTTTCACCCAGAAAGATCCAGTGCAACCAGCTGTGTGATTAAATGAGTAAGGGATTCAAACAAAGACCTCAGGGCAGTAAGTGAGGTAATTCAGGTGGGAGAAACACTGCTTATCCTAAAGCAATCAGTCAAAAAGAAGTTGTTTTGTGTGAAGGTGATGGGAATAAAGAGGGATGAACAGAGTTCTGGGTGATCACAATTGGACGTGTATTGTATGTCATATGCCACTCTGTAAGCTGGATATTATCCCATTCAAGGACACTATTCAGCACACAAATAAAAAAGCAGCTGTTGGATCACTAATATATTTTCATTTTGGTCTTTGCTAGTGGGACAAAATTGGATTTTATTGAAATTGAAACCAACTTTATGGGCAAGGCACTGCAGGTTATTGTTTTTCAGTGCCAGCTATTACAAACAGGACTCAATTTTCTCAGGGAAATAGATGCAGCAGACCTCATACCCAGCTCTTCAAGGAAATGAACCTTCCTGATAGTCTGCTTTTCATGCAGCACATTTCTCTGTCCAAGATATAAGGAGAAATCGTATCTGGTTTTTGTATTGGCAGATATAAATACCTTAATGGAACTTGACAAAGTCTACTTGTTTTGCTACTTTTATTTGTGCTGTTTATTGGTTTGAAATCATTTGTTTTCCTGTGGAGCAGGTTTCAGCATAAACAAAACTGCTTCCAAAATGAGAAGAGGCTTGTGTAGCTGAGAAACAGCAGCATTTCTCTTATGAGCAGGTGAAACTATTCATAACTCTGCAGGAGAAAAAAAAAAAGAAGCAAAGCCAGACTGCAGTGGCCTCTTTCAGTGCTGTGTAGTTCCAAGCACTCTGGAAAAGTTTCTGAAGTGAGGCACTTCCTTCATTTGCCTTATTATTTAATGGGTGATGAGGATACCTTTGTTTCAAAAATGTTGTCAGACTTTTATAGAAAAGAAGCTTTGCTGGAGTAAAGAGAGAAAATAGAGTGAGCCTGTGTTCTGTGAATGAACTCCATAAAGAGAGAAGGCTGCAGTGGAAATTAAAAGATAGGAAGGGATATTAGGTCTCCTTTATGCTGAGTGCATGGATTGGTTTCTTCAGTCCAATGTCTGAACCTTTTAATCCTTCTTTGCCTGCATCAAGTAAAGAAAAATATAAAATTAATTAAATTTACAGATTCTGTTAGTGCAAGGGTTGGTAGAGTTCAGACACGTGTCTCTTGGAATAACTTTCAATTACTTTCCAGCTACATTAGTGGATATTTTAAGTGAGAAACAGGCCATTTTTATGTATTTTTTGATAAGTGCATTGCTGATTTTTAACAATGTCTGTTGCTTCCACCTAAGAAAGCCAATAGGTCACCTCTTCATTTATAAATGGCAATGCTATATTATAGTTTTTACATTGTGTTTTGGAGATGCTTAGTATGTATTTGAGGTTACAAAATCTGTATCAATTTTTGGGTTTGTCAGTTTTCTTGATAAAACAATTTTGCTGTGAAGTCTAAAATATTCCCTCAACTCCTCCCAAGAAAGAACACATGATAAATATATTAATATTTCAGTTAAGGCTTATAACAGTATTAGTCAATCCCAAGTAATTCTCCAAGGTTGCTTTGTGTGAAAATAAGGTAGAAGGAAAGAGCACTTGTGGCAAAACACTGTTGTGACATTCTAAGAAGTTATCAAGATGACCAGGCACAATTATTTTATACTGCAAGGATGAAAGAATGTTATGAAATTAAATTACAAGGTTTGTATTGTACTTTCATTAAAGGCATGATTGCCTTAAATACAGTGCCCAGTTTATTTACTGTCAGTCAGATAGGCTACAAGAGGGAAATCAATAGGATTAAAGAAAAGATTTCTCTGGAAAAAGATCAGAAAGATAAGTTCATTCACTTTAGACAGAGGTTACAAAGAGCAGAGAAAAAGCATATTGAATGAGTGTGGTTTAGAGAGCGCCACTAGAGGATTTTCCTTTGCTGTTTCATGTCAGAGAAGAAGTAAATACACCCTCAGAGATAAAAGGATGACAAATTTTATTTCCAAGTAAAACAAAGTTATCAAAGTTACTAAGGTCATTAAGAGAACACTTTTTTCCTTCTGCAAAAGGCAGAGGAGTGTCTGGACCACAGTGCACTCTGTATGTGGCTGAGGCTTTACCTACAGGTGTCACAATGCAGGCAGAGGTGCTGCTGACAGGGCAGCAATGTTGCTTCTCCTGATGGATGTGCGTATCAGAAAAGAAAGATCTGCACAGCTGGCTTCAAATCAAGCAGAAGCAGTAGCTGGGTCAGTTTTAGGGATGTTCTGAACATTGTGTTGTCCAGTAGGAGAAACTCCGATCATGGGAATTGCAGAGATTGATTTAAGAGTAAGCACACAAAAACTGACCAGGCAAATGTCAAATGCTGTGGCAGGAGCTGCCAGTTTGAGCTGAAGTGAAGGAAATGGATGCTGTGAGCCAGTTAGGAATTCTCTGTCTCTAATGGTTGCAAAGAAGAGGACAGAACTGCTTGTTTGTTCTAGTCAAGCACTATAGTCAGTAGAAAGGGAAACTGTCAGGTCTATAGAAGGAATTGTCCCTTTTATGACAGTGAACAAGACTGGTGCTGGATGATATGAGAAGACATCACTGGCAGGACTTTATATTTTGTAGTAAGTGATATTTAGTTACAATAGCTGTTCCTGCAGATTTCTATAACAGAGATACTTTTTGTTTCTTCAGATATCTTTACGATTGTATGGGTACTCTTCTTGTATTGTGCTTTATATTTGCCTTTGCACAAAAAAATTCTACTGTGAATATCGCTACAATGTCTTTTGGATTGGGAAGCTATTGAAGAGACAATGGAGAAAGGAAGAAACATAAAAACATGAAAAATCTAAAAGAGGAATTAGCAGTCCTTACTTGTTGTGGTTTTATCTATTTTTAATAGATGAATACAGTGACAATGGGAAGTTAAGTGATCTCTCCAGCATCGAGAACAGTTTAAAAAGTTATTCTTTTTAAAGAGTCTATGGCACTTTTGCAACCCAAACCAGAAGTACTCTTTTTCCTCAAACTCTCTAGTGCCTAGTTAAGAGCAGATGTTGCTGTGGGTGGAGTAGGAAGGGTCCCAGTGAGGAGCCTGTGCAGGATCAGACCCAGGTTATAAACCCTGGACTGCACTCCAGGACTGAGGAAGAGGAGTGTTGGAGGTTTGGGCAGGAAGTATTTTGTTCTGCCCCTGATTTATTACCTTGGCATGAATAAGGGTTGAAACATTACATTTCTGTTGTGGAGCTCCTCATGGCTTTGTTGCTTCAGGAGCCATAAAGTGTCTAAGATGCCACACTCTCTGTTAGTGAGCTTGAACACTATTTCAGCAGGGTTTGGCAGTGTCTGCCCTCTCCTCAGATCATGGCAAGCAATGGTGTTTCTGCTGTCACCCTTTGAGGGTCAATGGGGCTTGTTATCTATAATGAAATGCCTAACAATTAAAGCATACACAATTTAAGGTCAAAGAGAAGTAGGTTGGTATTCAGCCAAGAAAGCTGCTACAACACTGATTAGAGGAGTTCGCTCTCATTAATGGTGACAAGCAAGAATCAGAGAGACTTTGCCTCAAAAATGTAATATCTACTGAAATTCCCAGTATTTTTACTCAACATTATGTAAAAGATCCAGCAAGGAGCTAAAGAAATTACCTTTTAGCATGTCTGTGTGTAAAGAATGCAGTTCTTGACAACCAGCCAGCAATGTGAGCCTGTTGCTCAAAACATGCTTTGTAAGAAAAGCCTGTTGGGGAAAGTGGCCCTGCTTCTCTGCTCTGTGTTTCTGGAAGAGAATATGAGTTTTATAACCTTGGGGAGCTTGTGGTAAATGAATAACACACTGATCCAATGAAAAAGAAAACTTCCTGAAGCTCTGCTGCAGTTCTCCAGAACTGTATCACTGTGAGCCTCCTTCTTCCTTGGCTTGAGAGCTCTGGGGCTCAAAGTGACTTCACTCCTTGGCCATCAAATTAGTGTTTCTAATCAAGGATGCTGAAAGCAGTGCAAGGGCTCACCCTCTGCACAGCCACAGAGCTGAGTTGTCTTGCTTTAGGCTTAGCTCCATTTACACCACATTCTGTCTATGAATAAAATTGCTTAATAATGACTGCAATTTGCATATTTCACTCTGATTGAGAGCCTGTAGTACAATCCTTACTTTCAAATCATGTTCAGGTTTGTTCTGTACTTTCACAGCAGCAGATATTGCTTGGAGGGTTAACTTCTTAATTCCTCAGAGGCTAAAATTTGTACTTACCCTCTTATCGATGGTTATTTTCTTATTTTCTCTGATTTATTTTGTCTTCTAAAACTTTATATTGTATTAACAGATATGATAACTTGTTCTATAGCTTGTTAAATAACTGCATCCTGCAGAAGTTAATCTTAATTAGGTCTGGTATTCAAAAGTCCTAAATTGATGTGTAGTTTCTGAAAGCCCCTTCATTATCCCTGGAAGCATGGAGTGCTTAAACAGCTCATTTTGAAAATAAGAAACATCAAAAATGAAAATGGATTCTAATTAAATGATGAAGTCAATTTGCTGCTTCTTAAAATAGGCTGCTGCAGACCTGGGTGTTGGGTTTTTTTTCAGTTACAGTATTTGTTTTTGCTAAGATTGTCTGCAGAGATTTGTCTTTTCTGGAAGTTTACTCTGTGTATAACCTGATTTACCTCCAGACAAAGAGCTATTATGGCCATAACTCAGACTTAGAAACCTGAACAAATAAACAACAACAACAAAAGCTAGTCAAAAATTACAGTGACTAGGCAGGAAGAGGTTGAGCACTTAGCAACTAGGAAAACATTTCTTGAACCCCTCTTCTTATATTTCAGTAGGGAGTTGAAAATAGCACGAATTCAGGCCATCATTGACCTTCTTTTGTAGCAAATAGATTGAAATCTTTCAGCTCTTTGTTATCCTAAGAAAATAAGTTATGCCATACATACACATACATTTTGGGGCGGGTTTTCTGCTTTTAACCCAGCAGCCATGGATCAGCAGAGCACCTCACACCAAATAAAAAAAGATTCCTTAATTCAGATACTTATTTCTTCATTTCCTTTAGATCCAAAACTATGGGTAGGAAGAGTTAGAAAAAGGTCATTCTACCAAGACTTTTCTCTCTTTAATTGGAACAAAAAAGCTTTTGTCAGCTACCAGATGTGCAGGCAAATTGAGAGATGACCTGTGGATTGATCCTGCAAGAGAAATAGGGGTTGTATCTTCATTAGCTGCAACATTCATTTAGAATTTTCTTTCTGTTCTCTTGGATTTAAATCACCATTTTGGAAGAGGAATTTGGCTAAATATATGCTGGGGGAAAAAAAAATCCTCTTTTATTCTATATATTAGTATTCAGTACTGTTAGACCAATAAGTTATTTTCTTCTATTTTAGTGATTGAACAGACCTAGTGGATGTTCTATATGTGGGGGCTTTGTGTATTTGTGTGTGCTTTAAAGAGCCATGAACTATAACTTGGCATGGTTCTGTAATTAGTTATGACATGCTACATGTTCTCTTGTGGCAAATTTCAAAGATAAAATCTTTATAATCAGAAGCATTTGTTCAGATACAAAACTGCTCTGTGTAGAAAGCATTAACTGTATTGCAATGACTTTAATAACAAATGATAAGAACAATTGTTGTTAGAGACAATATAGAGACAAATTTACGACAGAGAGATAAATTTTTATATCATTTTCTGGTGGTATTGACCAAAGGAGTAACCACTGTATTTCTAAAGAGATACAGAAATTCCCCTAGGAAGCTTTTTAAAGCAGTCAATATATTTTTGAGTGCTCCAGAAATCCAAGCAGAGCAAATCTGTGAGTTCTTTACTATTGACATCTGCTAAGATACCCAATTTTTAGGTTCTGGTTTTTGTTTTCAAGGTCTTAAAGCTTATACCAACAGCAATAAGTAAAGCATAATTTCCTATTGAGTTTTACTTTTGTGTCATTCAAAAAAAAAATTGTTCTAAGTCCTGGGTAGATCTTTTGCATACTTTAGGCTTTGAGATTAATAGGAACCCTTTGTCTGCAGAGAAGTTGAACCTCATAGGTTTCTGCATGGTTAAGCTTTGTGAAACACCTCTGTAATTTTTAACTCATGTGTAATTCCAAGGTGGTATGCAACATGCAAATGAGAAAATGGAAATGAACAAGCCCGTGCCACAAAACTGTAATGCATCACATCGTGGCCATGCGGTGACACAGCTGAACCCTTGGGAATGCTCCCTCCCCCTCTAGTGGTTAAACCACTCTTCTGAGCAGTGGACTTCCAAAATCTGCCAGAGCCAAACACTTGCAGATGTGCCAGAGGATGCTGGAGTGTCTCCAGCTGTGAGGTGGTCATTATTCAGCTTTCCACTCTAAATAAAGTCTGCTTATTTTAAAGGAGAAGAGAGATTCTCACAAGCAGCCACTGTAATACCAGGGAATTGGTGTGGTTTTTTACTATACAAAAATATACTCAGTGGAGGATTGACCTTTTCCCCTCAGTCACTGCTTGGTGTCACGCACAGAAAATATTTGCTGTTTCACTAAGTGGGAAAAACAGCTGGCAGTTGGTGTTTTGGGGTTTTTATTTCTTGAGAGGTGTTTTTGTGGGTTTGGTTTGTTTGAATCCTTCTATTTTAGAAAATCCAAGCATATGAACAAAAAAAACCCCCTTCATATATCATACAGTGGGTAAAGAAATCACAAATCCTATTTTCACAATCCACTAGCAGATTGTACTGTTTAACCTCAGGTGTGTAGATTGCAGCGGGGCTGATAAAGCTGCACTGGGCAGGCTGTCTGCTTTCAAGGCTGTTTTAAAATAAAAAGTAAATGGGTTCCTTGCAGACACATTGCAGGCATTGGCATAAAGCATTAAAGGTCCATCTGTGAGCTGGGGGGAGAGCTCCGGGCTTGGTTATTGCAGAGCTGAAGGAGCAGTTGGCAAAAACGAAGGAAGAAATATCATCTTCCCTCTATTTTAACCCAAAAACTACACCCAAGTCACAAAAGATCCTGAAAAATCGATAACAGGCAAGTAGCAAGCATATTGAGTAGCAAGTAATCAAATGGAATATTGTTAAGTTTAATCCTTGTCACAAAAGAGCACTGAGAAATCACCACAAAACTCTTTTCATGTTTGGTGTTTTGAGCACCTGAGCCTTGATCTGCCTTATGGCCATGCCAGGTCTTGACATCAGATCTCTTAATTGATTAATCAGCACTCCTTAATATCACAAGCAGAAAGAATTGATAGCTCATTATTGACACAGATATTTGGGTTAAAATACTTTCTGCTGTCTCTTGTGGGAAAAGCATTGATAGTTGGGAATGATATTTTGGTCAGAAAAATGAGTGTTCTCTTTTAAAATCAAAGGGCCTTCTTTCAATGATGTGAATCATCTATGTTCAACAAAAAGCACTTTAGTTTCAAGAAAAATTCTCTTTACTGAGGAAAGACCTATTTTAGCATGACTTTTTCTCCCCCAGAAATACTTACAAAACTTCCACAGGGATTCATCTTTAAATAAGTGTCTCTTGTTTTGAGCAATTAGAACTTCGTTATGTTCTTCTCTTTTCCTTCTGCTTTCCAGCTGGCCTGTCCACCTGCTTACAGTTTCTATCCAAAAAGCAAAGTTCAGAAACCCCTAAGATCTTTCTGTTTTAAATGGAACAAAACAGTGATAATGCCTGTGTTCTTTGCTTATTTCTAGAATGTTGACATAATATGAGAAAAAGCAAACTAAACCATACAAACCAAATGAAAAAGCCCCAATTCGTAGCCTGATCAATAACACTAATTTAACCAATGATTATTGTGTAAGAAAGAAAATTTTAAAGTCTAAGATGCCTATGTTGAAAATGGTTAATTATAATAGTGTATGTTCTTGTGAATAACTTTTTTTTTTTCCTCACAAGCAACTGATAACTCTGCAAAACATTCAACTTTGTTTTTTTGTTATGCTTGACCCCATCTTCTGTTTCCTGCACTACAATAAGAAAAATGAAGAAACATCCTGAAATTTAAAAATACTTTTGCCTGTATATGTATCACTTCATATTCTGTGGAACAAGTCCTGAAAAACTTCATTTTCTTCTTGCATTTTGGTGTGTGAGCAATTCCAACCCTAGTCTGGGTCTGTAATCTCTTCAAGCCTCTCTTGCTTACAAAGCTTCCATACTTCTATTTTTGTCAGTTTAGTAGTAAGGAAACAAAAATAAGAGAGAAGCTTGGCATTTGTCACACTTTTGAAATTATTTACCCTCAAAACTTGGCATCCTCTGTCCTGACCAAGTGGGAAATACTCTGCAGGCTATTACAGCTCACTGTAAAATAAATCTGGAAGGAGCAACTGAATGAACAGAGCCTTCTTAAAGGAAGCTGGTGATCACAATCTCTCTTTCTGCATTTACACCTCTCTTTTAGTTTCCATCCCTGGCTGGAATCTCTGCCAGTGCATTCCAGAACTGCAGGGTAGGAGGGGAAGGATGGACCTATCTATTGTAGCTGTCCCTCAAAATATTTAAAAGTGGAAATATTTAAATCAATCTATTAGTTACATGCTCTCTTTTGCATCTAGCAAGTCAAAGCAAGGTGCTGCTTCCATTTATTATTTTTGTTGTAGTGGTGGTATTACCACCATTATTACAAGGTATATAAAGGAAAAATTAATTTGGTCAAATTATATGTGAATATCTTGATAGGATGGAAAGCCCCCATGAACAGGTATCTTATATCTGTATAGCAGCTATTTCTCCAACATGGAACAATTTTTTAAAATAGAATTGGAGGAACAAAATATCTTTGGGGGAATATTTAAACATGTTTAATTGAATATGATCCAACACAGCACTGTGATCATAAAAAAATCTGTTCAGCTTTTATTCAGTTATTGAGAAGAAACTGTTTCTGTGTTTGATTTACTGCAAGTAGCTTGTATTAAAAGCTTCTTTGAAGCATAAGTGCCAACAATTGTAACATGTTTTCATGAGGGTTATTCTGTCAAAGAAATTTATATGTGTCTATTAGAAGAGTTATCTGTGCATTAGAGCAGGGTGTGTGTATTACAGTGTCTTAGCTCTGGGCAAATTTTGTTACCCTGTGGTGTAAGGAAGCAAAAACTATCACTCCAGTTATCTCCCAGGCTGGAAAGAAATCAAATGAACTGACACGCTTCTGCCAGAATCTAATGGAGATTTGTGTCATGCTAGAAAGAGATTGCAAAGGATCAAAGGAAAATACAGAGTGGTTCTTAATCTTCTGTAACCAACAGCACACAGCCTTTATGAAAAATCCTCCTTCACTGCCTGTTTCCTTATTAAAATAGGCTAATTCAGGAAAAGTGGTAAGAATATTGCAGTGAGAGATTCTTTTGCCAGTTAAAAATTTGCCACTCAGCAAATTAGGATTTTATTATAATTGCTTGGATTTTCCCACAAGAGTCACAGAGTTTTCCATATATTGTAAATACAACTGTAAGCATTCTGAACAGTCCTGTTAAAACTCTGCTTTACTAAGGATGTACTTAGTATTTAAAGGTGTTTCCTGGGTGCTGGGTTTCTTTCTAATGAGCAAAGCAGGATCATTGCATTGTTCTCAGTCCTCCACAGACTTCTCAGATTCCTTTCTGACTTGTCCTCTGGTAGAACTCTGGGTAAATCTTGCACCTGAGGCATCATTAACTCATTTCTGTTAAAGAACTGCTGTGGATACAGTTTAAATTGCTTCATTCATCCAGTTGCTGAGCAGACCAGTGTGTCCGAACTTGCTGCGTGAGACAAGAATGCAGCATCAGGAAATTTTCTCTGCAGCAACCTGTTGGTTTCTTCTCCTTTGAAAAGCACTGCCTCCTCCCAGAGTTATCACTTACATGCCTAGAGTTAGGCACACACTTGANTCCAGTACTTCCCCCTATTTTGAAGGACAATCTGGTGTTTACACTTCTTCCACATGTCTAATTCCATTATCTATTACTTATTTTCTATTACCAGAAAAGTAATATTGAATACTAAAAGAATAAAAATCTCTTTCTCACTGCTAGGCAATGTAAGCTTTGCTGGAGATGGATTAGTGCTCTGTCATCTGTGAAACACAAACTGTTTCCAGTTTCTTGGAGGGCAGGAACTTGGTAAAGGGCAGACAATGGTTCTGGGAGTGGTAAGGGCTGTGTAAATAACTGTCCCCTGTTCCCTGGTGAGCATGTGCACTGCAGGAACTGTCACAGGAACAGCTGGCTGGGTTCAGCTGTCCAATGACTTCTTCTGAACACACTTGAAATGTTTGTTTTGCTTAGAGATGCTGTCTTAGATACTGGATAGCAACTGATGAGAGCCAAATTTTAGGAGGTGGTGTCTCCCAAACGACTTTTGCTGTCTCTGCCATTCCTAGAGAAGCCTTTTCCTCTCCAAATGTTCTCCTGGAAGACTGTGAGTCAGTGATCTGGGGAGGAAGCAGCCAGCCCCAGGAAGTGCAGGTCTTTGTCACAGTGATCCTTGGTAACGCTTTATTTTGGTTTCTAGCAGATTGGAAAACAGATTTCCTGCCTGTGTGCCTGGGTTGCCTTCCTGTGTCTGGTGTAGATGTGAGGAGGCAGGAGGTGATGGAGCAGAAATGACAAGTGGGGCAGGGATGCTGGGAGGCACTCCTGGCACGAGGAGGGTACCCACGGTGGGGCTGGGGAGAGCAGAAGGCAGCAGGTCTGACCCTGTGGCAGCTGGGGCTGGGTCCAGCTCTGTCTGCCAGAAAATGCCTCTCTCAGGCTGCTCAGGCTCCCCAGGACTGGCAGCACATGGTGGTGTCCTCAGTTGCCACCTCCTTCACTTATTCATGCCCTTAAAATCCTTTCCTGAAAGCATAGTGGGACTCCCGCTGCTGCTCCTTATGGCACGGCTTGTGCACCTCCTGTACCTGATTTATGCACCAGGCACACCACAGAGGAAGGCTCAGCCTGGGAGGAACTGGCATATTGAAAAACCCAAAATGACACAGAAAGTGGCCTGGAGGAGCAACTGTAACTAGTGCCTCCCAGTCTCATTCTCTGAAAAGAAAATAACTTTCACTAATATTCGTCCTATACAAAGATAAAGAAAATACAGGCGTGCTTACAGCTTCCTGAGAAATCAATAGAAAGCCCAATGCATGGGAAGTTCTCCTTGTTTTGTGGTTTTCTATCTAAAAGAACACTCCATTTAATAGCAATTTGTTTCATTTAACCAAGAGTTAGAAACAGCTAAATAATACTGTCAGAGTATACTTCTAATTGATGAGTTTGGTGCTGCTAGAATACATTTCAACGGGGCTTGGAAAAACCCATTGTACAAAGTCTCTGACAATCTAAGCTACTTATATGCGTGGTTAAATTAATCAATTTTCAACATTCTGAACATGTAGAGTTGTGTTTCTTGCACTACTTAGCCTTGTCTCAGTTTTGTTAAAGCTAGGGGTAAGTGTTTTAGATATTGCAATAGTCAATCATTAAAATGTACAGCTTACCTGAACCTACCAGAAATTATTTTGGAATGATTAAAGAAATATTACATCAATTTCACATGTGTATATGTATTCATAAATAGTATATTATTCTGGTAAGGTGTGTGTATATCTGTAATGGCAGAAATGTGTACGCTGTGCATACATAAAAAGATATTATAAAACCCCCCTCTTATTAGAGCAGTGGAAATCAAAAAAAGCCACACTTTTAAATTAAAAAAAGAAAAGAGTTTTAAAAGTTTAATGAAATATTTTCCCCTGAAAGCAGAAATTATCCTCAGGCCTCAATACTGCTAAATATTTAATTTCTGATAAAACTCACACTGACTGCAGCCTGAGCAGGAATGCACACCAATAATACTAATAATGAAGGAATAAAATACAAGTGTGGTTGCTGTCTGCTTCCACATAAAACAGCGAAGCTCTCAGTGCTGCAACAGTGACATCCAGTGACTAAAACAGCCAGCCCCGGGCTCAGTCTGCGTTTGGAATGAGCACTAAAGGACATGGATGGAAAGGGACATTTGTTTACTAAGACAAACAACACTGGGCTCATTAAGAGGATAATTAGAAATGCCACGGGAGAATGAACATCATGACAAATAGGTAATCAAGAAAAATTGTGTATTGAATTAACGTGTATGTGTTTCAGAAGTAGGCATTACCTGAGACAAGTAAGGAATATATTCTCTTAAAACAAGTGCTTTGTCCGGTGAGGCAATTTGTTTGATGAGCCTACACACACACACCCCTTTTCATTATTTAACTAAAGAGAATTCAGTAGGTAATTTGTCTATTGTTCTGCAGATATGATCTACCTCAGATCTAAATGCAGCTGTGTGATGGAAAGTTCTTTCAGTTTTTCAAATTAATGAAATAAGAAGACCAAAAATAAATAAGAAACTTTTGTAGGGAAAGTGACAAAATGCTTACTGTCCTTTTACATAAGACATCCCTTTTCGGTTTTCGTTGAAGGCATTGTGAGTTTTTTAATGAAATTCACACTTCATAAAGCTGCTGGCTCTAAAAATGAGTGGCATTTGATTCTGACCTGACCCCCTACTTCCTTGGTTATCCATTTTTTTAATGGGATATGAATCTCGAAATCTCAATATTATTCCAAATGTCACATGCTAAGTCCTGTATTTTGATTCCTGTAATTGTACTACAGCAGCACCTTATCTCTGGGCTTTTAAAAAAGGTAGTAATGCTAACTAATTTTTTAGGGTTTTAACTTCAAAGCATGCTCCAAGCTGCCCATGTTTTACTCTTAAGAAATTGATGAGTTTAAAAAAAATATGAGTTATGTAAGGTTATAAACAAAAAGAAATGCACAGAAAAACTAATTAAAAGAATTACAAGGGAAACAACTGCCCAGATGGAAACAAGAAATGTGAAAGTTTGTCACATCTGTCCTTTGGCAAGAGGCAATAGTTTGACTGTGATACAGGATAAGAAAAGGAAAATTAAATCTTTATGGTTGCATTGCTTCTCCCTGCTCATTCTAAACAATATTCAGATAATTAAATATGCTGGGTATTTAACCCCTGCTTCATCTGGTATCAACACAGGGAATGTTATTTCTGGTGGCATGCTGATATTGGTTTCTGTATGATAGAAGATGACAGTGTTCTGCCTAATAAAAGTAGAGCCTGTTTGTTTGTTTTAAGTCCTGGACTTAATGGAGGGAAGATTCTAAAAGCTCAACTTCTTTCAGGAAAAAGAACAAGAGTATCAGCTCATGCAGAACGTCTGTACTTCTGCTGGGCAAAGTAGGAGTTTATTTCCAAGAGAACTAATTGCTCACCATAAAACAATTGGGCTTGGAAATCAGAAAGGCAGATGCTGAATCTTTACTGCTGCTCTAACAGGCTGGGTGGTTCAGCTTGGGAAGATTTTAAACTAGTAAGAAATGGACCTGATAATCACTTTTCTCTCATCCATCACTCAATTCCTTTCCTCTTCTCACCCCTGAAGAAAAAAGAACATTAAGGAGAGTCCAGTCACCCAGCTTACCCTTGAAGGGGTTACCCCTGTCAAAGGTTTGACTTTCAAAGCACAAAACCCAAGGAAAATAAATGTAGGTGTTAAGTGTTGAAGATTCTCCCTTTTAAAGGTGTTCTTACAGTTCCATTAGTAATATTTTACCTTAATGTGTTACTTAGTTATTATTACTTTGGATTGAGGGCAGAAACAAAGCCTGAATGTTTCGAGCTGCTTCATTGTATTATCTCAATGTTCTGCTTTTAGAAAAAATAGTCAGCTTCTATGTTCATTTCAGTTTCAGTCTTTAGAAACCCTTCAGATTGCCATGGTTTTTAAATAAGATCAGGAAGTTGCATGAAAGAAACAATAGGAGGAGACAGAGGAGTACATCAGAGAGACAGCTTTGCGAGTGACAGCTGCTGCATTCTGAGCTTGCTTTATTAAGGAAGATCTTTCACTTTCACTTCCATTCACATGTTCTTAGCTGGGATTGAAATATCAAACACTACAGAGACCACAATAAAAATAGTGGAACAAGTACAAACCAGTAACAGAGCCGTTTGTAAAATTCATACTAAAAGGAAATCAGGAAATTGTTCCTCTTTTAGAACCTAGTTAGGGTTTTGTGTGTCATGGACATGCCTCAATGGCCTCATGATGCTCAGTTAATGTTAAAATAATCTCACAGCTCAGCACAGCTCTAAACTCTGAGGAAATTTTTTAAGACCTGAGCAGAGGGAAAATCAAATGGCATCGCTAGAGGGCAACAAAACATCACAAACTCTGCGTTGTTAAAGCTGGAGCAGTGTCACACCCTCACTGAGGAATAGTTTATGTAAGCCTTTGTGTTTTCCCAGCTCTGTGACATAGTGAGTCTTGCTTCGGAAATGACAAAGCTTATTAAGAATTAAATAATATTTTAATAATAAAGTATTATTTTTATTATAGATGCATAAACAAAACTTATATATTATTTTAAATATATTATTATTATATCATTTTGTGTTGCTTTATCTCTGTTCTGGTACCATAAAACAATTACAAGGCTGGATATTTGTGCATCATTTTAATTTCTGAACAGCATATACTTAGTGATATGGTGAAATATAACATAGTCTCCTAAAAATCCATGCACTATATATAAATAAAAACGTACAGGTTAGGAAAATTTGAATTTGTAGTTCACTGTCTTTCCCTCCATCACTTTCAGTCATCACGAGCACCAACACAAACTGGTAAAAGACATTGCAGAGGACAGTGACCCTTCCCCTGAAGCTTTCAGGGTGGTTATCAGCTCTCACCTTCCATTTCCTGATGTCCTGCTGACACTAACAATGCTGTCAGTGTAAAACCAGCTTACCACAGTGGCAGAAATGTGGGCTGTGTAGTGGAGTGATGTGATGGAGAGAAGAGTGGAGTACCTGGCCTGAGGCCACTGCTGTGTCTCAAGTTAGAGTCAGGTGTTTTTGACCCGTGTGTTGTGAGCATTTTGCAGATGCTTTTGCCATTAGTTACCATTGCTGTTATCCTTCCCTACCTTCTCGGGCCAGTAGTGAAGACAGAGCTCCAGGCTAGGGGGTTTCCTGGGATTGCACATTGTCTCCTGGTTTGGATCTTGGAAAAAGTGGGGCTGTCACCAGATGCAGCTTTGTGGTGAGAGCCCCCAGCTGCCAACACGGAGTAAAGGGATTTTTTTTGTGGGTAGCTGGCAGTGTGCTTTTTCAAGCAGTGTCTGTTTGCTCATCAGGCTTGTAATGATGCTGACCTCTTACATAGACCTTCTGTTTTGCTTTTTGATTTTTTTTTTTTAATTCCCAGATCTCCCAATTTGTTGGGAATAATTCTGTGCACTGTCAGAAGACTAAATTCTAATCATCTCAGCTTTGGGCTCTTCAGAGCCACGTACTGAGTACTGCAAGTATATACAAACCTTTTTTTTTTCATGGCAACTCTGTTTTAGTTTACTCTAGCTGTACTATTGTACATATCTGCTAATTGATACCTTCTCAGGTAGGGACATTTTCCCCTGTGGACAGACAAGAGTTATCAGCAGGCTTCAGGGCAAGCCAGAGATTAGTGTGATTGTCTAGGCCAGGTCACAGGTGAATGGAACTCTCTGATCGCACTGATGGTTCAAATCAGTTTTGTTTTCATCTTCAAAGTCTCATTCCAGTTTCAACTGAAGCCTTTTATGTTGTAGTTATAATGCAAACTAAATTAGGAGGGCAACTAAATTAATTCCTGGCAACTAAATTAGGAGGACTGCATGTAGGAGCTGGAGAGGCATCAAGAGATTAGAAAGCAAAACTGCTTATCTGAAAATGAAATCATTTTCTTGGAATTTTTCCTTCTCATATGCGTTCCTGGAGTACATGATGGCGTTTTGGCTCTCATCCTGTTTTATTATTTACCAAAGATTTCTTAGTCTAACTTTTAATCAAAATAAGTGGTTTATTCTCTTATATGTTCTTTAAAGTACTTTTCTTTATATGTTTTTCTCCTCTTATTTGATGATAAGATGTCAAATGTGTTTTAAACTGTAGCCTTTCCCTTTTATTTTTTTAATGTCTGTGTGGACTATATCTTTCAGAATTCATTTGAGTTACTTGAGTAAGATCTTGTGAGAAAAAGACTGATGTTAACACATTGACACAAACTATGAAAATTCTTTTTTATGTGTGTTCATTAAATAAAAAAAAACTCATAAAAACAACAGCAAAAAAAAATCCACTTGAAATTATGGCCAGGCCTGGTCCCTAGATTTGAAATAAATTTGCATGGACTTGTACTGGATGCTGAATGATCTGAAATTACAACTAAAACCAAAGCAACTTCTTTGTAAATTGCTTGTAGAGTGGAGCAGGTTTGAAACTATCTGCACAGATTCTTTTTCATCCATAGAGGTGCATTATCTAAGTGGAGCAGTACGTGCATTTTTTGAAATCTGTTCAGTTTTGTTTCTATAGTAAATGTGCAGACATTTCTTGAAGTCATGGTGTAATTTTAGTGCATCTGCTTTGGACTGTCTCTCTTGTGACCCTCAAACAGGTTTATGGGATAGCACTGATAGATATTAACTCTTAACACAACATTTTCCGTTTGCTGTGGTGTGACACAAATGACAGACTGACCAATTCCTTTTCACTGACCTCTGCAGCTGGCTTGTCTCTGGCTTTATCTGAGCTGGTAATTAGTAACTGCATGGTAGAACCTCATCCCCAGCATTTGAACTGTCCCTTTGCTTTGGGAGTGTTTCTAGTCCATTCCAGGACAGTTAATCCATTTGATTATTGACCCAGTTAATAGTAGGTAGGCTCAGCTGACTACTGACTTTGTTCTGAACAGTGTTACAGAGGTTTTTACAGTTGGGAACAACAGCCAGGAGGTCTAAGGAGCTGCCAGGAGCCCTTGTGTTTGTGTCAGAGACAGTTAATCCATTAACTGGCCAGGACAGACTGCCAGTCTGCTTCAGGATGGTGATGAACAGCTGAATGTAACCTCCAATGAGAGTGATTTAACTGCTTGTTTGTCTTTGCCTAGAAATAATTACAGTGAGTTACAGCTACTGACTGTGTAAGTTATTGCACTTCAGCTGTTATTTCTCTCTAATTCCTTACCTGGGAAATCCCCATCCTGTGTGTCCCAGACTGAGATCCTGGATGTGTCTCTACGGGCACGGGTTACAAGGTCTGTGAGGGTCCCCATCCCTACCATCAGCCGTGGTGCTCTTAATGACCGTGGGCTCGAGTGTGAGCACCTTCTGGTGTGATGTTTAAATGGATGGGATGTGGTAGCTGCAGGCAGAATAGCCTTTGTGAGCAGCGTGGCCTCGTTTAAAAAGACAAAACCCAGCAATCTGAAATTTGGGAGGAACACAGGGCATCCTCAGGGGCTGCACCAGAGCCTGCCAGGTACAATGAACAAATCATCCTCTTTAAAGGTGCACTTCATTTCAGCTGGAGCTGTTTGGAAAGCAGCTGCCCCAGGCTCCAGGCAGATGAGAGCTCTGCACAGGAAGCATTCCCGTGGATCCCTGACTCCCACCCAGAGCCGTGTGCTCAGCAGAACGCCGGGGCAGCGGAGTTTGCTGAGCTGAGTAATCCCCGGCAGGAGCCCGCTCCAGCCAAGATCAGGTTGCAGCCCTGCCTTTGTAGCTTTACACCACACCCCTTCAACGTGAAACAGTAGGGGAGGATCATATCCAGCTCTGATTCAGGAATTCCCTCTTTCTTCAAGAGCTGTTGCTAGGAGTTTGGTGAGTACTTTGCAGCAGACTTTCGCTTTTAACTGAGTGATTCTTTTTCCTTCAGCTGCCGAAAGCTGTAATCTACTGGTGGCTTTTCTTCAGATGCAGTAGTCAGATGTTTGGATTCAAAGTCCAGCAAAGAGTGCTACAAAAAGGGAGACTTGTTTTCCTCTGCAATTTTGAAACAGAAGGACAAAGGATATACTTGTATGATTAATATTTGGTTGCCTGAGTCTGAGGTATTTTAAGCTCCAAGACAGTTCTTGGAAAGGAAGCTGTCCTAAAGCTGAATAAGTTAACTCTGATCAATAGCTCAAGTTTGAAGAAAATGTTTTGCTTTTTGAAGCAATTTCTCCACTGCAGTAGATCCAAGAGAGGTTTGATTCAAGCAGATTGGGCTGCCAGGCTGTTTCAAATCAGCCTGGGGCAACTAACATCTGAAGCAGTTCATATTTTGAGAAGTACAGGAAGATTTTAGGAGAATCAAATTAAGGTGATAAGACATAAGCCAATTTCACTCACAGTATATTTGAAATTCACAAAAAGCCCTTAATGAGGGTAGTGAATGAGGCATCCAGTCCTAGCAGTGTAACAAATGCACGCTGCCCCCCAAAAACCCAGAATATTTTTGGTGACTTTTGTAATATTTTACTTGGAATAATTGATGTAAACTTCAGTTTTAGTAACTGTGTAAAACAAAGCAGTGATACTAGCCTGTATTTTAAAATATTGCTGGAATTGCCTAATATGTTAAAAAAAAATTGCAATTTAAATGAGGAAAAGGCCCATAACAATGGGAAATTAGGAGCAGAGAGAAAAACAGCAATTTGGATTGAGGGTGGGGGGAGTGTGTGGATGGTCAGTCTGACTCAGTGCTCCAGGAATTAGCCATGCAAGTTTCATGGGAAGCATGTAAAGATATAACCCTTCCTTCCTGAGTGTCTTACGGACAGACAGACAGGAAGTGCAGCTGTCAGTGCAGATAGGGACAGCAAGGGCGTGCTGGAGGAATTGCCAGGCACCTACTTGGGCAAAGCTGTCGGCCTTTGCCCTTTGGAACCTTCTGCCCATTATTTAATTTCCCTAGGAGATGTTTATTACTGTCTGTGAAGGCAGAAAATATCTGTATCCACAGCAGTTCCTGCTGAATTATAGTTTAAGCTGAATTTGAGAATTATAATCAAGTTTACTTTGTGTGTAGAGTACACAGAACAATGCTGAGGAGGTAAAGGTGATTAAAGCACATCCTGCTCTGGACTTTTCTCCCATCAAGTAATGCCCCATGTGAAATGGTTCATTAAAAAGCAGCCATGTGGCCAATTGCTTGATGAATCCATTTATATGAAGCTTTTATGACTTTTAGGCCAGAGAGTCACCAAGTTCCCTTTAAATTGCATTTCAGTAATCTGTATGTGTGTCCTGACACAGTGCATTGCATAGTTTGTAATTCTGAGTTTTAAAGCATTTCAGCTCCCTGGTGTGATGTTTAAGGTGCATTTAGCTTTTTAGTGCAGTGCCCACATTTACCAATATTGCTCATGAAAACTTGATTGTTAGTCATCTAGTAATATTCTAAATGCAGAATTAGAGTTTTATGCTTCTGACTCAGGACAGATAGGCATTAATGGTATTGAGTTTATCTATCTGTAATCTCATCAGAGAGTAATTTTGAAAGACGAATGGTAAAAAATTTGACTCTTTGGTGTCTATTTTAGATTAAAAAGAAGTGAGGGACAGCATTTCAAAGAGGAGGCAGATTTTCTGAGAAGAAGAAATTTTAAGATATTGGTTGAAAAGTGATCTTGGAAACAAAGCAAGGGTGAAAAAGAAGGAGCATCCTAGCAGACTCAGAACTTGTCCAGATCCACAGTTAGAGAAGGGGAATTACTCAGCTCCAGTCCTACTTGCAAGCACTGTTTGTTTCCCAAATAACCTTCCAAGTGCATAAAGAGAAGCTGACACTGGTACCCAAGTGTTCTCCAGCAGAGGAGCACTGATATCCTTTTTGCTGTTCTGGTTCTGTGCATCTTGGTTTCCTTTCAGGGCACAAAACATAGACTTTCCCCATTGATATATCAGTGAGATTAGGATTGTTTCCAGAAAAAAAAAGATCATTACACAGTCTCTCACATTCTGGATAGTTGCTTTAATATCTACATTTACTTTAAAAAGATGATTCTAACAGTAGTTTTAGCTTGCATGGTAAAATAAGGTGGTATCTGCTTTAAGTGCATTTTTGCTGTCATGATTTTATTGGTATGCATTCAGTTCATTCTGAGAATGTCTGCCAGAAGGACTCAGAGTATGTGTATAAGAAGAAGAAAAGAAATTTTTAAATTTAAAAAGAAAAAAAAAAGAATATCAGTAGAACTTAGTAGCATTGAGGTTTACATGATGTGAATATCTCAGTTTTGGAGCCAAGTGTTTAAAATCTGTCAAACTCCAGTAGTTCCTAGTCTTGTTTGTTTGGGCTGCATTCTGAAGTCTATTTTCTCTGTAGAAAGTCAGGGAAGGCTGATGGGGTCTTCTTGTCTGAAGTTGCTCTTCACAGTGAAACCAGGGAAAACAGCCTCCAAAAACAGGGACAAATTACCCGCTTCTGTGTGTTTCTCTTATGAAACCACTTTAACTTTACAATGGGGACATTGTACCCCTGGGGACAGAATGAAGCAAAACCATATGGAGAATTGTATAACTGCTTTCCCCTCATGGTTACTTCACAGCAAAACAGACTTATTTTAATCTTTTTTATTTTCTCTCACAACTCTCTGTTCGGTTTGTTAATTACTTCCTGTGCTGTTTGTTTCTCATCTTTAGTATTGCTGCCATCTTCCCTGATGGGTGACTCTCATAACTGAGTGCAGCTCAGAAGTTAGCCAGGTAATTAGATTTACAATTTAGTGAGAAATTAAAAGGCTCACTAGGCTTTTCACCCCCAGGGGTATAAATTGGACCACAAGAAAATTCCACCTTCTTTCACAAAATTTAACCTTCCTTCAGAAAATGAAGCATTACAAGACAACTAATTTTAACCTTGAAAAGAGTAGTTGCAGCAAGTAAGTTTGAAATACAAATTTTTTTTAAAGGAAATAGTCTGCTGGTACTTTTTTCTGAACTTTTATGAAGAAAGGTCTCTCAAAATCTGTTGGCATTTGCTCAATGTCCACAGGAACTGACACTGCCATCAGAATGAGAAGCATGATCTATATTGTGGTGGGAGATGAAGGGAGTACAACCCTTGTTTTGTATGGTATTGTTATTTTATGTTGGTTTGGGGTGGCTGTAGGGTGATAATCTGGGGCAGTCTGAACCCTGGGTGATTCCCAGTGGAGGCAGTTCCAGCATTTCTAACCCGTGTGACCATCACACATCCACTGCAGGAAAACTGTCTGTGGGGTCTCCAGCTGGGAAGATAGACCAGGTGAGCTAAACTTGCCTGACAGAGCAAGGAAATTCGTATTTTTGAACCTCTGTGTGTGTGAAAATGTGATTGCTGTGATGATGAGGTTACAAAAGGTGAATGAGTATGATATAAACCAGTCACAAGAGGCATCAATGTGGCAGAAATTTCCTCCTGTGCCTGCCTGTGGAATTTTCATCTGAGCAGTCATGCTTCCACAGCATGTGCAAATGGGAAATTACACACCTCTGGGTTATATATATAAAATACAGTACTGAAATTACTCTCCCCACTGGAAAAGCAGGTCGTGCTAAGGTAACTGACATCCAAATACACATCTGCTTATGGATAAGCACGGCTGAGACTTCAACACATGGGCTGGAGTTTTCCAGTCCAAACTGCTAGAACAAAAAACATGTTAGACACTTTGTAGTGCTTAGCTGTAACTAATGTTGCTGCTTGTTTGTTTTGCTAGTGGATTTTGTTCCCTGGAGTGGTTTTTTTATTAGGAAAGCATTCCCTGTTTGAAACTAAGATCAGATGGCCAATATTTTTGCTACCAATGGGTAGTTTCTGTCTGAGCAGTACAGGCCTGAGTGCAGTGGGTTTGTTTTGTTTATTAAGATTTATGAAATTATGTAAACGAGTTGTTTGCTTTAGTCCACATGTAAAAATATTTTGGTAGGAGCAAAAGATTTCTTTTCCATGTTGAAAATTGTATCAGAATGAAAATGAGCTAGTTATGTGATTTGCTGTAGACAAGCCCAGTGTTCCTGTGAAAAGTGCAGGTTTTTAATAACTCAGTCTTAATTTCAGGAGTTATAATTGGCTTTGACTGTTGCATCAGGTGCTCTGCACTGCTTGGTCAAGGAGTTAGGGAAATTTTTTTTCAGGCTTCTTTAGCCAAGACTTAGTGTCACTATAGCTCTGCCTGCCTGATGATATCCAGTTCCCAGCTCCTGGATCATGGATACCATGGATGAGGCACCTGACTGAGCCAGGCAAGGAGGAGAACTCCATGGAGGACGAATTTAGTCTGGAGCTGTGTCACAAGACAAGTTGAGTGGAGACAGGGTGGCAGAACTACCTTGTGCCAGATGGGAACAGACCAGCAGAAGGGAAAAAATCCATCCTGGACCTAATTTGAGAAAATGGAAAACAATTTTAAAGCAAGAGTGAAAAGTTAACAAGAAAAATGAAAAGGCAAGAGGTCTACAGGCATATGATAAAAGAGAAGGGACTTCTTGCATTGGGTTTATTAGTTATTTTTTAAATTTCCATTCCAAAATATGACAAGGTTTTTTTCTTTTCAATTATTTTATCAGGTGTGGTTGAAAAGAAGCATCCACAACCTACATAAAAGCAGAAAGAAGGTGGGAGTTTAAATCTGAAACTGTGACATCTGGTTATACAGCTTTTCAGCATAAAAGCTAATAAAAAATTAGGTTTTCCTAAATTTTCTCTGGAGTTCCCAGTTTTCACTAGGTAATTTCAGAGACTGGAATAGTGCAGCAGCAAAGCATTTATGCTAAATGGTGGAGTTCTGGTAACCAACCAGAATTCTCTTTCATGCCAAGAAGGAATTTGAAGTTCTTGGAGGAAGCAGATGGAGTCCCTGCTCTCAGGACTGACACAGACTGAGAGCTGCTACAACGGGGCACAGAAAAATGGAGATAAATTGGGATGAGGGGTGGAATTTCCATAGCTTTTACTTTCAGTCAATAATGTTTGCCAGTGCACTGCCTGCATTGATTAAGTTGCTGTGACAGCACAAGGCTCTGGTGAAATCAGTTTAATTGACAGCTCATCACTGACTCAGGTATCACCATCAGAACAGAGGTGATAGAATCCCTGCTTGCCTCATTCTTCATATTTACAGCTGAGGGAGTGAGAAAACAGCTCCAAACCAGCACATGTAACAAAATAATTTTTAAGGGAGCACTGACTGCCAGCTGGGAGACAATGCTGCAGATAAAAATAATGAAGCCTTTGTCACACAAGTCCTAGTAGGTAGTGTGAGATATCATAACCTCTGTCTCTGAACCATAGTGAACTGAAAAAGGGGTTTTTTTGTATCAGAAGTGTTATAATCCTGTCTAGTTAGACCTTTCAATCCCTAACTTTAGGCTATGCTAAATTGGACCTCTGGCCATGCACATCCTACCTCCTGCTATTAATTCATCTACTTAATTGTTTCTCTGCCTTTTTTGTGTGTGTGTGTGTTTCTGTTTCCTGGGCTGTCAGTGTGAATGAGTCACTTTTACAGTCATTGCAATGTCACTTTAGGCCTTTTGCTAAGGATGTCTTTTTTTGGTTACTACGGGAAATGCTAGTTTTATTTTTCTTTTTCCAGTTAGCTTGTTAGAGATAAATGCCATGCTGGGAAAAAAAAAAAAAAAAGAAAAAAAAAAGTTTGTGACTAAACATTCAGGAAACTACAGAAATTGGTCTTGAAGAGACTGCTAGGTAAAAAAAAAAAATAGTGTGTATATATATAGATATATAGATAAAAGTCCTGTCTCCAAAGGCTGCAAACTGCATGGACAAGACACTGAGTTTTATATTTTTCTGGTTTTAGCAAAAAGAAAAAAAAATCTTGAGATCTTCCTTTTATTTTTGTTATGGATATCAGGATAAAAAAGGCTTGGTTTTATAAGACCAGGTAGTAAGGATCTGTTACTGGGAGCTTCCTTGATTGTTTGTGGTCTGCCTTGGCTACTTGTGTTCCAGCCTGAGGAAAGATAATGGCACTAAATGAAAGCATTTAATTAAATCAGTAAATAAATCAGTGCCAATTATTACCCACAGACCTTTGATCTCCTTTGTCAAGTAAAATTCTTGTTTTCTGTTATAAAATGTCTCATTAAACGGTGGGGAGTTTGGGAGCAGTCGAATGCCAGGTCCCTAAGGAATTGTCTGTATGAAATATATATTAATGACATGATGACACAGAGTTTTAATGCTGGATTGATGCCTGGCTGTCCTAAGCTAGAATCCCTCTGAAGGAAAAGGTTTTATTTGCTCTCAGAAATTTTCAGAATGTGGCTGAGACAATCAGACAATTAAACATTACTTATTTAAAATGGAAACATTTCCTATTTTTCTCGTGACAGACAGTTTTCCACCAATGCATGGATTTGACATTTTACTGAGCCAAATCTCACAGATGAAGTATTTTGAATTTTGCACTCCATACAAATACAACAACAACAAAAAATCAGAATGCTTAAAAAAAATTATACCAGTACCATAAAAGACTTACAGCTTTGAAGTTTTGTTACTGGGCAGCTGAACATCAGAAAACCTGGACTTTTTCTAGAGGGGGTTTGGGTTTTAACTGAAAATTGATTAAATATTCGTTTAAAATGTTGTGGCAATGAATCCAGGTTCTGCAGGTGGAGTAAAACTTGGAATGATTTGACTTGGCAAGTAACACTACATTGTGTGGTTAATGCCAGGACATCAAAAAAACCGAGCATGAAATTTCGTGTCATGATGTGTTTTGGGAGGTGATTTTGGTTGGGGCTTAGAATGAGAGCAATAGCAATGCTCTAACCTGTCCTGGAGATGGGATAGGAGACTTGCAACCTGCTGAGCACAGCTGTAATCCCTGTCTTGTTTTTCGATGTGCTGACAACATGATTATACTGAAAGAGCTCACATTATCTCTAAAGCTCCCAGTTTGTGTGTGTCTGCCCACAGGGCCATGCACTGCCCTGCTATGCTCAAAGAACCTGACTGCATCTGTCAATTGTAATTTTTATGTTACACAGGGAAGATGAAGGGAAGAAAGAAGGGATGTTCCTTATCTTCACTCTTTACCTTGCTGTTCTTCTGTATCGCCGGGCATGCAACTGCTGAGCTGGATGGCAGCAAGGAAGAGCTCGTTGTGGGTAAGAGATACTAGAGGACACCCAAACCTCAACCAACAAAACCCAAACACTCAAACAGCAAAGCCCACAATGTTAAAATGCACTGCAGATGTAATTCTGTGCTTGAGAACTTTTGTGGAAAACTTTTGAAATTGGGACTAAGCTAAAAAATTGTCTCTAACTAGGAGAGAGATGCTTAGAATTATCTATTAAGCTTTAGCAAAATTGCTTTCTACTGGGGCTTCTGTTTCCCAAGCTTTTTGGAACATCTAATCCTAATCAAGCACTAGGTTAGATATCAAGATGATTCCTTTAATTCCCTACTTTAGGAGCATGGAAAAGCTCAATGTTCAGGCAAGCAAACATAGAACTGGTTAACTCAGGCTTTATTTCGTCACACAGAAAAAGCAGAAATATGGTAAATACCATTGTAGATTGATGTTGCTCTGTTCCATCCACATATCTCTTGAGTCACAGTTAATTTGAAAAACTGGATTTACAGATGATGCAATTACTGTCCTGGTAGTTTTTCTGGGCCTTAATGAAGGTCTTTTATTGCCCCAAGTGGTTTGATATCACTGGATAAATAAAGGAGTTGGACTGGATCCTGGTTAATCCCTTCCAGCTCAAGATATTCTACAATTCTGTGACTAAAAACCCAGCAGTTGAAAATTTTTGTTAGAAAAACAGTGTGACTGTTAGAACTGGGGATGTTCTTAGATTTTCACCACAGTAAGATCATTTTTTACCTCACCAAAATTAAGATGGACCAGAATTCTAGACTGGATATCATTATGAAGGGTATTCCAATTTCTTCCCAAACAATTCTGAGAAAGATGAGGGAAAAATACACTGCTGGGGCCACACTACAATATTCCTTTTTCCTTTGAGAAAATGACTTGAAACTGTGATCACTTCCCTAAGCTGCAGAGGACTATGAAGTGGATGCTTTTGACATGTCTGATTTTGAAGTGCAAATGGAAGTGCAGCTAAGGGGAACCTTTTAGTTATGTTTTGTCCTATTTCCATCCAGATTATTTCTCTCTATCAGACTTTTGCAGCAGTGTTCTTTGAGACAGAAATAGTAATTGTGCACAGTCATGACTACACTAAGATAGGACCACGTCACAATTAGTCACTACAATTTAAGATATGTGCTGTTCCAGGTTAAGCTGTGCAGTAAAGACAGGTTCACACAGAATAAATTTGTTTCTTTTGAATTCTGAAGTACAAAAATGCCCTTTTTGTTTGAGGACAAAGTCACATTTATCTTTGCCTCACAACTCTTAGTGCTGTACAAATTTTTAGCCAAGCTTGCAGGTCGTGAAGGCCAAATCAGCTTGCACAATTTGTCACCATAACAATAAATCTGATGGCTTATTTTTTTCCTCTATTTACTTTGTTTATTTTAAAAATATAAGTAAATAATCTCAAGGAAATTAAATAGTCATTTTAATGGGGATTATTTTCACTGGTTGTTTTGCAACCAGTTGCTTAGGATTATGTGACCACTAACTGATTTAGTATGAAAACAGTTCTGAACTTCTGGGCTTTAGTTCTGAAGTAAAAAACCCCATCATATGTGAGGCTTAGATATTAAACTAGGATCCTGTTTTTGTGACTACTGAAGACTCAGTTGCAGTGTTTACAATAAAAAAAGCTTTTGCTGTAATCTGTTTTCACAAAATATTTAGATTGTTGTTAATTAAAATTGTATTTGTGGTTTCTCAAGATTTAACTTCTGGACTCAGAGACTTTTAAGTGTTGAAATTTTGTGGGCTGCAGTGTCATTGATAACATTTCTTTTTTAAGTTAGATGATTATAAAGCAATGACATATTTTACCCCAGCATTCCATTGATTTCAGGCGTTAAAGGATAAGATTAGTTGAATGCCTCCATTATTTTTAATGTCATACTTTTGGATCACATTGAGTACAAGTGCTTTGTGAATTTAAGAGGTGGGTTTTTGTCTATTTTAATTACAGTAATAATCAAGATTGCAGGGTCAAGTCCAACGGAAAGGAAAAGGATTTTTAATTTGTTCTCTTCCAGCCAAATCTGTCATTTTCCCATCAACAGATAAGTGTAATAATAAAAATGAAAGGTATAAAAATATCCAGGTTATGTATATTGTTCATTAATCCCTTATGTGGTAGGCAGCACTTTAGTTGACGTTCCAAAGCCTGAAGAAAATTACTTTCAAATTGAATGTGCTTTTTATTCATATGTGAAAGCTTGCCAAGAATAAATGTGCCTGCCTAAAGAAAGTGAAGAAAACACAGGGTAGGAAGAGCACTGAACAGTGTGTGGGTGGGAAGCTGTCAAACTGACAAAGATGGAGAGAAAAAAACCCAGCTATTCATTAGTGACAAGGTGCTTAGTATTGATACCACTTATCAAAGGGAGACATTGCCAAGGAAGGCTGGGAAGATGACAGCATATCTTTATAATTAGGGATAACCACACAAATTCATATAAAGTTGAGAACACACAACATAAGCAAACTAAAACAAAGTAGTTTTATGTAAAAATTCAGAAATGTTCTTGATCTTTATTATCTCAATTTATCTTGTTCTATTCTGAGAAGGAACTCCTCCATAATGCTCACCCTTTCACATTTATTGTGCTGCAGGTGTAGCGTAGAAATCAGTTCATTTTCTAATTAAAAGGAGGTCTTTTTCTTCGAGCAGCCCTGCAGATTACCCATAAGAGCCTGAAAGCCAAATTAGGGCCTTTTGTTATGCCTGCATCCAGAGGAAAGGTATTGTTTTCACTTGTACTAACGTGAGAGGATTAGAGACATTATTCACCACTTCTGCTTTTGTAATATTACCCTGCTCTCTAGTGAAGTGATAACAGTGCCTTGCCTGGATCACCTACAGCCCATGTGCTGCTCAGGGCTGCAGCTCAGCAGAGCTGTGAAATGTCTGCACTGAAATAAGGAGCAGTGTTCATGTGGTAAACAAAAATATGAAGTAAAAAATTCAAAGAACTGCACAGATTACTTAGCATTACAATATAAACAAAATTGGTGATGGTTTGACATTGTCTAGGCTCCCTTAAAGCAGAAATGTAGCTGATGTAAGGAAGTCATTATATTAAAAAGTTGGGGAGGGGGAAGAAAAAGAGAGGAGATTTTGCTGGGGTTTTTTTTTCTGTTTTAGTATGGGAAGTAATAACTTCTGTGTGACAGTGAACATCAGCTGTAATCATTAATGTGTTTATAACAAAATTGTCTTGGTCTAGGCTAGTTCTGAAATTATACAGGAATTCTTAATGTATTTGGACCAGATGTCCAAACTGGATGAGTAATAAATATACAGAGCCAGATCTAAATTGGGGGGTTAAACTAAGGGGTTTTTTTAAATGACAAATGCAATGTGCTATACTTAAGAAGGAGAATTAATGCAATCATACATACATGGAAAATTAATGTTGAAGCACCTGTATAGCAAGGTTCTAATGGCTGGAAAGTAAATGGAAGTTACAGAGCTTTACAAAAGTAATACAATGTTGTTTTAAAAACAAAGGCAAGTGATTTTGTGTTGGATTAAGGAAAAAACCAAAGGATAATTATTCCACTCTACTTGCCACTAGAAATGCCTCAGATAGGGGATCATGTTCAACTCTCAGCTGCACATTTTACCAGGAATCCAGACCAATGGGAAACAGCCAAATAAGAGTTACGAGAGGGATAGAGAGCAAGGGCAATAAGAAGAGGGGAAGAAACAGATTATTTAGTATGGAGATAATTTAGAGGAGACAAAAGTCTTCCAATAAACAGAAAGTAGACAGAGGTTTGTGCTACTGAATCGGTGTGGTGAGTGCAGGGCAGCTGCTGCACCAACAAGGCTTTAAGCAGCCAGGGAAGCAGCTGGGCTTGGAGAGTCCAAAATCAAGGTTGAGAGTGCAGGAATCAGCTTTCTCTCCTGCAGCAGCCTTGAATTGCAAGACACTAATGGTGGATTGGAAAATCAAAGCTGATTTACCATGTGTGTGTATATATGATTTTAAATTATTTTGTCTATGCACAAAGGAAGTAAAAATTAGATAATATATAATAAAGAATATCTAGGCAGTATATTAACAAAAAAGGGGGTTGTCTTTCAAGAAGAGTAGTGAAATCCTAGAACTGACTGCTTTAGATTGCTTGGAATTTTATGTCACTTGGATGAGAAACTCTGTTAACATTCCTTCACGTGTTATCCTCCTCTGTTTCTGTTTCTCTGACCTTTCTGACAGACATCTTCAATAAATGTTATATCCTGTGCTTTTCACACAGCACCTAAAATGTAATAACACTTTGTCCCAGTGTTGAGGAGCAGAGGATGAGGCCTTACACTGAGAATTGGTTTTGTCAAGGTATATTCCACAAACGAAATGAGTACAGGCAGATGTGTGGCTATGCAGATCTACTGGGCTAACACTCCCTCTTGCCTTCTCATCTGCTGCTCTAATCTGAGAAGGAAAGCTAATTTTACATCATCTGTGTGAGTTAAGTGTTCCCAGGTGTAAAATAATGGGGAAGAATTCCTTCACTGTTTCCAGACAGAGGAATGATTCAGTTCCGGTGAATCCCTTGGAGACCTCTTTCTTCAGAGACACTTGGTTACTGCTTGGAGCTGGAGGCCTTGGCCCCTGGGGGTTTGACAGGGTAAAGATTTTATTGAAACTATGGCAACTTTCTAGCATTCCTAGGAAACTGAGGGATTGCCAAGAAGTGTGACACAGTCAGGCATTATGTTCGCAGCAGATGTCAGAACATCTGACACTGGTTAACAGCATCCCTGTGACTGCAGGGGAAAGGCCTCGGGAGGTAACCAAAACAATGGTTGTGTTCCCTGGATCTGATGGGAAGTGGGCTAGGAGTGGAGACCAGAAAGTTCCCAGGATGACCTCTGCTAAGCCATTTGTTCATCCTCTTGGTGTAGTTTTGCAACTGTGCTTGCATGCTGTTTTTGTTTGGATAGCCCACAACGTTGGGGTGGTGCAATGCAGCAAGAAAACGAGCTGACATAACTCTGTGTCTGAAATTTCTGTAGTTAAGAAACCTGGTAAGTTTTCACAACCTCTTGTAGACTGAACTGGGTCTCTGGCAGAGGTTGCAGAGGGGAGTTCATTTCTCAGGTGCCAAGAAAATGATGTGTTTATAAACCAGCTGCCAGCCCTCACCCAGATCACATTGGAGCTGCATTGGTTCCTGTGGTGCTCTGGGTGTTTGATTTCAGCATTTCAGGAGTGAGTTCACAACTTACTGAAAACTTTGATGTTTTGAAGGCATTTCTTCCCTGGTACTGAGCAGGGGAAATCCAAAGTTTCATTTTGCAATGCAGCATCCTCTCAACTTTTTGAGTCTTTTAAAGTCACTTCCAGAGGATTCCCAAGCCTTTTGGAGAACTTTAGAACCTCTAAAGTCCAACTTGGCATTTATTGTAGCTTCTAAATACTAAATCTTTGCCAACTCGGGAAGACCCAGCTAATGAAACTGGGAAAAAAAAATCTGAAATCTTGTTTGGCAAGCTGAGCTTCATAGCAAGTTTACCAAATCTAGTATGTCTTATAATTATTAATCATATTTCATCATTTTTTCCTTTTGTCAGGTCTTCAGTAATATTCTAAGATCTATATACTCACCTTCAAAATCTGAAAATGCATTTTCATCAATATGGCATAAGTCACAAACTATTTTGGGGACTGAATATTTAAATAGAATTTTGGAACTAGTCCTTTATATATATATTTTAACACCGAATCATCCACTTTTGGAAGATCTGATTGTGTGCTACAATTGTTGTGTTGGTAGTAATTGTGTAATAAAGGTTGTTAGTTCTTCAAGGACCTAAATGCTATTCTTTAAAAGATTTTAGTGCTGATATTTGTTTCTTTTCTGTAGGTTTAATAGTTATAAGTGGCTCAAATGGAATAAAACTAGTAAACTTCCATGGACCTCAGTACTTATGAGGATTCATCTCAGCTCTCTGAATTTAATTCAAAGATTCAAAGATTGTATAATAAGGTCAATTTTAGATGCTAAAATTAGATATCCACAGAGCAGGTAGGTAGTAAGTACACAAATTCCCTTTTAGCCATTTCATAGAACTTGATTTTTGTGGATTCTTTTAATTAAAACTGGAAACTTAAACTAGTAATAGTAGAAATCTGTAATGATTACATGATCATATAAACTCTTCTCCTCTTCCTTTTTTGTTTTCTCCTTCCTGGGCCACTGCAAAGAGCACAGATAGATATGTTTGCATTTATGTTCTGAGACAGCAGTGTTTTAATTAGCTGTAGGAGAATGAATGAAAAACTTGAGGTCTGTTCTTCTGGCTCCTATGGCAAGCACACAAGCTCTGTAGAGCTTTCAAAACCCTCTAGGGTAAAATCCTGCCTTGAAAAATCAAAACAGAAAAAATATAGTAAACTATGTATTTATAAAGGAGCAGTGTCAGGAACTGGATTGCTAGTCAGAATTTCCTTGTAGACATTGACAGGGTGAAACTTGGCTACTGATCTTCACAATGCATCTGACAATTTATACACAACATTCCCTGGCCTAACATGTATTGAAAGACAGAGATGACACAATTTGAAAACATTCAGCTCTGTTTTGCCTTGACTTTCTAGTTGTATGCTGCTGAAAGCTGCAATGCAGTGAGATCAAAGGAAAAAGAGCCTGGTGGCTGTCAGTGCTCCCGGCAGGGTTTGTGTCACAGTGAGCACCATCCGACAGGAGAGGGATGCCCTCTGCAGGGCTCTGGCCATCCCACAGTGTTCCCTGGCAGATCCTTGGGAGCAATGCCTGGAAGAGAGCCCGAGGAAACCTTTCTGCTCTGGTGATCATCCTGGTTTGGAGCTACCAGGACTTTCTCAGTGTTTTTGTCACTCAGCACTGCACCCCAGCTCGTGTGACTAAGCCACACTCGAACTGTTCAGAGGTTTGTGACGAGGAGCTGAAGTTTGTACCATGAGCTGTTCCGGTGGAAAATTGAAACCACACATTTGAACTGATCGAGTGGAATTTGTGTGTTCCAATGCAGATGATGTTTTTCCTTTTACATCTGTCCAGCGTGTTCAGAGCTTTGCAGACAGATGTTGTGCAGTGCCTCTCCTGCAGAACACACAAGCAGTCTCACTGGGGAGTTTCACTATGCAGTAGGCAGCAAACCAGCTCAGTTATTCTGCTTCTCCTCTGTGCTGCAGGTGCTGCTTGGCCACCACTGAAGCTCGTGCACTCGTTCTGTGCCATGAAAGCAGACGATGGGCCGTGCAAAGCCATCCACATCCGCTACTTCTTCAACATCAGAACCCGCAGCTGTGAAGTGTTCGAGTATGGTGGGTGCCACGGCAATGAGAACAACTTCCAAACGCTGGAGGAATGCCAGGAGAAGTGTGTGGTAACAGGCCAGTACCCATTCTCTTACCCCCCTACCAGTTCCTCATTTGCATCTGTTATTTCTCATTCACAAACCACTTGAATTTGGGAAGTAGAAGCTTTCTTTCAGTTCATGTTAATACAGAAATACAACTCCTCAAATTATGTTCCCAAGCATTCCTCAGTAGGTTGTAGTTATCTGAATTATTTTACATGGTGCAAGCAGATATTTAGCATTTGGAAGGATAGGTAGGTTTTGAAATTTACCTGTGGAATAGAGACACCAATGCAAGGAATCTTATTTTCTAGCTAGTTTTGGATGAGTTCCAAAGTGAAATTGGGCTAAGCTGGTGGGAAGCAAAGATGTTCTTTGTTGCTTTCAGAGTGTCTAACCCAAATTTTTTGGTATTCTAGCAATTGGTAAGGATAAAAAGGTGTTTACAGCACTGTTCCTTCTCCAGACTATACTATTTGTGTCCTTGATTCATCATACCTGAGTTTAAAAAAAGAATACCAAAGTAAGATAGAATTCAAGTCATAGGTTTTAAATCTTCCTTACAGACTATTGTATGGGAACAGATCTCATTTCTGGGCAGAAAGTCAAAGTAGGAATTCACTACAGATGATTAATCTGTTTCTAGTTATGACTCTACCAAGTTTAAAGAGTACAGCCTTTCAAGATAAAAAATTGAAAGTTATTGTTTCTTTGAATAGCATTCAGTGTCAGGAGGACCTGGAGTCTAGGATGTGAATTAGCTCTTCCTTGTCTTACACCAGGCTGGCTTTTGGTGGTTTCCAGCTAGTATTTGGCTTGGGGTTTCTGCAGGACCCACAGCATCCTCACCAGGCTTGCAGTACAGTTACTTGCAAGACTGCACCTGCCAGTATCTTATCCAAAATTTGACACTTCCTGTCACAGGAAGTTTGGAGTGTTTGTCCTCAATCTCAATTTAAAGGCTAAGACAGAGGGATAAAAGAGAAAAGGCTGAGTTGACAGATGCAGAATCTGGAATGAAGTGTCCAAAAGTCATAATCAGGCGGCATGAGTGAAGATTTATCACACTGTTTCTTCAATCTGATGTTGCTGTTTTCACAGAATCACAGAATAAGCTGAGTTGGAAGGGACCCAGCATTACTTTGATTCTAACAAACATGTTGGATCTGAAACAGGTCTTCTAGACCAAATCCTGTACTGGCATATATTTGGCATAACACTATAGTATAAAACTGGAAGTTATTTAAAATGAGAACTGGCTTAGTGTCTACATCTTGGCACCCAGCCCACAAACACTTTTCTGTGTATGAATAACAGTGATCAAAGACTCTCCAAGAGCTGCATCTGCTTGGAGCAAGAGGAGGAAAAAAGGCTCATGATCTCTGTATTCTCTGAATGGATAAGAGCAGATAAAATGGTTTGGTGTTATGTACAGTGTGCTGCAGACCATCAGGCATAAAGCAAAGTAAACCCTTAAATTAATCCCTTTTACTAACATAATTAAACAAAACCTTGTATAATTCTGTGAATTTTTGTTAAATATAACCCATCTCTGCAGTTTTGTAGTATATAGTTGTATTCACCTCACTTGCATTTCCAGTATTTATCACTGCAGATCACTATTTAGTGACTGTAGAAATGAGTCTGAAGAAAGACTATGAGCACAAAAGTGCTTAAAAATAAGGGAAAATCTGAAATACTAAATTACCACTTTGAAGAATGTGAAGACCAATATTGATAAAATAAGCTCATGGGCAGCTATCTATGTAGAAGTTCATAAGAAGTAATATGGTTGGTCAAAGTTTTTGATTTTCAATATTCAACACAAATACAAGAACAAGTGAGCCAGCATGAGTGATTTACCAAATCAGGATAACTTCTTAACAGTTTGGAATCAATAAGCCACCAGACAGAACTGATTGATGTCAATACAAGAGTTCAGAGAGCCCAGCTGCAGTCTGGCCACTCTAACGCTCTCCAGTCTCCAAGATTCAGATTCAAGATGATGACTTCTGAATCAAACTTCCTAGAAATCAGCTGTATTTTTTTGTTTCTTGTGCCCATACTCACAACTCTAGGAAATGAAAAAGTATTCCCTTCTAAGAGGAATTTGCCTGTAGGCTCTGTTGTTTACTGGATATGAGTATAATAACAAATGTCACCACTAGCAGAGAAATCTTAATTTTCAAGGCAGTGAATATAAATTTTAGGCTACTTAAGCTTGCTACTGTGGGAAAATACCTGCTGATAAATGGTTCTGCTCACAATAGGAATTTTAATATCTATTATTTAGAGTGTATCTACAAAGAAATACATTTCATTTACAAAAAAAAGAAATCAACTCAGATGTGGATTTGGCTTTTTGACTGAAACCAGAAGCAAAAACACTGCTGACATGGTAGTGAGATTAAAAGATTCTAGGCCCGTATAAACTCATATTAAAATTTTCCTATCCTCTGCCAGAAGAGTAGAGATCACATGTCCAAATATGATTGCTGATTTTGCCCTGAAGGGGACAGCTGAGTGAGATTAGTGAAACAGCCTGACGTGCGTGTCCGTCGTTTAGGTCATGGGTTTAAATGCTGAAGGCCAAGCCTCCTACTAATAGGAAAATCTGGAAATCTGTTCAAAGAAGTGCTATGTCACTCTGAAGTACATGCCATGTCTTTCATATTTTTTTTAAAGGGTAACAGCTGCATGGTCCCAGAGGTGGAGGGAAAAATGTGTCATGGCAGAATTTCTACCCAATAGATCTGCTTTGAAAATATAACAGCAGCAGGTTTCCAGAGAAAACTAGGGTAGAATTATGATACAAAAGGGCAGTAAAGTACAAAACAAGAATTATGAAGCAATGCAAATAAGTAGACTAAGGCAGAGTCCAGCAGCTGCTGGCCACCTTTCTCTCAGATGTTGAAATATTGTCAGCCTTTCCCAGGCATTGGATGCTCTGCCCTGCCCTTGGACTCCTTTGCGGTTTTATGATTAAACATACATCTCCTACAAGGAGAAGGTGGTTTGTTTTCAATTTCTAAAAACAAATTTGAATTAAGATATCCAGTTTCTTGAGCTGATGCAATAAATCCCAGACTNAGGAGGGGAGGAGGGGGAAGGGTCATGTAACAGTTTGATTGACAAAAACAGTAAATAGGGATAGTGGGGTACATGGAACAAACCGTTTACATTAAACAATTATAACTTTAACAGTGACCCACTGCCACACCAGACTCCTGCATTAAAAAATGACAATAACGACTTCCTTGCTCCAGATCGTGCACGGAGAGAACCATGCAAAGTTTTCATCTACACTCCCACAGGATACCTGGAGATACTTGGTCAAAGGGCCTTAATATCATTAACTGCATAAGGAAAGCTTCACTCAGGCTCTACATGGCAGAGCAAAGGGAATTGGATGAGAGAAGTCTTCCTGCCTCCTTCAGTCAGCTCCAAAGCTACGAGCAGTACTAGCAGCTACAGGTTGTTAGTCTGCTAATTACTCCACTTTCAAGGAGTAAGATTGCATGATCCAGGATACAGGATCCTGGATCCAGTAGCAAGAGGAGTAATTTCCCTGTTCAGTTCAATATTGGCATAATTTGATTTCAGTATTTTCTATATTGTCAAGTTTCTGACATAGCAGGTCTTCCTATACAAAGGAAATGATACTTCAGTTCTCTACAGTGAGCCTTTGTGCTGCTTCCCAAATAAAGAGAAAAAGGAAAAGATGCTGTATTCTTGCTTCTCAGTCCTCACTGTCACTGCTAAACACACTGGTATCACAGGTATGACTTAACATGTCTGCTTTTGCTAAATACTTTTATTTTTGTTTATCTTGCAGAATTGTCTCGGAAGAAGACGTTAGCAAAAAGTAAGAAAGGTAATTACTACATCATAATTGCTACATCAAAATCTACATCATAATCTAAGATTCTCCTACCACAATGAAGGATTTATTATCTTCCATTTGTTAGCTTGGAACAATACATAATTTATCTTCTAACGAAAACAGCAATGTCAGATTAAAGTGAGTTCTTAGTGTGAATCTTCTTCTGTCTTCATCAAAGAATTTGAGGACAGTTGTGGTCACTGAAGATGGTAGCTGCAGTCTCTTTTCCACAAAATAAATACATCATGATTCTTTTCTTTTTCTTCAGTAAAAGGAGGGACTCGGCAGAGATAAAAGCATTGTATAATTAGCCACGACAGGGAACTCTTACTGTGTATTTTGAGAACAAGCTAAATGCTTTGTACTGGTGCCTTTTTACTTTAAAAAAAAAACAAACATGAAAACATTGCTCTGCAACAGAACTTTTTAAGCATTGTCTGTAGAGGAGCTACCAGAGGTTAGGGCAGATGCCCTAATTGCAAATCAAACAAGGGAGCAAGTTTCCCATTCCTAAAAGGACAGACTTTTAACATAGCTTTAAATTCCTGACACCCCAGACTTCCAAAACAGCCAGTGCTAAAGTATTGGGAGTCCCTTACCGAAACACTGTTGGTCTGTTGAGAAAAACACATGTTCCTAATGAGGATATTTCAGTTTGACACTCAGAGTGGAGCTTGTGCAGACTTACTCTACTCTTCCCCTTTGCACGTTGGAGACTCACCTGGATGGAGCCCACTGTGGGCAGCCAGAGCTCCACAAACACAGATCTGAGTACATTTTTTCACAAGTCAGCTCCCATTTTTCTGCTTAGTCTCCTTCATGCCTCCTTCCACCCACTTCTGAGTGGGTGTGCCTTTAGCAACTTGCAGAAATGCAAATATTTGCACATACATTTTGAAATAGACTAAAATCACCTGTCTTTACAAATGGTATTTGGAATATTTTCATATAAGATGATGGGGGTTTTTTTTGTGATTTCTACTGTCTTTTCTATTCTTAATGTGTTTAATAAATCGTGATTGTACTGTGGAAGGCTGATCTTCCACAGATGCTGCTGATTTTGGCACTACTTCCTTTAAGGGCTGAGCCCAGTTCCCTGCTTTTAATGACAAACCAGAACACATCCTGTGAAATTCAGCTCATGGCTATCATCAGCATTATTGCACATGTACTGTTCTTTCCACTAATGTAGTCTTGAATATCAAGTCCTTGGAGAAAGATGTGGCATTTGGAAGTACAGTACTGGTTTGTGTGGTTAGGATTATATTGCCTTCATGAACTCTCTCTCCAAAAGTGACTATAAAAGTTAGCTGTGAGCTCAACTAATTTGGACTGAATTTCCTGAAAGAACCATTTTAATATAAGAATATTCTAAATTAAGGACATCTGTTTTTAAGAACCAGTCATAATCCTGTAGCCTACTTTGCATACCCTTATTTTTATCTGCCCTCCTTTTTCAGTTTATATCTCTCTAATAATCTCTTTGTGTTATTCCACAGTATTGTGCAATGTTTGATGTGAGAATTTTGATGTGAGCTCCTGTTGTCTGTGAGCTCCCAGCAGATGGAACAGATACTTCTGGTGGAGTCTTGCTGCTCCCTGTCTATGCACCTGTCTCACCTCTGTTTTCAGCTGAAAATGTGCCTTGCACAAATTTCTCATATTTATTGCTCTGTGTGAGCTTAGCTTTCTATATTTGTGCACATCAATAGCTGCTGCCTTTGCACAGTAAGAGAGGTGAAACACCTGAACTGTGGATTACAGTTACTGGCAGAGAATGAAATTCGTAACGAAGAATCAAAATTAAGCTATTCAGGAATGCTCAAAACAGTTGATTGGGTTGCTTTGTTCAGGAATATTTTAGGGATTTAATTTTGAATGTGATCTGTGAAAATTATTTTTTTGCTGTTCATGAAGTATTATAAAAATTTAAATGCAATACATTGCCAATTAATTCTTAGAAAAACACTAGTTATGAGCTATTATAATATTTTATATAAATCCAATATGTGCATCAATTGCTTTTAATAATAATCTTGTTCTAGCACGAATTCCAATAGATATCTACCTAAAATGAGTGTAATAGGATTAACTTCTTTGCAAGTTGATAATCTACTTCTAAAATGTTAGGAACTTCAAAATAATTGTTCTATATCCATTTTTTTAAATGACAGCCCACTGAACACCATTTTAGTCTCAATATTTTGTGAGTTTTCACAGTAAGCAAGGCCTTTATATGTTACACCTGATAGTATTTTCCTATATGATGGTTAAACAGACTTTTCTTGGCAAGTGAGCTTGGACAAGAATCAATTTTCGAAATATCTACTAGCAAGAATCTGAGAATTCCTCCACATATATTTCATTATTGTTACCATTATTTTAAGCACACTATTTCAAGAAAAAACTGAATAGGGTGAAGGGTTGACTTTTGGGGATTGTCATATGGCTCTGTGTTTTTCTGCCCTGCCAGAGGATGTGATATCATGCTGTGATATTCAGTCAAATTATGCAATATTCATTTGTTAACTTTTCCTTGGTTGATATTGTAGTTACTGATTGCAAACTCAGAACTGGAACTCAAATATTGTAGAACAGCTGCTCTGTCTCCCTGTTTCCAGTATCCTTTTATAAGGATAAACTGCACTGCTAGAATTTTTTTCTGTTCTGTTTTAAAACTCCTTCCTTTTTTCTTCTATTTGAACATTACTTGGTTTATAATGCACATTAACATTGACTGACATAAATAACAAGGATGTGTTCTTAGGTGCAAGTGATCCAGCTGAGGTTCAGACCTCCTTTTAAATCACAATAAAAACTAATTTTCATCTCAGAGCATCAATGTTTTGGAACTTAAAAGGCCTCATTAGCCGACATTTTTCAAGATGTAATTTAGTGGCTACTTGAACAGAGCAATAAATACCAATATAAATGTTCCAGGGTAATACTGCAGTGTTAAATATAGAACGAAAGCAGCACTATAAATCAGCAGTTATTTTATAGCTGGCCTTTAGCCCAAAGTCTCAGGTTTATTTTGTAAACTTCCCCTAGTTCTGTTGTTGCCTTGGGATGCATTTTAGTGTTTTGTTTTTGTTTTTTTTTTCTTCACCCACCCTGTTCATCATTTAGCATTGTTTCTAGGAAAGCCTGACTTCTGCTTCCATGCCCAAGAGCCGGGGGTGTGCCGAGGGTATTTCACCAGGTACTTCTACAACAAAGACACAAAACTGTGTGAGCCATTCAAGTATGGTGGGTGCCTGGGAAACCAGAACAACTTCAGGACTTTGGAGGAGTGCCAGGCTACCTGCCAAGACAACTGTAAGTTGATGTTTTTAATCACTCTTGTATAAAAAGTGGTGTGTTTTGAAGGTATTTTGCATGGGAAAAAAAGGCAATTTAGGGTGCCCCGAGGCAGCAATAATTGATACATGAAATTTACAGTAATTATAGATATTTTTAAATAAAAACACCAAAATGTAAAGTATGAAGTAAAAAAATTGGTGGGTACTATTTAAGGAATATTACAGGACTCCTACGTTTTTACTTTTCTCATGACAGCAAACCTAAATTCTGCCATCTGTTTGCCTTTATAACGCCATAAAACACTAGTGTATGTTTTTAACCCATAGATCTGCATACACTCTTTTCAAACCAAGTCTGGTAACGACAAGAGATGCCCATATAAGAATTTCTAACTTACTGTGTGTTGCTAGCTCCCCACCAAAGATTCATGGAACACCTGTGTGTCCCTTGGGATTGATGTGGCTGTGCAGCTTAGGCTACAAAAACCATTCAGACTGACCACAGGCCAGTCATTTGCTTCCAAGGAATTGTTCTGCATCAGGATACAGTAACCTTCAGAACTCCTCTCCCTTCACCAAGTGCCTCATTTTATTCATAAGGCAAAGACACTTTCCCATGGAGAGCCTCCAGACCTTTTTATCTTGCTTGTCTCTAGTGGGCCTTTTTCCAGCACTGTTTCATAAGATGTCACTTTGGCAAGGGGAATTTGAGCTTATTGACACTTAAAGTAGAAAAGACCCACTATCCTCTTTTCAAAAGATTTTTTTTTTAACTATAAATATAGAGCCATGTGCATTTTCCCTACTTTTGCTGAAGCATTTCTTCCTAGGCTGTGATTCTACTTTTACCTTCTGGACTAAAAGCTGCAGATATTTCTTTTTCATTGCTTTAGTCTGAAATAACATCTTCATGTAAATTTGCATGAACACCCAAGAAGAGAGGGTTAGAGGCTGTTGCCATGGTCTAAATAGATGAAACTTTTTGGTTTTGAGGTATTGAATCATAAATACCAATTTTTCTTTGCTTTTCCTTAACAGTTTTCACTTCCCTTCTTTTTATTTTTTTTTTCAATTTAGCAAATTTATTGCCAACTGTTACAGCAGAAGAGCATCCCAACACTGTGAACAGCAGTTCCTCAGCAGAAGAGCATCCCAAGACTGTCAACAGCAGTTTCCCAGCAGAAAAACATCCCAACATTGTCAACCGCAGTTTCCCAGCGGAAGAACCCAGCCAGTCTCCTGGGATTTCTGGTAAGAATTTTGCTGTTTATAGTCAACCCTTTGATGCTCCTTGGTTTGTCCACTGTTTTTTCCCATTTATTTGAAGACATTTATGTCAATGGAAATACCTGAGCACAGGGAAGTCATTCACAGTAAAAGCAGCTTCAGAGCTGCTTTCTCGCCAGCAATACATATTTTGCAAAAGGCTTACAATCGCAAAGGTTAGACTGTCTGCTGGTAGGATAAAAATAACCTTACCAAGCTGTGTATGAGCTAAATTTTACATCAGTAAAACTAAGGAAGAAAAGGGAACCCATTGCAAAGTTGTTTCAGCAACCTGAGAGATGTTGCTTGGCAACTGGCATCAGCAGAGGATTTGAGCAGGGCCAGCAGGAACCAACCACAGCTGAGCTCCAGAGCTTGGATGTGTCTGCACATCCCATCATTGACTCTTTCATACCAACCCTCTCTGTTTTGTCTTTTAGTTAATTTGTTGCCAGATGCTCCAAATGAGAAGTCCAACACCCCGAACAGTAGTTCCCCAAAGGAGGAGCCCAACCAGTTCCCCATTTTTTTTGGTAAGAATTAGCTTTTGCAGTTCTTAACTCTCAGGTTATTATGTGCATTTCCCTTTCAAGCCATTTTCTGGCATGCCACAAACTAAAGAATGGGCCTTCATCTTTGTTAAAGGATTTAATAAGCAGAGAAATTCAAAGCAAAGGAATATGTCACAACTTACAGATCTTTCATAAATATCAGGATGTGTAAGACTGATCACTCTCTTTAAAAAGTGTTCACTTCCTAAAGGCCTGATTAATACAAAGAACAAAAGCAATTCTTTCAGGCAAAATTAATATTTTTGTAACAATCTGATAGGTAAATTATTTAAATTCCTTTTACCCATTAAAAAATAATGACATTTGGGTTTTAGAATATAGCATAGTATAATATATTTAATACCATACTGTTTCTATTTTTACTGTTACCATATTAAACTCAGTTTTGGATTGAGTATAATCACAGTGAGTATGAATTAATTTAAAATGTTGCTCCAAGGTATTTTTGCATTATGTATTAGAATGCAGATGGGACTCTGGACCTTTACTGAGGTTTTAACAGTATCAGCAGCTGGACACTGTCCACTGTAGATGGCTGGTGCTTGCTCACACTGTACAGGGTGATTGAATTTGAGGCATTTCATTTTTATGATCCACAGTTGTGCAAGAGGAAGAAACAAACAGTTGGGAAGAGCCTGAGCATTCTCACCAAGTATTTATGTTGTTTTTTTGCATTTGCACTTGCTTGTACTTTTGAGGACTGAGTGATGACATAGAGGCTCACGAAAGTTTTTGCATTTTATATGTTCTGTAAGATAATAGGTGTGTAGGTGGCATTCCTGTGCTCTTTGCTTAGAATGGAGTGTCTAATAAAGCATGAATGTGTGTTGTACTCTATTTTTTGCCTGCACTGTAATCCACATGCACTGCTGGCTTGATGCAGGTATGTGTACAGTCATGTTGTTTGTTTACCACATACAAAGCATCAATGCACTCTGTATTTGAATGAATGGATATAAAACAGTAAAGCTTTTGGCAACCTGTTTTACTGAAAACTATTTGAATTATATTCAGGTCTGGTAATAAGTCTAGGGGCATTAAGGGCATGCACATGCCCTGAAGGTTTTTAGTCACAGTATGAGTGCCTGAATCCTCCAAACAGCTAACCTATATGAGGAAAGGAGCATGATTCACTGTTTTCTCAGAGGAAATGGAAGGGGTTTTGATTGTGTCAGCAATAGGGAATTTTCCTGCACAGCAGACTTTGAGAGTGAGGGGTGAGGGTAAAAGATAGAGAATTCAGGACTGGTGGAGCAAAGAGTCAGTGTAGCAGAAAGAGCTGAACAAGAAGCACAGCCATGAAGGACCAGTGGAAAGTCTGAAAACCCAACAGGTTCTTCCTTATGATATGACCTTTGTCTTGCACTTGTCTGCCTTGTGCAGCCTCCTGCTCTGTTTATCAGCTTGTACCCTTCAGGCTGCTGGAGTGGGCTAAAATCATGTGCTTTTGTGCAAACCCACTAGAGAGGAAGGCAAGGGCATGGCCAAAGCTGAGAGTTGATTTCTCTACAGAGACTTGGAGAACATTGTCTCCTGTTTCTAGAGGTACAGCTATGCAGGGAAGTTCCAAGGAAGGGACATGTCACACAAATGTGCAGGGTGACTGTCTGTCACCTTCTGTGAGGGACAAGAACTTGACGTCACATATGAGGTGAGGATCAGGGTGAACTGTTTGGGATGGAGTGGCTGATATCCATCTCCTCAGGCACAGGCAAAGTGGCTGGTCTGCCATTGTAATAGGTATTTTGTATGCATATTGGCCTGGCTATGTATCTTTTCCAAAGGCTATTTAAAAAATTGAATATAATTTAGTTAATTTACATTAAAAGATGAAAAAAAAAATTACAAGTTGTCTTTTACAGAATACCTCATCTCACAATTGATATCTTGATTTTAAGGAAAAAAAGAGTGGTTTTGGTATGTCTAACTCTATAACGGTATCAGATTATTAGATTTACAGCATAGTTCTTGATTTACTTCAGAATATTTAAGTGTTCTATGACCAATTAAAGCAAACCATGGATACAGACATGAAGTTTCTCTCAGCAATGAACTTTCTGCAGAGACTGAGGATTGCTCTGGTCTCACTCTGGTGAAACATCTATAATAACTTTTATTCTGTGCAAACTAAGGAAAAGCGAGGCTAAGAATCAAAGCTTTCATTTTATGTGATCTATGGTAGAAAATTGCAAGCGCTATACCTACATTAGATTTGTGAGATTTAAGTGGGAGACAGGATCGAAAGTCAATTTTCAGCTGAGCGAATTTGGAATAGCACATGAATGCAGGTCCTGTCAATACAGAGTCAGGGTCATCTTTTGCTGGTATAAATTGGCACAGTTCTATTTGCTTTAATGGATCTGCACCAATTTATACACCTATGGAGTACTGTCAAGTGCAGATGACTCATTATTTTTCTAATAGCCTGTCCACTTGAAGACTCTTTTATTTTTGCTTTGCTGCAACCAGAAATGAGGAGCTGAAGTCTGCACATATGAAAAATCTGGCAATAAACCTGAATCTTCATGAATGTCACACACTCGTGTACAGTGAGGAATAGAAATCACTGCATTCCCTTTCCTCCCAAGATAATTTCAAACTTGTTTTGTAGTTTGATTAATTAGCAGTCGTTTGTCATACAACCCCTGCAAAGCCTGAGGGATAAGGATTACTGTTGCAATGCAGAGTTGGGGTTATTTAAGATAAATGTGAATCTGTATCTGGATGTGCATTTTTCAGAGATTCTGAAGTTCTGATCATGTTTATACTTTAGGGGGATGGGATTCAAAAAAGGGCTGTGTTATAGGAATTGAATCCTAAACCAGTGTGTACCTCTTCTTTTTTTATGTGGTTTTGTGGCTTGTGGGACTTTTGCTCCTTTCATTTCCTTTTTTTCCTTCATAGAAAAAGCAAAAGAGAAAGCTTTTCAACAACTCTCAGAAAAGTGGGGTTGTAAAATGGAAACATTTGGGAGAGAAACTCAAAAATAGGCATAATAGCTGAACTTTCTGTTCCATCACATCTATAAATACAGCACTAGGAAACGGAGCTGAAGAGAGACAAGTCACCTGCTGGAATGTTCTAGTGACATTGTTTACACGCTGCCTCACAGGCTTTCAGACTGTCCTGACAGTAGACATGCTAGGCATGACACAAGGAAAGTTTTATGCTTACTTGAAGTCAAGTCTTTAAGTGATCAGTAGATTCAAATAAATTTGTAACTTTTATGATCTTTGGCAGAGAGGAAATTATAAAAAATTATTTAGGTTTTATTTTAAAATATTGTTTTGTTGGGGAGAAAAGGCTCGAGGTGGCAAAATTAAGTGGTTTTCTTCATGGGCTGGTTGCTTCTGTCAGTGAAGAACATGCAGATATTTTGAAGATAAACAAAGAACAGTGTTTTGTATTTGGAGCATTTGTCTAACAGTAATATGGCCAGTGAATACCATCATTTTTGGGAAGAATGCAAGAAGGATTCTGAACAGACCTGGCTTGCTCTCTGGTGCACTGTACATACACAGGCAGTCCTTGTTTGTTGGGTTCCCTCAACTCTTGCAGTCATTGTGAGAACTCCTTCATGAGGGGACTTGGACTCACTGGAGAATCCTACATGACAGATAAGTAATTTGCTTTACAGAGTGTATATTTGAATTCTCTGATATCCTTATCAAGCCTGTGCTGTTTGGCCCTTTCCTTGCTGGCAAGCCTTTCTGCTCTGCTCTTTGTAGGTTCAGAAATTAGCAGGTTAAAACAGGTAAGCTGTGCTGAACATATGCTCTGAAAATTGACATCCTCTCCAGCTAGAGAGAGATGAAATTAGTTCCAGGCTCAAGAGTTCTCAGAGCACTAAGAAAAGCATTGCCTTAGTTAATTTAACTGCCATCTTCATTTTAAAAAAATATACAGTAGGTTTAATATAGATTTTATCACATTGTGGACTTTTACTCTAGACCCAGAGTGAAATTTAGTCTTGCAATAATGTCACAATTATGAAAAGAAGTGAAGAGGTTCTCATTTTATAACTTGAAACTAATTTAGTCTATCTCAAAAAGGAACTCATTGCTCAGTTTTTGAATTTCTGGATTTTTTTAAATAGTATGATGTTGCTAACACACCATTCTATTTCTTTCCCAGCAAATTTTTGTACTTTTTCACCACGCCAGTTCAGCTATTACACATTTCAGATTAACCTTGTTTTTTAGCAGCTGTACCGTGTGTAAGACACCTAAGATGCAGCACATGCTTTTTGCATATTTTGGCTCCTGAATAGCCCAGGTTAATGCACAACAACTTGCTTTCAGCAAATCATCTTCTTCCCCCTTTTGTGACCACTTCAGCCTTGCTGGAACCCAGACAATTTCCTCAAATATTTTACTTTGGTTTTCCACCGAACCCCTTCTGTGTGGCTTCAAGAGTTCCATCTGGCTGGCTTCACATTTGCATTTATGCACCAAGCCACCCCAGTTCTGCTGCTTCCTGATGAAAAATGGTGCTCTTTTGGGTCCCACATCTCTGATGATATTATGGCTCCCACTCAGCTTCTTGCAGCCTGTGCAGCAATTTTACCAGTTCCCATTTTGTGTATTAGTCACTTTGGGGTGATGGATGATGGAGTTCTTCCAGGTTTGGGAATTTCTGGCATGGATTTGCTTCTCGAACTTGTTCCAGTGCCCAGGTCCTTTGGCTGACCCAGGTTCATCCTCCAGTGTTTCAGTTCTCACTTGCAGCGACCCTGAAGGAACAAACCACCAGCCTCTCCTTGGAATGGTAAAATCCTGCCAGCAGCACTAACACACCAGCATCTCCATTAATTTGTGCACTCATTCTTCACATTCAGAACTTTTTTATTCTGCAAGTTGCAAGCTGTTGTTTTATAACTGCTCAGTGGTTGCTGAGCACTACCACTACCTACATCAAGTTTTCTGTAGCCATTCAACAAACTCAGCACTGAGGTATTGAATCTTATATTGCAAATGCTGGGTATTTTTACCTTCTCTTTGATTTTAGAATGTCTAGCAGTGATTTGCTCCATTAGTTATAATAAATATTTATCACATTTTTAAAGCTCTCCACATTTAATTTATTTTACCTTTCTGCAAATGCTTCACTTGAAACGCCTCAAAATGAATCTGTGTGCTCTATCCTATGGCAGAAATGGCAATTTTATCACTAACAACACAGGTAAAGGTAACTTTCAGGTAAGCTTTTGCTGGCAAGCCAATGACAGAATGACATTTTACTGTGGATTTGTATTTTTATTTTTTTTTTAGTAATCATAAAAAGATGCTTATGTCAAGTACCTTGCATTTTCAGGAGAGCAGAATTAAATTTGCCAGCAGCAAAAATTTCAAATCATATTGACATAAAACTGAAACGCTGCAGTGTTGTCTCACCTTGTTTTTCTTGGTATTTCCAGAACCACCTCCTATCCCTTCTTTGTGCATGACCCCCATGGACAGAGGACTCTGCAGAGCCAAAGAGTTGAGATTTTTCTACAACTACTCCACGGGGAGGTGTCGCCCCTTCAGCTACAGCGGTTGTGGTGGGAATGAGAATAATTTCATCTCCAGAAAGTCGTGTTTGAGGATCTGCAAGAAAGGTATGGGAAGTGATACTGGCCCCGGCTATCACGAAGAGGTAAATATTGTGCTGGTCAAAATATTCTCTTGCCACTTTTGGTGTAGTAAGGATTGGCCTGATCAAATAATAGATGAAAGTCTCAGAAAAGTGAAAATGGAAATCAGGAGAGATACAGAGCTAGAGAGAGAAGGAGGAGGGACAGTAAGTGCAGTGTAAAAGAACAGCAATGAGACAACTTGGCATTGGTCAGGCATATGAAGACTTAAGGTAAGACAATTTTTTTTCTTTTTTTTTTAAAATATTTATTGAAACAAACCTTGCCTCTGATTTCTGATAATCTTCTAATCTTACTTTATTAATTCTACCTTTAGGATTCAGTAAGAAAAAAAGTGAAAGAAGATTAATAAAAATCAAGAAAAAAAGAAAGAAACAGCCAGTAAAGGCTCTGGGCGTGGAAATCATCCCTGAAGGAATGCAACTTTGATTTTCGTGAAAATGTGAAGTAAACTGCTCTTCACCTGTGAATGAAAACCTTCAGTGTACACCATTAAAATACATTTACTGTACTGATTATTTTGATTATATATTACTAAGCTGCTTATATTTTTATTATGTATTCCTCAGTCATGTTAATAAACATTACCTTTTACTTTGCTAAAGGCTTTTAAATTGCAGTTTGGTTGTAGATATGTTGTCTTGCTGTCAGAGCTGCAGCAGGACCACAAATCATGTGAGTGAATGGTTAAAATGCAGAGAACATTCAAACTGAACTTCTTACCCCAATATTCTTTTTGAATTCTATTTTTGTACTAAAGAAATCATAATACTTGTGAAAGAATAATCACTAGTCAAGCATGATTGTTACAACCACCTCTAGGACTGCTGTAGCTAGGATAGCACTGACAGGTACTTTCCCATCCTCTCCTACCCCACTTACATTGTACTGAAGAAACTCCTTGAGCTGCTGTAGTACATTTTGTAATGACAGTAATTAAGCGATCCGGTGAGGGCTCTCTTGTGTCACTGTTGAGACAGAAGAGAATTTGTACCATGAGCATCTCAAGAGTGCCTCTGTTTCAATCGACTAAGAAAACATTTCACAGTGATTCATCTGTCAGGTTTGTTACTCAGTGCAATGAGAATCAAGACTGCAACGTCAGAGAGTGTGAAAACCTGATTGTCATCAAGATTTGATGTAACAGTGCAGGCTCCTCTCAGCTGTGTGTGCGCTCAGGTTGGCCACCACACCAGCTACCCAGCTGGTTTTGGTTTTGTTTAGCTCTTCAGTACATAGAGCTATTTTGTTCCCATAAAAAGTCCAAACTGCAATGTGATATGATCTTCAACATAACATTGAGTTTCTTTTGTGCCCTTCTGCTTCATTCACTTCTTTTTGCTCCTGTACCTCCAGTAGCTGCAGGACAATCAAATCCAAGAACAAGAAAGAAGATCTACGCATTTCCCAAAGACAACTAAAGGATGAAGGTAGCAGGGAGATAACTGAGGCACAACACAGGAAAAGAATGATGAAGCAGTGAGAACATGAAGCTGTCCTAAGGTGTAGCAGTGACTGTCCAGTTCCACCTGACTGGAGTACATTCATCCAGTCCTTTCATTCCAGAATTTGCTTCAGTTGCTTCAGAGGGGAAGTGCAGGGTGCTGTGAAATTTCTCCCATGCTGTATGGTAACAGCCAGAGAAAAGAAGCAATTTTATAGTAGTTTAATGAATTTCTATATATCATCAGACCTGCAATGGCTTGGTATGTGCCCTTAACCCAAGAAAATGATGAAACAAAATGTCTTTGAGAAATAATTTAGTTTCCTTTCGTTCATTTTCTTCCTCACATTTTTACTGGTATGCTCTCCTTTTCCTCCTTTTTATTTTCTATCCCCTGCTTCAGTTTTATTTCCAGTTCACTTGAGCTAGCATTTCTCCCTGCATCTCCAATCCGTTTACTCTTTCAAAGCTGATACTTTTTTATTTATATTTTGAGCAAATCTTCATCTTTCTAGCTTCTACCTTCTCAAACTTAGTGAAGGGGACCAAAGGGTTATGTTTCTTAACCAGTTGTTTTCAGTGGTGTCTCCAAAGGACGAGCGAGGTTCAGGTAAAGCAGAGCTGTACGTGTGTGGTTAAGGGATGTTCACACAAGGTAATTAATTCCTGAATTAATTAATTGAGTTAAATCCTCGTGCGCAGCTTCCGCGCCTGCGTTTATGCTCCGGGCGGCCGCCAGAGGGCGCCAGCGGCGCGGGGAGCGCCGGGCGGGATTCGCTGTGCTGGAGAAGGGGGAATTCACTGAATTTATCCTCTTTTCTCGTTTTTTAGCCTTCTTTGGTCCCAGTGCAGGTAGATTTGCACATTTAGGTCCCCTTGACCTGCTCCTTCCTCCGCTGTCGGCAGGGCACGGGAGATGCAGCAGTGCCTGGGGGACGCCACCCTCAGAAGTGCAAACTGCACCAGCTGAAGGGGCTCGGGTATCCTTAGGGTAGGAGTAAGTTTTAATGTTACCTAATTCAGTAGAATATTAAACTTGGTAAAAATAAACCCCTACCCCCTCAGAGCAACAAAACAAGTGAAAAAAACACAAACCCACAAACAAGCCCCCACAAAACTCCACTGACTTTGACAAGCCAAATCAAACATGGCCTGTGTAATGCCTGTTTTGGGGATGTGTTCTTGGCTGGAATACACGGATTATTCTCTGAATTAGAGTGTGTAATGTACCCTGCTGCAATCTAAAACGTAGACTTAATTGGTCTGAAGCAATGCTAGCAGGCTCACTCCTGACAAAATTCCTCTACCTGAGATGACACCATTTATTTTAGAGAAGTTAATTTCCATCACTGTTCAGAATCAGAGCTAATCCCCAGTTTATATCTGTTTACATTGCCTAGAGGTTTAGAGTGCCAGTCCTTAGTTCTTCACTGATTATAAAATCCAAACATTCTCCTGTTGATGTGAGATCCTAGAAGCTCCAACACTCACATGTGCTAAATGAGTATCCAAGCCAGCTTTTTTGGTAATCCTGGAGTGGGATTTCATAAATTGTATTGTCTAGAGGTCATTTGGATTTAAAGTATTCTTGGTCCTCTTTTCCTTCTCCCAATTTTTCCTGACCCTGGATTGGGGCTGGGTTTTCTTTGAAGTTTTTTTGTTTCTTTTATGGGGGTTTCCCCCCTCAGCTTTGTGTTTCTTCCTGTTTTCCTCCTTGAGGAAAATGTTTGCAGTGCCCTTCATCCAGTTCATGGTGTGTTCCACAAATGATTCTGGCAGTTAAAAAAAAAAAAGAAAAAAGAGAAAAAAGAGAAAAAAAGTGGATAAGTGATAGGTAGCGAGAAGCAAGCAGAATATTTTGTGTTGTTTTATGAGCGAATTCAGTGGTATAATTTTGATAGATCCTTATGACAGTGTGGCTTTTGGGAGGTTCTTATGGTGTTCCCTAAGGAGTGCTGGTGTTACAGGTGTCCATATAATTTGAGTTTGATGCTCCATGAACTCCCCATTTGTTCAGCATAGCGTTGTCCTTTGCAGGCAGTAACTGGGTATTGATTTAGGTTTAGACAGAATCTGGGCACAGATTCTGTCCATAGTATAGGCAATTGATTGTATAAAAACAAGTGACAAATGGCTTCAAAGAAACATTTTTAGTTTCTGGTACAATGTTCTTTGAAGCTAGTAGAAAGACTGCTATTAATTTTGCTTTGTCTTCAGCCATGGCAGTTTTCAAACCATTTATACCTATGCTTTCAAATCAATAGTGTTTAGAAAAAATATAGCATAGAGCTCAGCAATAATAATGTTCCTGTTGCTTTTTTCTCCCCTACTTTTGATAGTTTAAAGACTTACTTCTTTAAATACAATTTTTTTCTTGGGTGCAAAACAAAGTGGCACTGTAAATGATGCACCTGCTTGAAACTGAAGATTTGACTCTGACCTTCGCAGCTGCTTTACATCTGAGGAGTAAAAGTATTTTTGTGTGGAGCTTTCCAGCCCTTACGGTGTGGGGTGTCAGGCAGCCTGGTCAGGTCAGTCACACTCAGGAGGAATGCAGCTCTCGTGTGCTGTGTCTGAGTAAAGGTCCAAACTAATCTGTTTCTATGTGTCTAGGTGGAAGAGGAGGACGAATCACACCGGCTCGGTACGTGAAAGGACAGGTCCCGTGGTCTCCTCCTGACCAGCAGAGCAGTGACGATTTTGCGAGCGCGGCTGTGAGTTTGGTCTGGCGAGCGGAGCCGCGCTGGGGCCAGGTGCGGGCAGGGGCCGGGAGCAGATGGCAGCGCCGGGGCTCGGCCAGCACCCGGCTCCAGAGGCACGGGAGCCCCGCTTCCCCGGGACATGCCATTCGGGAGAGAAGAGCAACTCAACGCCGTTCGCAGGCGGGGTCGGGTGATGTAACAGGAAGCTCTGATGTTTGGCTGCTGCCGCCGCCGCTCCGCGCTGCCATCGGACACGCTCCCGGCGCTCCCGCAGCAGCAGCAGCAGCGCTGCCCCGCCAGCCTCGGGCTCTGGATTACACCCAGCCGGGGCACCGGCCGCGGAGGGACTGGCACGGAGCGAGACAGCTGCCCACGGCGTTATCTGGAAGGGTTCTCCTCGGAGCTCGGCGCGGTGAGTGCCGCTGCGGGCGGGTTCATTGTTCAGCCGCGGGCAGCGGGTCGGTGCCGCCCGCAGGCTGCGGGACCAACGCGTGTGTGCCTGCTCCGGCACGAACCGCGGCGTGCCGCACGGAATCCGCGCCCAGACGGGCTGCCAGGAACACCTTCGTTTGTCTTCAACGAGCGAGGTGCTGGGCTGGTTTTATAGCTGGTGGTGTTATCGTCTCTGCTTGGTGGGATAAATAGAACGGGAGATAAAGTGCCCAAATTGCCGCTTTAAGGATTCTGCCTGAAACCTCTCATATTAACTAACCAAATTTCTGCATTTGCATCTGGAGAGAATTAGAGGCTCATTGGCTTGAAAAGGGTCCTTAAGACTAATTCAATACGACTGCAGCTCTTTCAATAGAGGCTGAATTAGGTGATAAAGTGGGGTAGGTTTGCTTACCGAGTATTCCTCTAAACTTACTGTACCAGAAAGAGGTCGTACTTGAGTTGTTTCATAATTAGGTTTTGTGTTGTAATTACACAACTTAAAAGGTAAATCTGCTGTTTTGTTTGGGCTCTGTGTTTGCTTGAGGAAAAGTTGGGTTGGTTTGGAGGCTGTACGCGTGCCGGCGTGTTACTGTTTGAGGTTTTCAACCGCAAACACCGAGCTGATTTATTGACAGCTAATTGCCCACTTTTCCTTTCCTCGAGAAACTATTGAACGGTGGCAAGTGTGCGACTCCGTGCCTTCAAGTACCAGCTGACAGGCAGTTAAAAGTCTTGCCACTCCTTAAGCTTTCCGAAACAGATGTGATACCCCTGGTTTTACAAATGCAGTGCGGAGATTGGTAATTCTAGTCATTTGCTCGTGTGTGTAAGCAATGGAGCCATAGAACCAGGAAAATAAATCTTGTTAGGCTATAACTTGTGCTTGGATTTTATCTACAGTGAATCCTTTAGTTATCCATGCAGTTTATAAGGGAAGAGAATTAAATAATCATAAAGATAACTTGAGGTTTTTTCTCTTTGCCTTAATAAACTTACGCCAGGTACCTTGGGGATGGACTTTGCTGCTCTTACAATTGTGCCAGTGCAATCTTCCCAGTCTCACTGTGCCTGCTGAGGATCTTGACATTCCCTTGGACTAATAATGCATCAAAGACCTGAAACTTGTTCAGGGATGTGCTATGAATTTGAGGTCCTCTCAGTGCATTGCAAGGAGACACTCTAAATCTAGATCAGTGTAAGACCACACCTGAAAACAGATGTGTTTTCATTTAAAGTACACATGCTGTGGTACTGTCTGAAATTCTTAATTAAAAATAGCGATTTCTATTTGCACAGTGTTTTCTTCTGTAGTTTGCTTAAACTCTCATCTATTTCATTGCATATAGGAGCAATCTCAAAGTCTTTATCCAACTTTGGAAATCTTCCGCACAGAAGGCACTTGGTGACATGACACTAAGTCAATGGAGATGGCACTTCACAGAAAAGGTGCTTATGTTGTTTTATTAGTGGGAACCACTGTCTTTAGAAGTATATCAGCTAAATGATTTAGATTCTTATTTTTTGTTCTTTACAAGCAACTGGTGTAGATTGAGGTGTGTCTGTCCACAGAGGATGTGCCAGGCATGTGTGTGTTTGCAGGTTGGATGTCAGAATCCACGTTATTTGTAGGGTAAGCAAAGGCAGGCAGGGCATTATAGATACAGAACAGTGTGACTGCACTTTTTACCGGACAAAACTAAGTACCTGGATATCTAAAATACATTGCAGGTTCAAGAATTGGTTCATGTGTGTCCTTTCAACTTCAAATGTTACTGCACCCCGAATTTGTGATCAGTTGGAGACTTTCTCTGCGTTAAGCGATGTAGTACTTGTCCCTTTGAATAGGCTTTTCTTGATACAACACAACTGTTGAAATCCTGGCCCACTGAGAGCCAGTGGGAATTTTTCCTCCTACTGTCAAAGGGCAAGACATTCCTAAATGTGGGTATTTTTCTGTTGAAGGAATTATACATAGATCACCCATCCAGGCACTTACATTCTGCTCTCTGTTGACAGCTGGGTTTCTTTGGTAATTTCTGTCATTTTTGAGTGCTCCAGCTGGAAAACACAGCTCTGCATGTGCCTTACCTGGGTCAGTGAAAGGACTTACTCTGGGAATACGGGATTGTTCTGTATTGCAGTTCAGATTTTAGACCAGGATACAATTAAGAACAAAACCAAGGGAAGAAAGCACACTAACAAATTTCCTTTGACACCCATATAATTACTAACTTGCTTCTGTATTGTCTACATTTGAGGTAATCATCGTTCTCCAGTAGCATTCCTGGCTTGTGCAGGAGCTGGGTAGGATTGGACGCACAGAAGTCCATGAAGTCATGCAATTCCAACTGGGCCATGGTCATTTGGAAGAAACTATCACTATTGATATGTTTTTAATGATAACACATATACAGTGATATTTAAAAGAGGTATATCTTAGTTGCTGCTATAGTAAATGTTGAACATAAGCTATCAAAGCCATTGAAGAAACTTCTCCCATCAGAAGTCCAAGTCTACAGTCAGGAAAACAAAGCAAAATTTCTCCTTAAGAAGTTGTTCCCATCTGTTGCCAATGTGTTTATGATGTTCTTGATTTGGTACCAAAATCCTTTCAGTGCTTCTGACCAGCTGCCACTCCTGTGGCACACACACAATATTTGCTTTACCTCACTGCCCTGGCCACCTCTGCTCTGCCAGCCTGGGCAGCTCTGCCATTGAGTTTCATGTGCAGCAGTTTCCTCAGCCAAGCTTTGCACTTATTGAAAACAGTCTTTACTTGCTTATGGAACTGCTCTGTCCCTGGGAAGTGTTTTTAGTGTTTGGTGTAGCCAGTTGTCAGAGCTCTGGAATTAACTGTATCCTTGGTACTGCTGTGTCGAGGAAGGAATTAATACTGCAAATATCCAAACAGATGTGAGTTGGCAAACAAATAACTTCTAGGCAGTAAAATAAGTGTGGTTTTATACATGATTATGTGTATTAGACATATAATAACTTATTTAGTATATTATTTCTACGTACAACATCAGCAGGTCTATTTCATGCTAACTTCCATTATTGCCAATGTAGCAACTAGAGAGAGAACATAGGTTTATAAAGAAACTTTCAGAGTGAATTAACCCTAGACCTTATCCTTTGTTTGGAAAACTGGGAATCACACGTGTTAATATTCCGATTTGAAGACATCTGAATGCTGCGTCTTTCTAATGTTTAAAGCAAAACAGAGACTTTCTATATGTGGACACAACCCATTATTTTTACTTCTTGTATTCATGGTGGCAGTTCTGATATTTTCATTGTAAAAATTTTGCAAAAAGAAAGCAGAAAATAGCCTATTTCTTACCTGCTACTTTAATGAAGAAATCCACAGTCAGCGTGGTACAGTAGAAGACCTTAGAAATTGGCTTCCATTAGACCATTTCTCTTTAACAACACTTTTTGTTCTATTCTAGAATGTGGGCAGAACTGAAAGGCTAAACTTTCACATTTTCAAAGTTTTGTTTTAACAGTTGTCTCTCATGCTTCAGTCTCCCAAGTTTGTTTATACTGTTTACATTTTCCCAGCAAAGTCATCCTTTTTCTGCCCTAGCTCTGTGCAAACACTTTCAATCATTTCTGCAGTATATGCTGTCCAAAAGTGATTTATTTTGAGTTGCTTTTCTTTGGAAATATGCATTTGAAATGCACTTAACTCGTTGTAATGCACCAAAAAAGACTTTCCATGAGAGAAGCCACGTTCTCCCTTCAAGAAAAGAAATCAGGCTCTTGTGGTAAATTTGTATGTGTGTCTGAGGCTGTTACCTTTTAGTATATCCTAGGTGTCACTCAAGCCTTTTCTGGCAGTTTTGGCCATTTTTAAGTTGTAGCTGACCATTCTGTCTGGATTTTGGAATATAAAGCAATGTTGTATTTCTGGATTTATGTCTGGCTGTGGGCTACATTTGAAAAAATATCCCCCCAAAATTAGCAATGATTTTGTTTAATGAAGCGCATAGTAGTCTGACCTCCCATATAATACCCTAAACAAGGAGCCAAACAAAGAAATTAGTAAATTTTCTTTTTTGATTACTCTGTGCAAAGCGCCCACACCTACCTCATACACTATTGTTTACCATCAGCTGTGTTTAGGCTGAATATCTTATGTTCCTAAAAACTGCATTACGTGTTCCACCTTTTCTTTGATATTCTCAGCTTGAAAACTGCACAACCTTGAATGTTCATATGGGCATAAAGTGTCACTCTTTGAATTACCATTTAGATTTTCTCCTTGCTTTTTTCCTCCCCCATTAAAGTGGTAAAATCTTGCCAATTAACTTTCATAGATTTCATGTTATCCCAATACTGACAATTCTGGTAGAGTTCTAGAGTTTCATTAAAGTAAAACAAAGGATGTACTGAGAATGTTTTTCTTATATCTGAACTCATTTGTTTTTTCCATATTAGAATTTTCAGAAATTAATATAATTTTTCACTAAATATTGTGCCCTCTAATACTTCCTAGATAGAAATTTTAAAGTATACTTTTCAGAAATTAGTGAGACCTTTAGACATTATACTTCCTTCTTGTGTGGTTGCATCTATGTGTTTATTTAGTACCCTAAATGGATGGAAAGTATTATACTCTGCAGCCTTTTATTACTAAAATGGCACGGTTTTGCAATTATTATCCTGAAATATTCTGTATGATGGCAACATCTGCCCTTTAGCTTCAGTTAGTGAAATCCAGCAGGTGTCACTCTGGGGATTAAATAAGAAATATTACACAAACAGAGATATGCTTTTTTTAGGAGAAATTAGAAGTATTTATTCTAATACATTTTTCCAGAATCATTTTTTGACCAGGCATGTCTGCTTAAGTCTGAAATTTGAATTTTTTTAGTTTTGTGAGTTAATGGGTGTATTCATCTTTCTGTGTTCCCTTGAACATGAAAAAGGATGGTCATTGGTATGGGATTATACAGTCAGAACTTGTACTCACAGGTGACATGACTGAAACATAAAGAGCTGTGACTCAGTTCAATATTGCCTCGATGATACTAAAAAAATGTTTTTAGCATCTTCTTTGAGGACCAAAATTGTTCTTTTTGTTGGTGGACGTTCTCTTGCCCAAGTAATGTGTTTTCAATTGTGACAAAGTCGAGATGCTTCTGCAAGTGGCTTATGTGTTGAGACAGCCTACATACTGTTTGTTTTTGACTTTCCTGAAATTGGTGTGTGAGGTGGCTAACCATCCAAACTTTGACAGTAAAAACGTTTGGAGAAGAGAAACTTTGCTGTGTGTCACGGAGTTTCAAGCAAAAGTCAACAATGAATTTTTTGGTGTTTGGGGGGAAAAAACGTGTCTAGTTTATTGCTTAGTGTTTCTTTAGGGAATGATGTGTTGTGGTGGATTTTTACATGAGTGTGGTGCTCCATATTCTGAGAGTTTCAGGTTGTATGGAACAGGAATGCAATCATTAAAAACTTGTGGGTTTTAGAGGGGATTGTTGTTTATTTCCCACACCGTGTTAATGCCACCTTAAACAGAAACAAATACCTCAGCAGGCATCTTTGGAAGCCAATCCACAAATGCAAGTCTCTCTTTAAATGGAAAGAAGCTTTTGTATATAAATACATGCGTACATTCTTATAGTTTTATATATGTGTATAAATTTTATGTGTTTATTTTAAAAATAATCTCATTCTAGAACCTGTAACCTCAGCCTACTTTAAACAATCCAGTTTCCTTTCTCTCACTTCTTTCTCCTGTTTAAGCCCTCATCCTGTTCCGTTTTTGATTCTATTCAGCTTCCTTTCCTGTGATGACTCTGAGTGAGTCACTTTGCCAGGCATTAAGAATGTGGCTTGACAGTATTTCCAAAAGCTTATCCTATACCGGCCCATGCAGATGAAATTAACCTCTGCCTTATCCTTCCTCTCAAAGAAATGTCTGTCTTCACATGTCCAGTTTCTTGGAAGGGGAAGGTGGGGGTGGGAACCCTTTCCATAAATGACCGTGTTGAACTTAGAGCCATCTTCCTTGCGGAGCGTGCGTACCGTAACAAAGCATCGGGAACTTCTTCAACACTGATTTAGTGTGTACTGGGCAAAAAGTTAGCTCCAGCAAGTTCAGGAAAGCCAAATTAAGGCTCTTTCCTGAGCGCTATTCAAGTGCTCTCTGCCGTGGCTACCGCTGCGCATTCTTCATTCTTTACTAAATGCGTTGTTTGTTGCATTAAAATGCGTGGAAGGCCACCGGGATTGCGCTGGGTTTTTGTGTGTGGCTGGCAGCAGTGGAGAAAAAAGCACATGCTAAGTAGGCACTTAAACACTGAGCTGAGTTGCAGCCTTTCTTGTGGTTATGTTTGTGCCAGCGTGGTGTGGGGCTTGCGGGGGAGGGTTGTTTTTTTTCTTTTGTTTTGGGGTTTGGGTTTTTTTGTTTTGTTTTGTTTTTCCCCTTTTCTCTCCAGTTTTAGAAGAAGTGGGTAAAGAGGGATTTAAAAAATAAAATGTTTCTGATCTGTTAATTGTGTTACGTGCATCAGGAAATGAAAGCCTTTCTGCTGAAAGTAAACAGGGAAAATTATAGTCCTAGAAAAGAACTTTAGAAACCAATATGCAAATAAGAGTAAGAATTCCCATCAAGTTAAACTCTTTTAAAACTCTGCTATTGCTGTCTTCTCCTTGTCCTAAAGGACTAGGAGATCTCACCCTCTATCCTTTTTCCCTAGGGGAGGTGTGAAAGATTGTATCAGATGTAATTTTCTGTGTGTTCTGTCCTAAGTGGAATTAACATTGTCACAGATTACACACCAGTGAAAATGGATTTTTGTTTCATATCTATTTGCTATCACAGTGTAGGTTTTATCTAAAACAGGAGTAATGGTTATAATTGGAAGCTCAGACAATTCTGCCTGGAGTACAGTCATACTCATTTGAAATTATTTTTAGTTTCTCATTCTGGAAATTCTTAATTCCTGACTAAAGGAGGTGATCTTGGTCCATCTTCAACTCTCTAAAGTGTCATTGTTGAGTTGATTATGGAAGTCACAGGACGATCCTTTTTGAGCCTTTTGTTTCCCCAACCCCGCATGGTGGATGTGCTATATCAGCATTTTGAGAGTACCTAGGAAAATCACTCAGATGTTTTTAACCTTTCAGCATGATCCACTGGCAGAGCTGCTGGGCCTAGGTTTGCTTTACCTTTTTCTCCCTCAATTATTTCAGAAGAGCTTGCACAAGTAGAGCTCTTTCTCTACAGAAGATCCCTCTTCTGAAAATTGTGCATGCAATCCAAGGGAAGAATTCAGACAATGTCGTTTAACTGGGCACTTTTTATTTAGGGCTGCAGGGATAAAATAGTCTACTGACATGCTAGGCTTTTCCTAGAGTCACATTACAGAGCAGTGAAGGACATGGCAGTAATTCAGGGTTTGTTGGAAGGCTGGCAGAGTTCTTGTGCTGTCTTTGTGGGGGCACTGGGCCACCGGAGCATGGCAGTGGCTGCTGCCACCTCCAGGGTACACAGCTGTGGTGTGGCAGCACCCTAAGAGCCCTGGTTCAAAGCAGATTTTAGGGACCAATAACCTTTCCAAGTCAGCATAGGCAAGGGGAAGAGAAGTTTCTGTGGAAATTTATGTTGTCCCATGAAGACAGGCTGGCGTGACAGAGTTATCGGTGATAACTCAGCTTCCCCAGGGAATGCATGTGTGCCAAACCAAAGTGTTCAAAAATAGCATTATACCAGGCAGGAATGTGGAAATTGTTAAGCCAGAGGTTTGGTTTGTTTTATTTTATTTTTACAATTTCTTTATCCCTTGTGTTTCGTAGAATTCTGAGCTTTTATATTTTTAAACATTCACAGATTTTAAGCAGGACATTGTCCAACTCCTCCTTCCTTGAGTACTAATTAACAATAAAACAATGAAGCTGGGTAGCAAGGAAGACAGAATGATGGAAGGCATTAACAAATGCACAAAGGAGAAAAATGTCTGAACCTTAAAATTGTTGTTCCCTTAAAATAGGAAAGTGAACCGAACTTCACTTCAGTAAATGGAATGATGTTGGTTTTAGTGTGACTCTTATTGCAGAGACAAAGCTCAATCAGGTGTCCTGTGGTCAGTCAGACCTCAATAAACAAAGATTCCTTTAATTGGTGAGAAATCACTACTTGCAATTATGTCTGTGACGTGAGTTCACAGTATGGCATGAAATTAGTTGTCTATTCAATATTTTAATTAGATAGCAAAACCAGAGTGGTTTCAGTCCGTGGTCTCGTTAAGGTGTCAGTAACTGCAGTGCTAGGTTAGCTCATCTTTCCTCACACAGAGAGCAGGTGAAATACCCAATTGTTACACGTGGAAGATCTTCATTACCACCTTTCCTCTTCATCTATGGAGCAGAAGGATACCTTTTATTTCTTCTACATGTATCCACTAAAAGACTCCACGATCTCTCAGAATTTCAACCTATGATTTTTCCATTATTCATTCCTGTTGTAAAAGGATTCTGCTCTCTTCTCAGTTTACAAATCATTAAGCCGCTTTCAGCTAAACATTTTTATTCGTCTCATTCAAGTTCTGCAGAGATGTGGGGCTGTTGAGCAGCCCAGGGGTGCCAGGGCCATCTCCTCACCTCCAGGATGGGGCAGGGTTTGTGCACGTGCAGCCCCATGTTGCGCTGGTTCCTCTGCCGCCACGCATCCGCTATTTAAAAAAAAAAAACAACAAAAATTGCTGAATGACAGTAATAGCGAGGAACAATGGGCTATTACAGGATGTTCAGACAGGGTCATTACAGTATATTTTCTTGTGCAATCTTGTTATGAACAAGATTCGTATTTACCAGCTTGTTTTATTTGTCAGCACCCTGTTATTAATTGGTGTTGGAAGGCTATGAACTGCTCATTTTATAGCAAAGGTCAATTTAATGAAATGAAGTTTTTTTTCTAATAGCTCTGTGGAAAGCTTCTTTTCAATATTTATAATAAATTTATGGGGTTTGTGAGTATTGGGTATTTATTTATCATCATTGGTTATGACACCAAAAAAAAGTCAGGAATTTTTTTCACCATCAAACTGCAAATTAGCCTTAATGTACTTAGCAACATGAAATCACAGAATCTTGTGATGGAGCTGTTGCATTGGAAAATTTAGGTGTATCATTTAAAAGAAAAGTATGTTGCTTTCAGATTTTGAAAAGAAATTAGCTTACTTGCAGTGGTGCTTTTTTTGACAGACAGGGTATTTTCCATGGCTTCCAACACTTGGAATCCAAATGTTCAGTTTGATTTAAAAGCAAAGATGAAAAATAGCACCCGATTGAAACAACTGTGTACTGTTTCTGTGTATGGTGAAATTAACTCTCTCCCTGAATGACACCTAGTAATGAGCACAGTTGCAAATGTTTGAGGTTTCCAGCTAATGTGAAATAAAGAGCTCAAGAAAGACAGGATTCAGTCAAAATTGGAAAAACATGAATTTGGCATTGGGATCCAGGAATTAGTAGAATAGACTAGAAACCAGTCCACGGGGATTTGAGATGCTGATGAAAACTACATTTGTTTTTGGCATTGTATGAAAATGCTTCAATTTTTTAATCAGGACACGCCATTTTCTTAGATGTGAAAATGGCTGTCATTGTGTTCTTGGAATAAACACAGCCCAGTTTGGACTCCTGGGCTCTATTTGTGTGAGAGAGTCTAAGGAATGGAAAACTGAGGGTACTGTAGGTCAGGGCTGAGGTTAGCAGGACTGTGAGGGGAAGTCTGGCAGCCGAGGATCCCTCGGCGTGTCTGTGGCCGCCTCCTTTGCACGCCAGGGCGGGGAGCTGGCCGCAGCAGGGATGCTCCCGTGGCTCTCACAGAGCAAGGGACATCTCCAGGGACACCAGGTGACAGTGGGTGAGATTGGAATTAATGCTGCTCCTGGAAAGTTTTATAAGCTGTATGGCTTTTGCCCAGTTTGACAAATGGCTCGTTAGAGACCAGTCATTTGTCCTCTGCTCTCTGATTCCTTTTGGCTTTCAAGTCTTCAATCCTACAAAATCCTTGAAGTTACAGGGACCACACTTACAAAGTCCACATGCTGACTAAGACTGTATGGATGATGCTCAGAGCACGAGCGAGGTCAACGGTTTGCAAATCCAGCAACAATTTAAAAGCACTTAAAAAGGAGGGGGAAAAACCTAGGGATGAGTAGGAAATGTTGAAGAGTAAGTATGTGATGCTGAAAATGCCTTGTACACTGAGTTAACAGCACTCCTGCTTTTGAAAGGTGAGATACAGAGGGTGCACAGTAGTTATTTACCACATCTAATACTTACTTATATCTGTTTTTTGAAAAGAATAATGTATCACTTGGTATAGGAAGGGCCATGTGCACTGCTTAAGAACTGTAAAAATGAAGCAACTAATTAATGCCAATCAACAGTACTTCTGTCTCAATTAACTGCAGCACAGTAGTTAAGATGTTCCTCCTAAAACAACACATCATCTTATGTAGGTGAATATTTTATTGAGCTTTAAAAGCTCCAAGAAATACATGTGGACTTCCAGAATCCATTTGTAACTTTTTAAAGCAAACATTTAAATACTCAGAGCATTGAACATGACAAAAGGATTATAGGTGATGATTTTTTACATCAGCTGGGTTTTCCTAGAGGGTGACCATGTCAAAGGGCACTAGTTTTTTGGGTGAATATCAATCCATTAAGGAGATCACAAAGCAGGTTAAAACCTGTTTCTTTTGGATTTCCAGAGGGGTAACCTGCAAGTGACTGCTGAAAATGCTTCTTTTCATGAGAGAGAGAGAGAAATTGTAAGCATACTTTGATAGAAAATAAATTAGTTCCAATCTTATAGAGAGGAAAGAAAGTTTGTCACAGACAGATAGCTGTTTCCTGACACTGGGCATTTGGTTAACAACTTCTAGAGTTTGATGATGTCATGGGTCATATGGATTCTGTGTGTTTGGGGCCCTTTGGGCTTAACAGGAAGGTCACCAAGTTATCGAGCAGCTTCTCTGTTTGAAGAGATTCAGCTGCCCTTCCTGCCCCACTTTGCAGAACCTGAGCTTTCAAAGACAAACCAGTGTTGCTCCTGGGAATTTGCCAGTATCTAGACTTTTATTCCCAGGTGAAAAGGTAAATACCCCAAGAGATGGAAGTAATTTTCATTCTGCTTTGTGTTCCTCAGATCCAATTGACTCTTCATCTACCAGAATCTGTGTAATAACCAAAAGTGCCTTCATTCCTTTCACCATGCTGCAAGAACCTTGGACTTTCCAAAGCTGCATTTCCAAAGCTGTCTCTAATACATCCACAAATGTCTAGATAAAGGATTTCCACTTTTCTGCAACCCTCTGGAAGAACTTCCTGTTCTCTCCCCATAAAAATGTAATAAAACAAAGCATGGAAGCAAACCTATGTCAATAACACAGGAGGTGGTTGAGCCAGGAACCTCCTCCCCCAGAAGATCTTTTAACTTATTTTGTCTTGACTGCAGGAGAGCGTGGTTTTCAGAACACCTAAGCTGCATCTCTTGCAAAGAAGTGCAAGATATATGTGTGGAAGTTGTGGTTATGTCGTTGTTTTCAGGAATGAAATTGCCTCTAGTTTTGTTGCCAGCATTAAGGAGTAACAGAAGATCAGTTGTTACTTTGGCTTTGTTTTTTCCCCTTCCAAAATGTAGCAAGCATGTTCTTCTTGTTGCTGATGGAAGATCTCTTTTCACAGTCTTCCAACAACTTCAGTATTTTCCTTGTTTTGTGTAAGGAAGGTAACCTTTGTAACATCCTGTTTTATTTACCAGCCCTATCTGTGAGCTGCAAGAATCCTTCCTGTTCAGCTCACAATACAGTGCTCAAGACAGTCAGAAATTCTTGATCTTCATTAGAAAACCATTTGGTAACAATCTGAATAGCCCAGTGACTCCTGTCAGTTGTTTGTTTTAAATAGCAATTAATTAATACTTTTACCAATTAATACTTTTTTCAAAACCAGAAAAGGCTGAAGTGAGTCAAATGAAATCAGAGTTCTCTTGTGTCTTCCCCAAAATTCAGGCTGTACCATGTTGTGCACCGGTCAGGAATGGGGAAAGTTTTGTGACTGATCCCTCTCTGAGTTTACAGACCTCTGCAGTTCCTTCCCTTTTACTGGAGTTGGAATCCAAGTACAAAACTACTGTGGAAAAAGGCTGCTCTTGCATTTTTTTCTGGCAGACTTATAACCTGGGAGTATCTGAAATATCATCAGAAAGTGTGTTCTCATGCGAGTCCTGTCCAGATTTCCAGCGAATCTGGAACATTATCCAAGGAAGTGTACAAACCTACACAATCACACAGTTAGGCAGAACTTGTGGTTGAGTTTCTTTGATGTGGTGTGGCTTTGTTGGGTGTGTGGTTTTATTGGTTTTCATTTTTGGCTTTCGGGTTGAATTTTGTTTTTTAGTTGCTATTCTTCATTTCCCACTTTGTATAAAAAGAATTTTGTAGAATTTTAGCTTGTTTCTTTGTCTTTTTCCCTTGTTATTGTTCTTGGGTTTTTTAAATTCATATTGATCATTTTCCATTCTCTTAGAAATAAGTGTCATCTATTTATAAACAGGAGTCTGTTATGTTGGAGGGTGAAGAGAGTTTTCCATAATGAATTATAGAACCAGTTCATACTAATTTTCTAACTAGATCTGGATTGCTAATGAAGATTCACTCAAATTAGTGGGTGGATATTACTAAATAAAATGGCTTTTATTGCTTAGTTTCAGGTAGATTCAGTACAGAGTTTTATGCTAGTTGTGTATCAAATTGTCCCTGTCCACAAATCTTTTCTAGATGTACATATTTCATTGTTTGGCACGGTCCACTCCTTAGTTCCAAAATTGCTCGGAGTGTGCAGTGCATGCAGAACTAATTCTGGAGAAGCTCTGCATGGATGCAGTGAGCACCACGAGCAGAGCAGGCTGTTTGCTGGGCAAGGTGAAGCAACTCTGTGCTGTGGCTGTGCTCCTACTCCCCAGTAATTAATTCCATGGCCTGAGCAAGAGCGCTCCGAGACCGTGTTATCATTCCAGCACAGTCCTGCCAAGCAGCTGGTTGCTGCTCCTTCTTTTTGTTTTTGTTTGGTTTTGTTTTGTTTTTTTTCTCAGGGACACATTTTTGAGCTCACTGGAAATGTTTCTGGTCTTTCACTGATACAAATCAGTAAACATAATCATTCAAAGAAAAACACATTTGCCACACATTACCTGTGTGCACAAATACATCTTTGCTGGTGGTGACTCCTATTTATGGTTCCTGCGTTCTGTAATAGGTAAACTAATAAGGTATGTGTGGTTTAAATTTTATTTATTTATTAGCATCCACTTATTTATCTGTTTTATTTATTTATTAGCATTTATTAGCCTTTATCTATTAGATGAATGTGAAGAGGAAAAGCATTGGTCTACATAAACTTGTGGCTACAGAATGGTTTAGGGTGCTCTTTTAGAATTTATCATTATTTCCTTACAGGTGTTTTGCTGGGAAAAAAAGTACTTTTCTAGCACCTACATACTGTTTCAGCAGCTCATGAAGAAATGTTACTAAGATTCCTGCACTGGGTGAGACACAGGGAAATATATTCACTTCTGAGGGGGAAAATCCAGCTCTTGGTAGACTGTTAAGTGTTTTTGCACTGAGACCTGTACTAGCATCTTCTTATCAGCCTTAATTCAGCAAACATTAGTAAGCTTAGTTTCAAATTGCTCTTATTAGATAGATTACCGTGCCTCTGTGCACTTTCATAATGTGAAGTGGCTTGGAAGAACATTAAATATACAGAATAACATTAAATATACAGAATTAATATACAGAATGTTAATTATCCAGCTATGCAGCTTCTTCTTTGAGGAACTGAATTTGTTCATCAATTCCCTGTCTTTGGGCATCAGCCTCAGCACTGTCTCACCCCACCCTCAGTAAATTTGTACAGAATTTTTATGTCCTAATGTGCAGATCTGCAACAGTAGAAACAACATGTGGAAACCACGTGTCTCCAAAATAAGTGAGGTCAGAGAGGGCTTGCTACCAATAATCTGGTCTCAAGTCAAAGATGGTTGTATTTGCTGATAAAGTTGATTTTGTTTTCCTTTGCTCCTAATTTGTGACTTGGCTCCTGGTTGTTGCACCTAGCTGAGTAAGTAGTTTAGCTTTCACAAATTTTAAGTGGTTTTTAGGTAACTTTTATAATGTAAGGACCAGAAATTTTCAGGCTTAAGCAGTTCCAAGGTGTCTGTATATGATCATACTCTGTGTTCATACCATGTCCTGGACATATTTGTGCCTTGCAGCTGAGAATGTTGTAAAACTGACAAATGTGCCAGGTTTCCAATGAACTGAAGAAAATGTGCAAATTTGTTTCCAGATACTAAACTTGAGCTCTTTTCCCCACTGTTACCTTCTGTCCCATCCTGATGACTTTTTTTTTTTTTAAGTTTTGAAAATTTTGTCTCCACAACTAATTGCTCTTAAGACCAATTAATGTTGTGGAAACAGATGGTTTTGATTTGTTAGCAGTGACATGTTGTTTTCAGGGATCAGAATATTTCTGATTACATTTTTGTAATGCAGTTCATGGTTTTCATTTATTTTAGAATACTTAATGTTCTTTCACAGGTATAATTGAATTGGAACCTTTATAGTCAGGACATAGGATTTCCCATCTTGAATCAGATATAGGCCAGTGAGCTTTAGTCTCTTCCTTTTGATTTCTGTATGTACCCTGATCAGGGTGCTCCCTGAAAAGAAAAAGAAAAAAAAGTATAATCACCTTAAGAAACTGAATTTATTTTTTCAATGACTTGCCTACAGAAAATATAATTTCTCCTAAATGGTCTTGGGATCTACTTAGTACTCTGAGAGTGACATAACTCTAACTACACATTTAGCTAAAAAAGATAGTATATAATATTATCCAGACTTGACTGAAAGGAGTTGAATGAAACATCTTTAGTGTTTATGAAAGCTGTATGCTGCACTATATAAAGTAACACAGTATTTTTATAATTATCAGCCATTAATGGTGTTGACTTCCTTCTCCTCCTAGAATTAGCACAGAAAGGAAGGCACGCTTGTGTTTTGTTGTAAGCCTTGATCAACAACAACTCCCTGACTTTCTTTTCTACTTTACTACACTTGTGGCTCAAACAGAGTCAGATTTTGTCAGAATGATAAAATTCTCGTTTGCCCACTAAGCATTTGCTAAGAGTACAACTTCACTTCTCCAGGAATGGTGAGGAACTGTGCACAGAGACCACTTGAACATCTGGATTATTGAGGGCAAGATCAATCCTCACCACTTACTGAAACCTTGCTGCATCAATAAGAAATTGGATTAATAATGTGAGCATCAATCATTCTGCATTTTGATGATTTTTGATGCCCTCAATAAGTTAGTTACATTTCAATGACTGTGATAGTGTAAGGGCCAATGAAATATGGAAAGAATAAATGAAATATAATCACAGTTTCTGTAATGAAGAAGCTTCTCAGGGCTGAGCCACGATCACACCCAGGTTTCTTCTGAGCAGGGAGGGCTGACAAGCCAGGAGTCACTTAAGGGGAAATGACATGGAGCAGTCAGCTCCCAATGTGCCACCAAGCTGTGAGGAATAGCACAGGGGAATGATAAATGTGTGAAGACTCACATTTGTAGCTGTCTCAACAAGTCTGTCTCTGCAGTTAAATTAAAACACCCTAATTCAAATTAACTGCCAGGTGTACCAAAAAATGAGAGAACTTAGAGATTTTCAGTTTTAAACTGTTTGTAGCTCTTTAACTGTTGCATGGGCCATAAATTTGTCTTAAGAGTGTAAAGATTTGCCTTTAGAAATTCTAGAGTTTTATAATTCAGGCAGTTCTGCTTTCCTACTTTTAGGAGCTTCAGTACAAGTAGGATGCAACGTGCAATAGTTATTGTGCAAAAGTTATTGAAGCATTTCATCCCTTGGACCTAAATGCAACTAATTCTGCAATCCACAGCTCAGATACTGGCTTCCTGCAGTAATTCCTCTGTTGTCCCTCTGGGGTGTAGATCCAGCTAGGACAAGGAATGCTAACAAACCTTAGGATGTAGCAGCAAGTAAGTCATATCCACTTTTGCCAAGAAATTAATCCAGTCCCACAGTGATCATCTCCACCTATGTCACAGTCCTGCAGGAGAGAGGATGCTGCTGAGAGAAATGCATTTGAGCTATTTTATGGTAGAAAACAGCAGGAGAGGCAGAGGTTTTCAATGAGAGTTTAATACAAATTGGGTGGGAGTTTTGTTTGAATTTTGGTTTGGGCTTAGAATTTTTTTTTTTAATTTTTTTTTTGCCTTGAAGCATGGAATAGATAGTCATAAAGAAAATTTCAACTTGCACTGGTCAGAGGTCAAATGCAAAGGAAAGTGAAGTTAGAAATAGACTTCCCACAGCCTAAATTGTGCGAATTGTTTTTTCCCACTAAATACATTAGTATCACACAGTGTACCTTTCAAAGCTCACTGCCTGAATTCTTTGAGAAATAAAAAGTAGTTAAAAGTCACAGTTTGATTTTTATAGAGCAGGAACCTATTGCTTGAAGTGTAGCATCTTTCATAAACAGAACATTTTTAAAGCCAAAGTGGAATTACAAGGAGCCTCCATGAGCACACAGGGCGGTAATGAGTGATGTTCCTCACACAATCCACACAGTCCTGGCTGTTGGGAGCTGCATTGTTAGGCTGCTGGCTGGGACTCAGGATATCCCTTTCTGCTTTCACAAAAATCTCTTGGGCCCTTAATTTCCAGCTGAACAGTCACCAAAGCTCCGTGGAGGAGACCTTGAGCAAAACTTGGACCTCACAGAGCAATGCGGATGCACTTTATTTATTTATTTATAACATAATATATAACATTATGTTTTATAACATTATATTTTATAACATTATATTTATAACATTATTTAGAACATTATATAACATTATATTTAAACAGTCTGTCCTGTTTGGGCTTTTCAGCTCTTACAGGTGTGGTGAAAACACTTGAGAGGACTTAGAAATTAATATTTCAAGTGCAGAATAGCATTTCTCCTTGAGTATATAAATCTCTTTGTCAAATACTGTCTCTACAAAGATCGATTTCTTTGGAGCTCCTTTGGGAAGCAGAGAAGGGTGCTCCTGTGCTGCTTTTTGTAAGATTGTACCTTCAGAGCTGCCATTTTTAGTGTTGTTTGGCAAAGCTCATCAGTGTCAATTACAGCCTCAGAAACAAGAGTGTAAGCCCAACAAAAAATGATATTTAAGTAAAAATGATCTTTGATAGGAAAGAATACCACCCTTTCCTCCACCTCCTCTGCACTTCAAGATCACTTGGCTCTTTTGGTCCCTTAAACTCTGGGAGGAGCCGTTTCCTGCAAAAAGGGCTGTGTAAACAGGACAGAATTAAAGGCAGCCCACAGTGCTCATCTGTCCTGGTGACAGGGACACTGCAGTCACTGGAAAGCTGCTCAAGTCGTGCTTGCCAGGTTCCAGATGCTGACAAGCCCTGCTGAGGCCAGCTTTCAGCTGTCTAAACCCATCTCTAAACTCTGGTTTGGGATCTCACCAAAAATTTTCATCCTGCTCTCCTGGCTCTCGTTGGGGTTTCTCTAAAGTTGTGCTTAGCAACGTGCCCTTTATTTGCAGTCCTTGGAGGTGGCCCAGTGTGTCACCCCCTTTTCTCAGGACCTTTGGTTCTGAGTTGTTTGGTTCTGCTCTGGCCATGATGTGACTCAGTGACTTCAGTGAAACTGAACAGAACACAAACATGCTATGTGACTTTTTTATTCTCCATCAATTTTTTTTTCTTTTTTATTTTGGTGGTGGGGGGGGTGGTTTGGAGGGCTATTATTATTATTATTATTCCTGTTCCTGTGGGCTGCCTCCTGAGAAGCCCACTAGGCCTGCCCCAGTCCATCAGGATACAGGAGATCCATCAGGGCCAGGTTTGGCAAGTGTCTCTTACACCCTCAGGACATCTCAAAGGACACAGGGAGCTCTGTGAGAGGCAGGGCAGGGAATTTAGCCTTTGGTCTTGATCTGTCTCCTGAGCCACACAGGTGAGGAGCAGCATTGGCAGGATGTGTGCAGTTACATCTGGGTGATGTAAGTGAGGGCTGTGCTAGAGACAGAGGTTTATTCCTAATGGTTTTGTGCTTTCTGCAATATCTCTGTGTGTTGTTCACCTTTTGCTGTTGTAAAAGGTCAATTAAAAATCAAAGGGATGACATCCATTAGCTGGGCAGGCCCATTTCCACTGCACCAGCATGTGTTGTGGGTGTCCCTGGGGTACTTTTTGGAGAGCAAAATAGTTGACGGTGGTGGTACTTAAAAAGCTCAAGTTAGCTTGTGAACACCCATTCAGTTCCTTTGTTTTGTTTGGAGTGCAGAGATTTGAGAATTCCTTGCTGTACTTCAACCACCGTGAATAAATTTCCCCAACTAAAAGGACTGTAGAGTTGTTCAAAATCACTTTTAGTTTGAGTGTTTCAAAATCTAAATGAAGGCTTGACTCTTACATCTGCAGATTTTTTAATTGATCCTCAGTAATGATAATTATCAGGTACTGGATTTTGAATGTGCTGTGGTGTTAAATGGATAGCTAGTGCTAAGATATTACACGTGCTATTTTAATTTTAGTTGTATTCTATTTTACATTGTAGTATTTTTCACATTTTTTTGCCTAGGAATACATTCTCTGGCAAGTCATTTTCTCATGGTTCCTCTCCTTCCTTAACATTCTTGTCCTCTGTCAGGATGGCTTGCTTAAGAGCTGTGATTACTTTGTGATTATGGAGTAATGAAGGAATCAGGAAAATCAAATGTGACTGATTAGCAGATTACCAGAATCAGACACTTCAGTCACCTTCATCCATGCCTGTCTATTGCAGGGGACTGTTACTTAGGGGGATGTGGCACTCCAGTTTCATTACACCAAGTGGACAATCTCCAATTTCCAGCTTGGAATTGCAGGTGGAACATGATGTGAGGTTGTATCAGTTTGGTTACTGGGGTAGAGCATGTAAGTCATTATTGAGGTGGCTAAAAAACCTGACATCCACAGTGCTGCTAAATGCAATCCAGCCTGTGGGGTGAGTGCTTGAAATGGGTGGCAAGAGATTAAGAGGGGATAGAGCTGGAGGCAGGAGGTCACCTTGGGAAATGGTGCCTTCTCAGCATGGGAAGAATCTCCTTCACATTTCTTAGGAGCAAAGAGAATGTTCAAGTAGATTGTCTCACTTGAGTAACACTTAGCTCTGGGAATTCCTTGTGGGAGGTGAAAAACTGGTGTGGATGATAAAGGACTGATAATTTGTTAGCAGAAATACTGGTTTTCCATTTTCCTGACTTCTCTGGGTTTTCTCTTAACCCAAGGAATTTTGCTCTCTATTTGCAGTCCTTCTGATGACAACCCCAACAGAAATGAATGATAAATCCATGGCTAATTGCTGAATGGATATTTAAACCTCACTTATGACACAACATAGTGGTGGTGGACAAATCATTTAAATTTCTTTCTTTATTTTTCTCCAGTACCTTAAGAGTTTTATTACTTATGGCCTTCAAAAACTGTCAGTTTTTATACACATCTCAAAAACTGTAAATCCAAGTGGACTGATCCTAATCATTGCACTTTCTCACTGGTATTCACTCCTACAGAGAAGGAAAGTTATATCTGTATTAGAAGCTGAAATTTATTTATATTTCACAGACAGTCTGTCAGACATGAAGCTGGTTAAAATACCTCCCACAATAGATATGTCTGCAAGAGCCACACATGGCTCAAGAATTCTTTCACAAAACCTTTACTGAATATATCAACCAACTCTCAACTCTGATTTAGGATCAGGGTTTTTTTAATTCTCTTGCTCTTGTCTTCCTTTCATAGTCTTTTTTGGTGCTTCTCTGTCATCTTACAGGAAAAACTTCATTGAAGGGCTGTTTTTCATGATTTTCTTGCTAGAACTGAAACCATTTTCTTCGCAGAGTGATAATTCTACATCTTGGTAGCATTATATATTTTCAGTAGCTGACTTGGCTCCCACATTTGGATTAGACTGAACTTCCCATCAGTTTGGTAGTCTGATTTCCAACAGATGCTTTAGGGTCATATTTCATGTGTGGGACAGAGATCACCACCCAAGTGAGGTTCAGAGTTCAGATCTCTGGGTGATGGCCACTTCAGATTTAAAGTTCTCTGTTCCTTAAAAACACTCATCAAAAAGTCTCTTTCTGTTCTCCAGAGCTTTGTAAAGTGATGTAATGAAGCAGCCTGAGGATCAATAATGACTTCAAAGACAGAAGTTATCTGGTGGCAATGACATGAGAGTGGATTTACTTACTCTGGTGGTTGCAAACGATGCTTTCTGATAGCTCAACATCTTACTGCATTAATATTTGGAGTGGAAAATCCAAATACATTTAAAGTTGTCAGTGTCCTTCTTGATTCAGGGTCTGCATCTAATCCATTCTAAAAGTACTAAGCTACAAGTACTTTGCTTCCCAGACTATAAAACATTTATATGATATCTGGAATAACTAATGCCATCAATAAAATGCTACTAATTTGGGAATGATGTACAGGAGGTGTTTAGCACTGCACAGTCAGTGAAGGCTTGGGATGTGACAAGGGAACACTAAGAATAAAAATGATTGTATGATTTCTATGTGCTATACTCATCATTGAGCAGTAATAAAATAGACTTGTGCAGCATTTGCTTTCTAATCCTGTCTTGAGAAAGGGAAATATATTTACTGATTGGGGAGGAAACCAACCGGGCTTTATTGCTGCAAATTTGTATTTCATTTGGAATCCTGGAGGAGTTATGGCAATGCAAAGTTACCTCATGCAATGTTACCTGTTCTTTGAGTGGTGTAGGCCTGGATCGATTGCCAGGCATTTTTGCTTCCATAAAATCACTGACAGGGTCAGACATGTACCTGTTATGGGATTCACCTGCCAGCAAGACTTGCATCCAGTTAGAATTCAGTACAGAAATCCTATGTCTGTTACCTTATATAGCTCCTTTGGAAAAACACAGCCTGTTGTTCTTAGAGCTTCAGAAGAGAACACAATTCTCTCTCCAGCATATATGCTGATTAATTCAGAATATCTCATTCATTACCTGCTTGGTTCAGCAAATATCCTGCTCTATCAACAGCAGGAGGAAGCCAGTGCAGGAGAAATCTGGATTTCACCAAAGGAAGCTTGGCATAAGCTACCATGATAGAAATAAATGGAGGAGGTTGGTTTTTTGTTTGGTTTTTTTTTTTTTTTTGGTGTCTGAATGGTTCCCTTGCATGGAGTCACTTGGGTGATGTTGTTTCCTTTGGCTCCAGCAGTGTCAAGGCCATTGATGATGAAAGTTCTGTACTGTTTTTCCCCATTGCTTGGAAAATTCTCTCTCCCTCCTCCCTCCCTTCCCTCCCCAGCCAAATCTCTGCCAAGCAAGCAGCTGTGAGCAGAATTTCTCAGCAAGATGAATTTGAATTTTCACATGCTCTGTGGAACAGGATACACAAACACAGCTCTGAGAGGGTCACAGTCGAGGGGTGCAAGTCCAGAATCTCTGCAGGTGCATGAAATGGGTGAGCTTTTTGAGGTGTCTTACCAACTTAAAGAGTATGGGAAAAAAATTAAAAATGCATGCCAAGTGCATTTCTTAGTGAGTTTTGGTACCTCAGTCTGAGGGAAGTAGTGCCTGCAAGTTTGATGTCCAAGCTGGGTATCAAAGCCAAACTAATGCCTATGAGTTCTGCACTGGTATCTGAGACACTGACTGAACAATGGCAGAATCTGCTCTATGCAAACAGAAATACACATTCAAATGATTATTTTTAAAATTAATTTGGCTAGACATCCTTATAAAAGCTTCCCATCAAATTCCATGCACCGTGTTTCTGCCAAAGACTTTTTTCTGGAGTGCGAAATCAGTCTCAGATTTCTGTGAGGTTTATTTTTCTCAAGGAAAATAAATGCAGGATGTGAGTATGCAGAAAATATGGGCACCTATATTAAAGCCATATACTATTTTCCATGCTTGCAGTGGAAATTTTCATTTGCTTGCAATTTTGACAAGCTTTAAAATGAGATTTTCCACTACATTTCCTGCCTTTATATTATTGTTAATATTGTGTCTGGAGGGGAGAAAATGTGCTTAAATGTATAAATTATGTGCAAATAAAATTTGTATGCAATTCATGACCAGAATAGCTGTGCTTCATGCACATTCCTCTGCTGTAGCTATAGTGCTTGTAATGTTTTATTACATTTGATATGTAATATTTCATCTTCATTAAGTATCTTGTCCAGGTGAGACTCCCATTTATCAAGGCAGAGATTTTTGTGTCCAGTTTATGTAATATTTTTAATATCCATAGCATTTTTTTTTTGGTTTTCATTCAGGTAAGGGAGGGCGGAATGCTGCAAAAGGATATGGAAAAGTCTGTTTGCAATTAAAGGAACACTAATTGGTCTTCAGGGACTGTGTGTAAGATACACTGGTCTTTCCCACGGCCACACCCTGAGCATATGATCTTCAACTGAATTCATGGAAACATTCACTCTGCTTCCTACAGATTGCAGCTGGCACTGTCTGTAAAATCCCTGCCTCACAGAGAGCAGGGGGGTTTGTGTGATGCTGTGCAGGGCTGGGTTTGTCCTGCAGCTCCGTGGAGCAGATGAAATGTGTGTGAGAAGAGAGAAAAACTCGGTGCCAGAGTGCAGAAATCCCTGGATGCGGCACCGCTGATCCTCACATGTGTGTGTGGCTTTCAGACTGTGTGCCAGCCAAATTGTCAGCTCCCCCACCAACTGCTCCTGCTATTTCAAACCCTGAACATCTTTCACAGCAGCAGAAACTCAGCAAACAGAATTTTTTCAATGACACAGAATCAGTTCTCTGTTAATGGCATGACAATGTAGCAGGGTGTCAGCTGGAGTATGAGGCCAGCTAGGCTTGTGCCTGTCCAGTTTTTCAGCATTGTTACTCTCTAGTATTTCAAAATGGGAATTAAGATTTCGAGATGCAATTGCTGGACAAATTTGAAAATTAGAAAAGTCTTAGCTTCTTGCTTTCAGGTAAGGATTATATACAATTTAAGGTGGAAGAAATTTGGCTTAAGTGGTATTTTAGAAAATATGTAGAAATATATTTTTTCAGTTAGTGCTGAAGATTTCTACTTAGATACTCTTACTCACCCTAAAAGACTGAACTCAGGTAAAAAAGAAATTATGCTTTTCAAAATAAGTGCACATTGACAATGATAGTTCATGAAGATCAACACTCAAATATGTTCTAGGTGGTTGAAAATGGCATTGCCTGTCCAAACAGTCATGAGTGCCCTTTGGGGGATTGTATGCCACAAAACAAGTCGAGGCTCTCAAGTTTATACTGGTGCCAGTTAATTTTTGCCCTCTGTGTCCACATCAGAATGAGGAATGCACTGGGCAAATACTGAGAGAGGTTACTGCTGCCACTGGGTAACAGTTTGCCTCTGCTCCAAGGATCTCATTTTGTTAAGCTGATTAGTTAATTGCTTTGATCCTGTAATTGACTTTTAAACTGACAACATCTCTAGCAAAGTGTTTCCTTCTCCTGGATGCTTGTGCCTGTGTCAGACTTTTGCTTGTGTCCGTATTCCTGTGGATGTGGTGGGGTGTGGGTGAAGCTGAAGGTAATTCCCATTTAGAAGACTTAGAAACAATCATGGGTAATGCTTGCCAAAGTTTGGCAAAACCAATGTTAACTCAGATTGACAGAAAATAATGTTAATGCAAAATACCATTGGCTTTAGCAATATCTTGGCACATATCATCTGAAGGAAATGTGGGCAGAGGATGGGAAAACCTTCTATCCCTCACTGCCTACTTTATGGCTGCCTTAAGATGATTTCTACAGATAATCTGTGAGGAGAAAGAGAGAGGGAGAGAGATCTCCCTGTATATATGATAAAAAGGAAGGCTCTGGTTATAAATGTACAGAGAAAAGCTTTGATGTTGTTGTGCTCTTAGTCTGCCCCTCGAGTCTGTGCATCCAAGATTTCCTTCCACTGGAGGTCATTCCAGAGCCTTTGCCCTCCTCCCCTGTTGTGTGGGGAGGCCAATGTGTGGATACAGATTTATAGATAAAATATAGAAGGATTAAGGTAGAGATTAAAATTAAGAAAAATGTAGAGAGATTAAGATACAGGAGGTAATTTCCTTCCATTCTGTTGAGTTTAACAACCTCTAGATTAACTTTCTGGAGTCTCACAGACTCCTTTACAGCCTGCATGCCCAGTGTGAGCCCAGCTCAAACCATTTGCTGTTAAGTTGCCATTTTAGTAATGGTGCAGATGCAAAAGCATAGGAAAGATGGGGAATATCTGTAGCTAATTAAAGCAAAGGAGATAAGCTGCAGGCCACTAGAATTCAAAAAGTTGGGTTTGGCTGCTGCTTGTTCTTGGCTTTTCTACAGGATGGATTAGTAGTTTTGATAATTTAGCATGGTATAATGTGAATTGTCTAATATTCCAAGGGTGAAATATTCCAGAGCTTGCACTTCTGACTTCTGGCATGTGAAATTTTAAATTTAAGAGGAAATGTTCTGAACTGTGGTGACTTAGGTTGACCTGGTAAAGGCTTTGAAGTATTTGCTGGTTTATTTTGTTTTAATAAGTATAACAAGCTGAACTTTTCTAAAGCTGCCTTAAATTTACCTGAAGTTTTATGGACTAGTAAATGCATCAGCAATATCTCATGAGAGAAAATGTTAATATTTGGCATGAACTTTCCATCTGAAATTTCATCCTTAGCCAGTGAAAGCTACCTTGGGGTTATTTTAGTTCTCTGTACTGCATTTTGGGGGTTTATTACGTTGTTGTTGTTGTTGTGGGTGCTTTTTAAGTAAAAGAAAGAAATTCAACACAAAATCAGAAGACTGTAGTGCTTCTGACATTTCCATGGAGAGTTTATTTCTACACTTTGTTCATCAGTTCTGGTCAAGTCATTGACCAAAGGTGAACCCAAAGTTGGGACACCGGTTCTGATGCAGTGGCTGCACCAGCACTTTGTTTATCCTGGCAAGAGCAGTTCCCTTTCCTGGCCACCTGCTCCCTCTCCATCCTGCTCTGAGTTGCTGCTGGGCCATGGGCCACCTGAAAATTAACAATTTCATTAAAAAATCCTACTTTGAAACTTTATTTATAACTGACTGAGCATATAAATGTGCATAAATATTCACTCTTCTAAATGTGAATCTAAGGAAACTCATGTAAAGCCTGTGAGTTTCATAGGATATGCTCAGCTGCCAAACTGGGCTGGGGCCAGTGAGAAAAAGTCTGAGTGGTAAACTCTGAAAAAAACCAAAAGTCCTGGTACATTTTGCTTAACCCATTTTCCCATTGCCTTGTTCTGACCTTGAGAAAAGTCTTTGAACTGTGGAAATACTGTTCTTGTAAAATTAGCATGTGTCAATGAAGAAATAACAAAAAAACACCCCTTTTTAAAACTCAGCCAGTTGAGAAAATGACTTCATGTCGTAAACATTTTCACAAAGAAACCTTTGGATCTCTTTTGGGTCATTACTCGGTAAACAGCATCAAACGGAGTCATTCACATAAAAAAAAACACTGCCTGAAAGGGGCACACAGGGCAAACAGGACACTCTGCAGCTTTTAAACAGCAGTGGCTGGGAAAAAATTCCACTGCAGCATCTCAACCAGGGGCGTTACACAAGGCCTAAGGTCTGCTTGATGAATTCAGAAATTCGTACTGGCTTTGCTTTAAGCCAAAACAGAAATGATTTTGCTTGAAGGTGGAGAAATTTTCTTTGGAGAACTGCACCATATTTTTCCCGTGTATCATAGGATTTCTGGAGTTGAAAGGGACCATGAGGCTCGTTGAGTGTATCTCTCTGTTCCTGGCAGGAGGACCTAAAATTAAATCTTATGGCTAGGAGTATCATGCATATATAAATGTATCTAGGCAACTATGCTTACATACCTAGTAACAGTGTGAGAGCTCTCCAACTTGTTGATAGCATGAAATCCATGGAAAAGAATGAATATCATGAGCTATTCCTTTTTATTTAAAATAGCATCTTAATTGGGACATCCTTGCCACATCACAGCAGTTGTTTTGGAAGAAGTAAAATTTCAGGGAAGTTTACTGGATGTATTTCAACCCATTTTTAAAATTACTATAACAGGAATATAATAAAGTTTTTAAAAAAATTAAAAGAGAAGTATCAAAATCAAAACTGAATCATCTAGACTCATCAGCTATTAGAATTTTATCATTCACTAGTCTGCTATCATCTTCCTTTCTGTTAATAGTTGCTTTTAGGATGTTTGATTGTGGATTTTCAGAGAGAACTTCGTTTTCAGCAGAGCAACCTCCCCTCAAAGTTGTTTTGTGCTTGGGTGATTGCTCTGGAATTTCAGTGCTGTGGCTTACAGAACTTTGAACTGAACATGGTGAGCTGTGCCTGGCAGCATGTGTAGCTATGCTGATGGATTTTAGGCATCAAGATACAGCTGGGTTAGGGCTATGGGGTGAGAAGGGTTAAGCTTATAAAATAAGCATAACAATGTGCTTACACAATAATAGTCAAATAGCACTCACTGGAAACTCTGGAGGTATTAAGAACTATAAACTGTTGGAAACCACAGTTGCATCTCTTGAGAGTAAAGCCCCAGCAGTCTCTTGGTAAAGATTTTATTTTGCCAGAATCTCCATTGCCTTCCTTTAACAACTAGTTCCTCAGGAGAGACAAATAATTTTACTTTGCTTTAATATTTTTAAAATTCCTGTGCTGCATTTCTTTGGCAGGGTTAGATATCCTGCTGACTGGCAGCTATAACCCTCACTGAGTCCCTGCCATTCTTCCACATGGCATTGCATGGTCTGGGCTGCTGGCTTCATATTGTCCTTAAGGCAGTAGCAAGTTCATCATATTGGACAAGGAGGGGCAGAGCCTTCATAATTTATAGGGGAAAGCGCAAGTGCCAAGAGAAGACTTTCCAATGGAAAATCAAGGAGGAAATACTCATGCCGTTTTTATCAGTGGAAATCCTGTTTTACAGAGCCAAAATTGGTGTGATGGACAAAACCACAAAAAATCTGCTCTATAATCGGTGTGGAGAGGAGTGATGTTGACCAAGGGCAGAAATTGCAGAATATGCCAGGGGAAGAAACTTGTAGACATTCTCTCTTCCAAAATCTTACTTGAAGATTCGTGTTGTGGCATTTTTTTGCTCTTTTTTTTTTTTTTTGGTTGGTTGGATTTTATCTGGAATATCCTCAGAATAACTTTCAGTGTCATCCACGCCTATGAACTGATCAAAAGGAGTGTTAGAAAACAGAGGAAAACTACCACCACTATCGCTCTGTCATAGGTTCTTACAACTTTAGGTGTTATTGGAACTGGCCACGAGCTTTGCCAATTACTGCTAGTAATTTCTTCTGGGTGCAGGTGACAAAACTTATCTGAATGGTTGCCAAAAGCTATTCATGGGAAGAAGCACCCAGGAGTAATTTAATCTATGTAATCTCATATGCAGATGGTTCTGCAATCTCTGCGAGGCTTCTGACACGAAGCCAGAGCGATGCAAAAACAAAAGCAAAAAAAAGGGAGCTAATAAGGAGAATGCAAGATGTGAAACATCTTAGTGAGCCAGTCCTGATTTCCTACTTGCACAGAGCAGTACCATGAGACCAGCACAGCACAGGGCCCAGGAATTAAACAGCAAGGACTTTCTCTTACTGGGCTGAACTACCACCTGCACAAGGAAGGTGCTGTAGGATAACTCAGGGATAAATTGAGATATGCCACTGTGTTTCTTTATTTCTTTTAATCCTCAAGAAGACTGTAAATGGCATTGTGCCACAGCTTCTTCCTAGGAGAAACTCCTCCTGGAAAGAAAAGTAGAGTGAGAATGTTCGTGTGACATTATTTTATTTACCTTTACTGTCAAGCTCCATAATTATTAGGGGGATGGAGTAATTCCCACATAAACAGCTGTGAGCTGTTTACAATGGGATACCACTGAGCAGTTTGTTCAAATCCTGGCAGAAGTGATTCCCTCAAGGGGGAAAAAAAAAAAAAGGGCAGATTACTGAAATAGGAAGATTTCCAAACTGCCTTGTGTTCTGTAATATAAAGTGTGGAGATTTTGCAGTGCATGTGCAGGACTCAGTGAATCTGCTGTGTATTCTTGTTTGGCTGGTGCTGTCCATTTGCAAAGCCCTTTTAGTCAAAGGAGCATTTCCCAGAGAGTGAAGATGCAAGTGGAGGCTCTATCTGTAATTCCATTTGAGGCTACTGATTTTGTTGGTTTGGGGGAGTTTTTTATCAGCAGTGCAATTTGAACAGCAATTCAAATTAGGGACACTTTGAAAAGCATTGGGCATTTTCCAACTTGTTTTTTTGCCTTTATCTTGGGCTGAAACAACCAAACGTTGCCTGAGGTTTTAAATACTTCAAGTTGTCCAAAGAGAACCAGAAGTAACAAAGTGTCAAGAAAATACCCATTTTGATGCCATTTTCATTGAAGGTTATATATTTGTATGCAAACCTGTTTAAGTTCAGTGTTAGGTTACAGAACACTGCAAGGTATATAATTTAACCTGCACAAGATTTTTGGCTTTCTCTTTGTTGTAATTGGGAATGGTTGTTTTGCTGGCTTCTGGGCAAATCAAAGATTACCAATTAGGGAAAAATGTTTGGGCATTTATGGATGGACCTGCAGTGCTGTAAGTAGGCTCTCCCTCCTGTCCCACTCCCACAGTGTTGCTTTCTCAGATTTGAGAACTGCTTCAGGTGGAAGCTGCCTGGGTTGGGTTTTTTTTGTTTTTGTTTTGTACTAAATGTGGTTTTCAAGTTAATATATTTTTTCTTTCTTTTTAATGACAGCTTTTTTTAACCCTTTTGTTGTATGGTTGAAAGGGGAAGTGTCTGGAGCTCAGCAAGGGTGCCACTTACTCCTGGGAGGACGGGGAAAAGTTAAAAGTAGAAACAGCTGATGAGGCAGGATGGCTCTGTAGAGAAAGCAGGAGGAAGAGAAATGGGAACATCTGTTAAAGCTATACCAGTGACTATTTTAGCTGACTCCAGCTTGCAGTTCCTTTTTAATTGCTCATTCTTCAGTAGGTGTCACTGCTATCAGTGGCAAACACAATGTAGGTCTTGGGAGTATCATTGTAACACCTTTGTTGTTGTTTTGTTTTAAGTTATCCCACTCTTCACTAAATGCACAAGCAAGCACCAGAAATAAAAATGGTATTTCAAAGATCTGGAAGATCTGATTTACGGTTACAATTCCCCATTCTTTTCTCACTGATGTTCCCTTTTAGTGGGAAAATACTTCAGCCAGAGAACTGTCAGTAGCTGTAATGTTGTCTACCCCACCTCAGTTTCAGTCAGGACCTGCCATGTAAATGTAAATCCCTGCCCTGCTGACTTTTGTGCAGATTCCCACTGCCACAGAGTGGAGTCAAGAGATTCATTCAGAGCACTCAGATTAATCTCAATCCAATACAGTTCTTTTCTCTGCCCCACAGTGGACTTGTCAGACTTACAATAGCAGAACAACTTGGGAAGCATCACTATTAAAGGAAACCTAAGAATGGTCTCTTTTCAGTATTAATTTCTTGTGTTCCTAATACCTCCCAGCTTTTGGAGGGAAAGAACTTTCAGAGAATTAGGTTTGGTTTTTATCTCATCAGAGCAGATGATTCATGAAAGCAGAACTGGCTTGCTGCCTCAGTCAATGGAATATATTGCTGCCCATCCCTAAGAAAGTTCTTAATTTTCCTCGGAAAGGCCTTGTCCAGACTAACTGGAATAAACGTTGAATGAATGAATCCATGCAGTGATGCAAGAAATGCTTTCCTGCAGTCCAAACAGGCATCTGAATGACCTTCATCCTGTGGTTTTGTAATTAAGTCCATAAGTAGTGATGTTTAGAAAAAGGAGGTGGTTGGGGTTTTTTCTCTGTATATTTTAGCAGCTGAGAGAAATGAGTAGAAAGCATAGATAGAGTGCATTATAGGCTTGACTTAACATTTTATCTCCTGGGAAGACTTAATAATTTAGCAGTGGATAGGAAATGTCCACAAAACCACTCGGATTGAAAAGATTTGGACCATTAAAGGAACTGAGCTAAGGGATGACTTTTGATATTGTGAAACAAAAATAAACTTGGACTCTGAATCAAAGCAGATAATTTCTGCCTTTGTTTATATGATGTTGTATCTTTTAGATAAATTAAAATAAGCAAGGCAAAGTAGAGCAATATAAAAGCATGCAGTTTAAATTTTTCATCTAAAATTTATTTTAGCATAAAGATTTTTGGAACTGTTGTAGAGAAATTTATTTTGAGCTCTTGTATACATATGTAGAAAAACATACACTAAATTACAATTGCTCTTTTCTACTTGGTTCATCTCTTGGCTTGTCCTGTGCACATCATTTGTGGATTTTAACCCTGCACAGATGTGCTTTGTCATACTTGGGAGAGAAAATATCATTTATATACTTTACAGTAAGTTATTAATTCCAATTTCCTTAGAAGGGCAGGGTTTTTTCCCCTAAGAAAACAGACATATCTGTAAATGAATGAAACATGTGATAGGTTTCAATTAATCACACTTACCCCCAGTTGTCACGCAGAATTGAGCTCATATTGCCCTTCTGGTAATTTAGATATATTTTAGATATCTGGTTTTAGTCAAGCCTTAGTCACTGCAGAAAGATATTTAGATTTTTCTTTAGTTAACAGATCTGGGTCTTTAAAGTTACTTATTCACTTCAGTTCTTATCATGTCGATTTTCCAGGGAGTTAGTAGCTCAAACCAAGGGTATATTTCATGTATGCTAACTGGTCTTCCTCTAAGTGTTTTAAGAGCCTTCATATTTGAATTTTAGAGCCTTACCTGTGCAATTTGCAGCAGTCAGTGTTCCAGGATTGCATGCCGCTGGTCAAAACAGAAGGGAGATTATGAATGCAACTTTAGCTTGGGTCAAGCACACCCAGCTGATTTTACAACACATTTCTTGTCTTTGCATCAGGCTGTGCAATAAACAGCAGTGAGTTCATATTTAGTAGTTAATACACCCTACGAGATGTTTATTATTCTAGAGTTGTGTTGGGGGGACATAAAAGCAGAAAAGTAGCAATGTTGCAGGTTTGCTTTTTGTGACTGAGACAGGGATGGTTTGTTGTTTTTTTTTTTTTTTTTATGAGCTTTTTGTGCCATTCTCTCTGCTGGACAATGTACAGTCAATTGTTTTTCATGCCCCACTCTCTCACAGCACATCACTGCTGGGTAAGAAAAGCTTCCAAAGACAGAGAAGGTGTGATGTGAGGGAGACTGTGGCTTGAGTCAGGACACAGGTTTGTGTGTGGGTACAGCACCCACAGCCTTTAGGGTTCTATAGCAGAGGGGTCTCTGAGCTGGATGAGCTGTGTGAGGAACTTTGAGTATGCAAGGGTTGTGTCTTAAATCACAGTGTGAGAGTTGGAGTGGATTCATGTGTACCAGGGAGCTAAACTCATGCACATGGCACTGCTTTTATTTTAGCTGAGAATAGCTTCATTAATGCTGCTACAGTGAGATAATTGGATTTTTGAAATGTGGTTTAGTTGTAGTAACTAAACTGAGTATGCAAAGGTCTTTTTCCATGATACCATCAAAAGAAAAGCTCCTATCTCAGTTCCAGGCTCAGCCTTGTGATCTTCTCAGGATACTTCAGGACACTGAAATATTAAAAGACAAAACTCTTGGACATTTCCCTTCCTTTTGAGGCAGTTGTCACAGGAGGGTTACATTAGATAGATGGTCTACATGCTTCATAAATAATTGCATTAATTTTGTGCTTTGGGTGAATTTTTCACTTCAAGAAACAATTCCAAGAAGAGTTTGCAGTGTAAGGTGGTCATAGCTGGCTTGGTATTTTCTTCAAATGAGAGAGAAAGAAGCTACTGGTCCTGCAGATACAGAAACTATTTTACAGCTCACAACAAATTCTTGCATTTCTACTGTCATCCTTGCAAATCTGGAAGTTCAGGATGAAGTGGCTTCTCACTAGATCAGCTGTCCCAGAAATGGTAAAATTAAATGTCAGGAGGTATGGAGACAATGGGAAATAGCTGTGTGTGAAAGTCTGGGTGTATTTGAGGTTGCAGAGCTGCAGTTTGCTGTGCTCTCCCCAAGGCAGGGATGGCCCTGAGTGCAGTTTGTGTCTCGGGGCTGTGGGGTTGGTGCCAGGCACAAACTGCCTGGGACAAACCCTCTGAAGGTGCTGGCTGAGGCAATCCCTGCTGCAGGGGCTGGGTGCTGGGGAGCTGGGAGCCTTGCTTTGACACCACACTGTGCATCCCTGTGCGTTTCACACGGCATCACTGAGCGTGAATGGGAACAGAGAGGAACCCCATCAATTTGTTTTAGTTCAGAAATAAAATATGAGTCTTTTATCAGTTTTGGCTTTCATTAATTACTAAATTTCTTTTTTTTTTTTTTCTATTGCAGTGTCAGTTCATTCAACCACAACATAAGATTGATTGCACCAGATATAAAAATGACAAAAATCTGGATCACATTTTTGCTGCTCTTCTTATTGGTTACTATGGTGAGTCTTATGAATTTTTAAAATCACTTCCACTTTTTAAAAGTCTGTACAGAGTACCATAGAAATTATTAATATGGAAGCTCAGAAGGAGCTAATCTTGTGTTCAAATGTAGCTTCTGCACAACAGGATTTTTATCTACCTTCTGTTGTCCATTAAATTTTTTGGTAAAGGAGCAGAAATAGTTTTTATCTCTGCTGAAGCCAGCATATGCTCTGCTGGCTCAGAACAGTAGCAGTGGGCAAGTGACCCAGAGGCAGCACCCTGCAGACCTCAGCAAGGGGAGGAGACAACTGAGATTCAGGGACATCCTCAGAAATTTTAATTTCATCCCCTGTACAACAGTGGTACAGTATTTCAATCTGCAGCTTTGTTTTTCTGTGAAGCTTAGTAGCTTCGCATAAAATATTTAATTACTATTAAAAATGCACTTAAAAGGTTCAGGTCTTGGTCAAGACCAACTTTCCTAGGATTTTTTTAAATTTTAATTTTAATAGCTGTCAAAGTGGTTGTCTGTATTTTGAATAACATTCTCTGTTCTGAGGGTTGACTTCATGGTTCACCAGACTACAGAGAAACCAACTTGCTCTGGACAAGCTAAATGCTTCAGTGCATAAAATGTATGGAAGGTTTCTTTTCACAAAGGATCATTTGGGGCCTGACTGAAATGTCTTTTAGACTAAATTTTAATATATTTCACTGGGTTTTACAAAAGCTGTTCATATGCTTCTGACTGTGTCAGTGCTTTCTATGCATGTTGGCCATTCTTATTTACAAATCTTGTCAATTGTTCCTACCCTGTGCTCCTTCAGGAGACATGTATCAAGATTCAGTAGTAAGAGTTGCTAAATTAACCAGAAAACCAGTAATGAGACTTGAAGATCACTCTCTTTCAGTAAAATAATATTTAAAGTACAATATTTGAAAAGATTGATGTTGAAAAAGTTTGTGTTGGAGCTTGTATGTGGTTTGCTAAAAGAAGTGTTTTTAAGAAGTTTTTTTTCCTCTCAGTTCTTTGCCAGTGCCTCTCCAGCTGAGGGACACCAGAATGCCACAGTGGACTTTGCCCAGCTGAGTGTCACACGGAATAAAATCATGACAGCACAGTATGAATGCTACCAGAAGATTATGCAAGACCCCATTCACAAGAAAGAAGGTAGAGATTGCTTTCTCATGAGATTTTGCTAATGCAAGTGGTCAACAGATATCATTATTATTATTATTTAGTTATAGTAATTTCTTATCTTGCTAGCAATTGTCAGGTTGTAACAATATTTTCCCAATTTTCTATAAGCATCACTTTGGGATGCATGAAGTTATATGTTATTCTGTCTGCCTACAGCACCACTTCTAATATAACACAAAGCTTTTTCTTTCTGATGAAATAAGAACATGTTAATTTAAATAGATATCTATAATAACAGATCATGACTAAATTATCTTGCCACTTTATTTAATTTCATGTTCTTATCATTCTTATCTTATTAATCTCTGTCTGTCTGGTCACATCTGCCCTCAAAACTTGTAAGTATCTTAATCCCTGCTGTGAGGGTTGTGCTGGTGTCATTATTGCTTTTCCTAGTAAGTCACTCAGAGCTGCCCTCAGTGACTCCACCTGTTGCTGTATTCACCTGGTAGCTCCTGGAAATACTGAGTGGCTTTTGAGGCAAGGAATGGTGATTGTGTTCTTTTACAAAGAGATTTTTCTCCTCTGAAATGATTCTTTGGAGGCACTGAGTGCCTGGAGGTCAGAAATGGAAATATGGCAGTGTGAGTTCATGCTCACAGCTTCAGAAGGATCTGCACAGACTGGAAAATCTTCAGATGAGGAGGAATTACACAACATTTGGGAACTGCAGCCTTTGAGATGGGGACATTATTGAGCCTTTAAAAGAAAACCGAAGTGAGATAATGAAAACATCTTGAAATTTGTAGAGAGGCACACAGTCATTCTGTGTGCCTTCTGGGAAAGCAGCTGTTTATAAAATGCCAGCTCATTCTGAAGGGGGATTTATTTTAGATGTTGAAATGTGTGTGAGCAGTGAGGCATTGGAACAGGCTCTTGAGGGACACTGGATTCCCTGTTCCTGGGGCACTTCTCTAAGTGTTTGTCCACAGTGAGTGCTGCAGGCTCAGCCCAGCCTGAGGCAGAGCAGCTGTGGCTGCCTCCCAGCCAGGCTTTCTCATGGCTTCTGGGATACCACCGTGTTTCTGTGACCCAGAAAACATATGTGCAGGCTTGGTGTGCATCCAAAATAGAAATAAACTCAGGAAATCCATCTTTGAAAGGGTGAGGCTCTTTGCTAAGGTACATTATTGAGTATGAATTGCTTTAGGGGGTTTTTGCCCACCGTGTTCTAGATCTGAGGTTTGCAATATGTAGATGCAGGCCATTTCAAGGTGAGTGAGAAAAGATTTTAAAATGTATTCAAAGAAATGTAAGTATAAGGAACTTGCCTTATCCAGTCCTACATCTTACCTTTGAAAGACTGTTCTGAAGCAAGAGTTATTTTATTTGTTTGCAGGTCCTTACTGCAACAGGACCTGGGATGGCTGGTTGTGCTGGAGTGATGTGGCTGCTGGAACCGTGTCTGTGCAGCGTTGTCCTGACTATTTCCAGGATTTCAACCCCTCAGGTACGACTGCATTGACTCCTACATCAATGTTATTTCTCACTGAAATGAGAGTCTGGGGGCTTGATGTCTCTTGTTTGCCTCACTCAAGTCATTAATGCTCCAGGGTTTCAGAAACTCAAGAGCCATTATTTGCATTTTCCTTTTATCACATAGAAAACTGACAGGTTACTTATTTTCTTTTCTAAATTGTGTCCCTGAGGGATTCTGTAGATTAGGGAGTAGGAATTGAAGTCAGATCACACTTTTTTCCTCTTAGAGATGGGCTTTTTTGACAGACAAGTAGAAATATTATTTGGTTCTTTATCTCAATTTCACAATTGAAGTCAACAAAGATTTTTCTCCGACTTTGAATCACTTCCTGTTTCTGTGGGCTAAGCTTTGTGAGCATGTGGAAAATGTCGTGGATTTCTTTGCATTCCCAGGGTCTTTTCATGCCTCTCTTTGATAGAAATCAGCGTGTTTCCAGCAGTTTTCCAGTTTGGTTTTTGAGCAAATTTATGCTATTTATGTTTTCCTGCCTGTCCAATACTAATTTGTAGTGGTAGGATGTTAAGCTTCAGTTTCCATCTTGGGTGTTAAGCAAGCCATTTAAATATTCTTGTCACTTCATCTGGTAGTCCTGTAACAGTTAGTTCGATGTATTTGGATACTTAATGGATTGGAGAGGGAAAATCTGTTTGTTTTCTTAAGGAAAATCACATCATCGGTTGCCCTTGCCAAGCCAAAGCAACGGCCTCAAATTTCTCAGAATTCATAGTAACAAGCAAAGTCTCTCTAGTCATATTAATAAAGCTGTCATTTGTTTGCCAATCTTTATTAAATACTTGGCGTCAAGAAAGAGAATTTCAGCGCTGACCGTTGTGTTTTTCTTTCACTTTTCTTCTTTCGTTTTTCATTCCGTCAACTTTTGATTGCAGAAAAGGTTACGAAGATCTGTGATCCAAATGGGAATTGGTTTAGGCACCCAGAAAGCAACAGGACGTGGACAAACTACACCCAGTGCAACATCTATACCCATGAAAAAGTGAAGGTAGGAGAGGAATGAGTGCATGGTGCCCGTGTCAAGAAACTGAACTGAGAATCTTTTCAAGTTTCCAAACTCAAAAGGCAGCAGAGTTGATGCAACAATGCTTTGAGCAGGTTTCTATATATCAAAAGTAGGCTCCCTACTTGTGTGGTTCCATGTATGGATGCTATTTTTATAGACTCCAGTTTATTTTGAACATGCCCATCCATTACAAGATTTAGAAAAAGAAAAACAAAATCTCTGAACGACCTCTTGGAGTTAGTTTCTGATACATGAGGATACAATGGGTAAAATTGCACATTTTTTCCCATTCCCCAACTCCATGTCCACTAATATTCCTTATGCTTATGAAACATTCAGTCATGGGAAGAAGCAATAAATTGAAACTGTAAATTCCCAAGAACCAGGAATACAACCCACAAGCCAGGACAGGCTGTAAATTAATTTGGGCCTCATGTTAAAGGGCTCAGGAGTAGCAGACTGTGTCAAGAAATCTGACCTGTAACAGAATTTCTATCTGCCTGCACCATTGCTGTTGAATGCCTTAGGGTACTTACCTAAAAACCATATTGGGAAAAAGATGGTTACAGATGATCAGGCACTTTATTATTGCTTTTTATCAAATCATGAGACTTTGATTTTGCTAATGGCAGTTTAATTCTATTAGCAGAATTGCCATAGTTCATTGATCCTTGCTAATATTTGGCTGGGAATGGAGGCTATTATTCAGAAATGAGCAGATCTATGACAATCCCTCTTTTTGAATAATGAAGTAGTATCCCCCAGGCTGTTTTCCCAGCCTATTTCAACTCTGTCACAAATCTGAAGCCATTGTATGGAATTACAGCTCCAAAGGAAGCCTTGCTGCTTGCTGCAGTTGTGTGTTGTTATGCTCAGCAGCATTTTCTCCTTGCTGTGCCTGGAAGGTGAGTGAGACACTGCTCAGTAACTGTTGTGCATTTTTAATTCTCAATGTTACTGCCCTCAGCAGTGCTTCCTGCTGTACCACACTTTGTTCCAAATTGTGGGGCAGTCTCTAAATCCTTGCAATGCACCTCTGCCTGGATTGGTCACTGAGTGTGGGGGTGAGACAGGACAGGGACCTGTCACAGGATGGCTGTTGTCATTTATACATCTCAAACTTTAGCATTTTGGGGTAATGCTTTATTTTTCTCACTTGCAAATTTTTCACTTTCCAAATTTCACAGTAAGTTCCACTTATACCTATTGCATTGCTGTTTGGATTTGTTTGGGTTTGTTTTTCATTAAGTCATTTAAAAATAATTATAATTTGAAAATTTGTAGCACACATCAAGAGTTACCCTTGTGTCACCTTACAACCTACTTAAAGCTTTACTTGTTGTCCTTTTATATTATCTCAAAAGTCAGTATATACAGCAAGTTGCAATTACTCTGTCCTAACTTGGAATAAGTTCAGGGGATACACAGAGTGTGCAGTATGTGAGCATTTGGATGTGTGCTCTAAGTCTCCCTGTGGAGCCCAAATAGTTGTGCTTTATTGTGAGAGCAGAAGGCTCGACCTGAAAATCTTCATTTCCTCATGTGCCAAATGATAACCTTACATTTAATGCAGCAAGGGTTTTTTGCAAGGCAGATTCCATGACTGAAAGGTTTGTTACTTTCTGATAAAACAAATTAATTACTATATTAGCTACAAGAATTAATGACAGCGTGAACATTTTCCCAATATTATATCACCAGTTCCTTTTTTATTACCTTTTGTATCTACCCAGATTCTCATAATTGTGTAATTTGCAGTAGGGTTATTTAACATAATATTGAAACATAATTGTGACTATTCAACATAATAGTCTTCACTATTTTTGAGTCATTGTTAATTTTTTTCATGCCCTTCTTGAAATGCTGAACAAAAACTGAATTTCCAGTACCATAATCATAGCTCACTTTGAAGGAAGTACCTTTAAATGCTGAGAAAAAAAATCCGTGGGGAAAAAATTACATAAATTCATACAGCAACCACACGCTTTACTTAGCAGTTGTGTTAAGACAGGAATCAAACCTCAGACAGCAATGCACCCAGTTCAGGAACTTAAATAACCACATTTATATAAATACTCAGAAAAAAACTATAGCATTGAATATTGGAAGCTTGGTGTTTGAACTGGTAAGAGGTAAATTTTAGTGATTACTTCAGTTGATCTGCTGTGTTCTCTATGGAGAGAGATTTTAGTAGGATGGTTTTTGGTAGGATTGTGGGCTTGTTCCATCATTACCTGAAATGGTTTTGGGTTTTGCATTTTGTCCTCGCTAGTATTATAGTCACTTTAACTGCAAGAAGAGATGTATAAATAAGTGCTTTGTCAGCAGTAGCTCTGTCTGAATCACTTGGCTTTGTTTTTGTGTTGCAGACTGCTCTGAACTTGTATTACTTGGCCATCATCGGACACGGCCTTTCAATTGCATCACTGCTGATTTCTCTTGGCATATTCTTTTATTTTAAGTGAGTATATTTGAATCCTTTATCAAATCCCAGTGGTTGCCACAACCCTGGTTTCAGTGCTTTGGAACACCAGCCATCCAAATGAAGTTAGATGGAGCAGGAAGGTGAAGAAAGCCAGTCTGTAAGTTTGCTGTTGGGCTTTAGGTTGTAACAAAAATGGAGGTTTCTTTTCTCAGAAATCTAAAATTAAAAAAACCTGCAACCCCAAAACTGTAGAATATATTGAAAATAGGAAATGGGAAAATGTTTTTTCATTTTGGGTTTGTGATAGCTGGATTTTTTAGTGATAAAATACAGCATGGATACTAGGAATTGGACTCAATGATCCTTGTGGGTCTCTTCCAAGTCCGGATGTTCTGTGTTATGCCAAGCATCAACTGAACTAAAGAGCAAGTGGAAACCAAAATAGTGATGACATTTGATAAGTACAGTAACATTCCAAAGTGGCACTCACAAAATATGACAACTGTAAGGGAAGTAAGGCTGAGAGCTACAGTAGAAATGGAAAGAATAAAAATAATCCCATTTTTTATTCACAGTATTGTGCATGGCAGGCTTGTCATCTGCTGACTAACAGTTATTATGTCACCTTGAAAGGAAGTTTGACCAGGGTATCACCACTGTCCCAACAGCTCATAATATAATGCATAGGCCTTTTAAAATGAGTCTTATTACTTCGTATTTGGTGATCTTTCTTTCCTTCCCTGTGAAGGACTCCTTTTTCTTTTCCTTTAAGAAGCTGCTGAGGCCTGGTGGAAAGATGAACCCAGGAGTGCTGCCACATGAGCAGAGCTGAGAAAGATGAGTTGCTCCCTGTGCCAGCTGCTGCTGTGCCCAGTGTGGGCTGCCCTAGGCAGCCTGGTTTGATCATTTCATAAACACCTTTTCCTTGGCAAGGCACATCTGCTCCTCACACTCACCTGCTCCTGTACCCTGCTGCCTCCCTCCAGCTTCCATTTCCTCCTGACATTTAGATAGCAATAGCAGATACACTGGCAGTGGATGCTGCTTTTCTCATGCTCTGGGCTTTGGTTAGGTGGAGGCAGCTGATAGCTGATTAATTAAAAAAACCAACAAAACAACAAGTTCTTTTTAGTCCCATTGGGCTGAAAGCAGTGCTTCCACTTCAGCTGTGCATTATTTCCCCAGGCTTCCACAGCATTTCTGCAAATCCCCAGCAAACAGGAGTGTTTCAGCCTTGTAGCCTTTCCTTTGAAATCCAGTATTCAAGGTGACATTTCAGCTTTTTCTGATCTTGTTTCAGGAGGAAAACACATAAAATTGTTTGTCAATCAATTGATTTTTGTATGAGCTGTTTAAAAAATGCTTCTCCTTTCCAAATTCACTTTCCTTCCACAAAATCCATGTGTGAAATGGCTCTGAGTCCTTACAAGAACTTTAATTTTGCATAAAAAGGGTCGGTACTGTTGCAATAAATGTCACAAAGTTTAGCAGACTAAATATCTAATGTGACAGGAAAAACGCTTTAACACAGGGGAGAGGAAAAAGATTTGGAGTTGGATATAATTTTATAAGTCCACAGAGAGTCACGCCTGGTTTTTCTATACCATAATATGAAAACTGAAGTAATTTCATCTTTGCTTGTGGCACTTAGTGCAAAAGCAGGTGATCTGCAGTGCTGCCATCCTGTGTCAGCTTTGTCTGACCATCCAGGGATTTTCTTCTCTGGGAGCAGGATCATCCTTGCTCAGAGAACCGCATGGAATGAATCCAGACCCACAAACCACATTTTCTAGACTTGTGGTTATGTCGGGATATAAAAGGAAATTACAAAATTCAAAGGAAGCTAAAGAAAGTCCTCTGCAAGCTGTTCTCTTGGGATGTACAGTTCCTCTAAAGTATTTTTAGTAGCAGGAGGGTATTTAAGGACCCAGATTAATACCAGGATGTATTATGTATCGGCTAAGGCTTGGATAATTATTCATAGCTTTAACAGGTGGACTTTTTTTTTTTTTTTCTATTGTGGGGGGTGTCTTTGAATCTGTCATTTCCAAAACACCTATTCTGTAAGTCAACTCACAGTTTCCAGACAACATTTGCTGGATTTCTTATCATTAGGATATCTTTAGATTTGTCTAGAAATTTGGAACTTTTCCCCAAAGGAAATAGCAGCTGTTTGGGATTTGAATTATTTTTTAGGACTAAATTTTTTCTGCATTTTATGTTTAGATTTTAAATTTTGTTTCTTCTTCAGAAAATTTTCTCCTTGGAAATACTTGTCCATCTTGTGACTTGTGTTCCCCAGGTGTATTGGAGTTCTTGGTTTAACAGAGTGAAATGGGTCATAAACTTGGAACTCTGAAAGTCTCTGAAAACTCGTCTATGAGACATAAAAGTAACTTCTTGCAGTGTCTCTGCTTTCTTATTCTGTTATATACTCGAGATCATGCACGTGTTACAAATGTTAAAATAATTGTATGGTTTTCATAAAGAATGAAAAACGAGGCAAGGGAATACTTTAAAAAGCAGTGATTTAGGATAAAGGGGAGCTAGAGTTTCAAAGATGCCCCCACCCTTCCCAACAAAAACCAGAGCAGCCAAAAAAAAACCCAAAACCCATACAAACCCACCTGAAATAAAGGAGTTGTTGGTCAGTGTCATGTCAAATCCCATGAGAGCATTCTAAAAGGAGGGCAGCACGGTGTTAAAGAGAGGATGGGCAAAGCAGTGATTATTGGATTGTTATGGAGACAGGAGCTGCCTAAGTCACTCAGTTAATGTCATCTGAACAGATAATTCCCCTTAGTTGCATGCGTGGATCTCACTGGTTGAGTTTTGCAGTACTGAAATACCTTAAAAAATTAGATTTCAAACCCACTTAGGGGCTTTTGAAAACGTCACCCTTTTTCCTTTTGGAGAAATAGTGACGAAATTAATTTTTCCCTAATTCCCAAGATATACAGGAGTTGAAAAAAGAAGGGAAATAGGTAATTTGGTAGGAAGTCTGTTTTTATTTTATTACACATGATTTAATTGAGGGGTTGGTCATTCAAATGTACTTAGATCATAAATATGAGAATTCAGTGATAAAGGATATTATGTCATTAAGAAAAACAGTCAGAAAAAAAGGGCTATAGGAAGGATAACAGAAGAGAGAGGGTGGAGAAGCTTAGGAAAAAAATCTTTTTGTTACGAAAAACAATCTTAGTTTTTAAATGTCATCAGGCTTGCTTTCTGCTTCTTGTCCGGTGATCCTTTCAATCCTTTCATGCATGGGTGGAGGTGGGTGTGGATGGGTGTGTTTGAATATTCAACAGGAACAGCTGCGGGATGACCCGGGGAGATGGCCCCATTAGCTGTACGTGCTCTTCCTTGCCTGAGCCTTGAGTCTTAACAATAAGCAGACAGAATTCCAGAGTTTCTCAGGACTTGTTTACACAGAGCCCTTCGCTGGAATCTAGTATTGTCTCTCTTTTCATATATAAACCATACAGAGAAAAAAAAATACATTTTCAAAGAATGTAAGACCCTGCATGTTGAAATAATTAAAGTTTATCCATTCAGGGCATTAAAACAAGACTCAAATAAAATCTTAAAGAGCCTAATGGAATAGATTTCTTTTTTCCCTCAAATTCATACACAGCCCTGTTTTCCATATTTTGGAGACTTTCTCTTTTGTATTTTCTTCATCCACAATGACATGTGGCAACCAGAGTTTCCTGTAGGTCCCTGCTGAATGGCAGCACTGATCTCTAGAGGGGTTTCCCTCCCGTTTTTAGTGCCATGGGCTCGGACTGTCTCAGGGCTTGCACAGTGTGTGCTGTGAGCTCACTCCAGGGATCTGTGGGTGCTGTGAGAGCTGCAAAGGATGCAGCCAGGATCTGTCCCATAGCCAGGCTTATGGGGCTGGCCTTTCTTCCCTTTGGGCCACCTTGATTGTTGTTTTATCTGTCAGCATTTTTTAATATACTCCTCTAGGCTTTGCGAAGATTCCATATCTGCATTTCTCTGAAAAAATGGAAAGGTCTCCCTTCTATCCTCTCAAATTAAAAATGAATCACTGATGTCCCTCCTTTATCTTTTCTTCCCGTGCTATTTGAAGAGGCCAGAAAACTCAATTTATTTTTTTCCCCCAGTTCAGACAGGTCCCCTGGTGCACTTTTGAATGTGTTGCTGATTTCTCTCAGTGGCACCTGTGTGAGTGGTAGATTTTCTGCCCCAGCTGGTTATTCCAAAGTGTCAATCAGCTGCTCTCCATCTCTGCCCATTAACTGGAGACAGGCAGCATTGGGTGTGCAGCACGGACTCTGCAGCAGAGGCTTCAGTTAATGCTCTCTCCAAAGCAACCCAGGAGTCCACTGGAAAAACTTGAATGAGCAGCAGTCCCTGGAATACACTGAGTTATTCCTGCTTCCTCTAGAATGGCAGAAAAACAGAAAGTTGCTGCACCTAAGTTCAACATTTTTTGATATAGTTGAACCTCTGGGTTGTTTTTTCTTTAAAAAAGCCCTTCCAAACATATTCTCTCTTTAATTTTATTGCACTATTAAAAGAAAACCTTAGAAATTAACACAATAAATGCAGTTCTTTAGGGAATTTATGAATATATCCTAGAAATTGTTTATAACTTAGTTATACACAAGTCAGGAGGAGATTTGCATTATTTTGCTTATTTAGATATTCCTCTAGCTTTAGGCTGAAGGAAGAAAAATGACAAGGATATGAGTAACAGCAATTACCCTCAAAAGATCTGAACAGATTTGGGTAAATAGAAACAGGATGAGACAGCTTCATCAAGCACAGGTGTGATAGGTAATTGGGAAATTCTTCATGTACTAATCAAAAAAAAATGGAAATCTTCTGAAAATTATTATCAGCATTTAAATAATTTTCAGCTGGCCACTACAAAGCAGGTCCTTCACTATAAATATATTGGATCTAAATGTACTTGCTTTCTTCCTTTTGGTGTATTAAATTTTCTCTGGACCTGAAGAAAGGGTTGATGTAAGAGTTGTTAGTAAAATCAAGAGCTCCAGCATTTCAAAATGTCAAGAGTTGTCCCCAAGTACACATAGCTGTCCTCCCATGTACTCATTTGTTCTTGTTTCTCTTTTCTAGGAGCTTGAGTTGCCAAAGGATTACCCTGCACAAAAATCTGTTTTTCTCTTTTGTTTGCAACTCTGTCGTAACAATAATTTCACTGACAGCCATCGCCAACAACCAGGAATTGGTTGCAACGAACCCAGTGAGTGAAAGCCTGTTTGGCAGCCTTGTGTTGTTTGCAGGTGAACGCCTTGAGCAGGGCAGCAGAGCTGGGAGCTGCACAGCTGCTGAAATCAATGCTGCGTGATGAAATGCTGCGTGATGAAATGCAGCATGCAGCGAGGTTCCAGCGTTCCTGCAGTGTCCCTGTGACGCAGCACAGATGGCTCACAGAGCCTGGGACGCTGCACACTCGAGGTTGTGAAATAGTGAAAGTGCTTGAAGGGGCTGAGCTGACTGAGTGCCTCTCCCCAGCTCCACAGGGTCGCTTTTGCCCTGGAACAGCTGCAGGGAAGCCTGTTCTGGATGGTGTCAGAGAGGCTGATAGCTGAATTCACCAAGGAAGGGCAGGGAAAAGGGGTTTGCAAGGGGTTTTGGATCTGTCTGCTAGGTTCTTATGGCTTTAACTTGGCCATCTTCAGTTAAAATAAGATTTTTTTAAATTTTTTTTTTGTTTTGCAACACAAGAGTCTAAAGATGAAGTACATAAACAAATCCCTTCCTCTGTTTTTATCATTATTTAGACATGAAAGATGAATCTTAATTTTGTGGAAGTTAGGGTAAAACTCCAGAAGCTGAATCGAGTAAAAAGATAATTTCCTTTTCTTCTGTAGAAGCAGTCATCAATGTGCTGGAAAACACACCTGAGGTAGCTGCTAATAATCATCAGCAAGTGAGTTAGGTAGCAGAAAATGGTAAAACAACATTGGGTTTTGGTTTGTTTTAAGCCAAGTGGCAGAAATAGAACAACCAAACAGGCAGCAATATTGGAAGGAGGGAAAAAAAAAGGATTTAATGTGACCAGACCAAAGTTAGCTGTTGCTACTTGTTCACAGCCTCATGTTTTAGACTTCCCAATAAATTGAACTTGAACTGTAGAACATCTTTTGAATGAAGGTAAATACAAATAAATGCCAGGCTCCTCCAGAACCTACTGCAAGCTCTTGTTCCCTAGGTGCAGTTATGAGTAGGTTAAAACTGGAAGATTGTAAGCATTTTAGAAACATGAATTGTTCTCTGGGGTAGTTATATATTGGGATGGGTAAAACTGAGAGGGGATTACCCACATCAATGTACATTGCTGGTGGGGTTGCTATCAGATAATTTAAGGATTTGGAATGTGTAAGTGTGACAAGGTTTGCAATAGGGCAAAATATCATAGCAGCATTCTGCCACGCTTCAGGACCTCAGGGTCCTCGTGTATCAATAATAAAAATCCAGACTCAGTTATTAGTTTTAAGTCACCGTAAAGTATGGGATTGTAATACCATAAAAATTCTATTTTAAAAAGTAAACAAACGTGTAATTGTAGTGGAAAACAGAATAAACATTACCTCAAGTGGAAAACAGAATAAATATTACCTCAAGTGGTATTTTTTTCCACTTTGTGGAAAATTTAAATAATTTTTGCAAATTAAAAATTCAAATATATTTATAGTCTGCTTTTCTTTTCCCTGCAGGTTAGCTGCAAAGTGTCACAGTTCATCTACCTGTACCTGATGGGTTGCAACTACTTTTGGATGCTGTGTGAAGGCATTTACCTGCACACTCTGATTGTGGTGGCTGTTTTTGCTGAGAAGCAGCACTTGATGTGGTATTACCTTCTTGGCTGGGGTATGTGATTTCACCTGTTGTATTTGCAGGTCAATGCAGCCTCTTCCTCCTTCAAACACCTCTACCTCTGACCTGTAGCTTTGAGTGGTGATGGCACACCCCAATTCTTTGTCTGAGGTGTTTTAACAAGCTTAGAAATATTCATATAGGAAGCTGTGTGTACATCTGCCGAGAGAGAGATTATGCATTTCTGCAGTCAGGAAGTGACTCCTCCTTTGTATAGAGAAAATAGTTTCCTATTGTAAAGAAGACCTTAAGAAGTAATTATTCATTGTTCCCCACCTCGAAGGTGTTTATTCAGGGATGGATGTTTGTTTTCAGAGAAGTCTCGCCGTGCCTAGGGTGGAGGGTCAGAGCTGAGGTGTAGAGATGACCGAAGATTTGTTTTTCCAGCAGTTCCATTTGACCTGCATTGTTCACTAAGCAAACACAGAATGGCTGTAACTGGAGATCTCAAGTGGTATCGGTATCAAAACTAACAGGGCAAGCCTGCTCTCCTCAGATAGTGCACAAGGCTTGTTCACAGAGTGAAAGTGAAGGCTCTGGCAGCCTCCCTGTGTTGGCACACTCAGCTCCAGTGTGTTGGTACCTGGGTCACTGATCCACTGCAGGCACAGCTGAGGCATGGCTGCAAGGTCACACGTGCTCAGCAGCTCCTGAAGATCAGGTACCACCAATGTGTCAAGGGCCCCAGATGACTAATTT
>VWYP01000371.1:289-14641 GCA_013400435.1 Pycnonotus jocosus
GGACCCCAGATGATTCTAAATGGTTCTCCGCCTTTTTTTTTTTTATTTTTTTAGCACTTTCTTTGTTTCTTAGTATACCTGTGCATGGCAGGACTTCCAAATCACCTCCTTAGTAAATGTTATTTACTGCCTCTACCAATAAAAATGTTGAGATGAAGTAGTGTCAGACTGAGTTTCCTCAGAAATGCACACCTTTCTCCTACTCATTACATGGCTCCTCCTTTATCTTTTGTTTTATTTTTAGGATTCCTGGGAAAGTCTTCTTGCAAAAGAAGTCCTAAATAGATTTTTTTCAAACAAAGCTGCATTGTTCACTTTTTATTTTCTGCAGAGTTATGTAAAAGGAATCTGGAGAGAAACATTCTAGCATTTTTTCCTTTACCTAATAGCTTGCTAGGTCTGCAATGTGAACACCTCATTGGATTCTCACCAGCATTTCCCACTTATCAATGAGCAACATCACTTTTTCCAATCACCAATTAGTAAGAAGATGAAAAACATTCCCTCCCTCCTTGTTCTTTGCTTCAGGGTCTGTTCTTGCATCAGCTCCTATGGCAGGATGTAGTTGCTTTTAATCATCTCAGATTTAAATTATTGGATTTTCTTGGTGCAGAAAGCAGAAACACATTAATCACAAATGTTCCTTTGCAATGATCATAGGACAAAACCGTACACAACTTAGACTACTTTTTTTTTTTTTTTTCCTTTTTTCTTTTTGGGTCATAATAAATTTGAAATTAGTACAATTCTATGCTTCCCAAGACCTGTGTGTTTAGAATAAGCAAAACCTAATGTCTAACAAAGCATGTAAGAGCATAAATCGATTAATCAGTCTGGAACTGTATTTAACCAGAGATTTCTGCTCTGTCACTCAATTCCTTTCTTCTGAATGAATCATCTCAGCAAAAAGCAGGAAACTACAGCTACACAATCCTCTCACCTCTGGCCCAAATATATTGAGACATTTGGATTTTTTTAAAATAAAACTGAGGGCTTTTGTGAAGCCCAGCAAGAAGAACTGCTAAGAAGAAGAAGAGTTGAGGATGGAAATATTTTGCTGTGTGCCTTAAACACTACATCACACAACAACACATAACACGTGGGTACATCATTTTAATCCCACTGTGATGCAATCATGTATCACTGACAACACAAATCATTCCAACTCTGATATTATACAGGTCAAAAAAATGAAATCAATGAGAAATTGAGGTTAACATGATGAGAATCAGTCGGTAATGGCTAATTAATATACACACTAGAGTGTGCTATTGTGTATAAAATAGAGATTGGTCACTATTTCTGCTCATGTGAAGTAAGAATGTGAGCTCTACAGAACTAAGACATGGGAACATCTCCAGGTCTCTAGTAAAGCAAGTATTTTCACTTTATTCCTATCATCAACATCCTAGTGAAAGATACAGCTAAGAACCTAAAGATAAAGAAAAAATGTAGTGAGGAGAGAAAGATTTCAGATATCCCAAGATAACCAAAACCCCCTCATTACGCACAACCTTAAGCTCAGCACAGGAAGCAAGGAGACAATGTGATTTATTTCCTACAAGTAAATATCATTTGTACCTGGAGCATAACAATGGAAGACTTTGAGGTGAATAATGAAGTGAAGAAGCAAACAAACTTTCACAAGCAACTGCCTGACATCGTGGTGGTGAGGACATTTCCTGCTGAGTTAGAAATGAGTTGAGCCAGAGCTGAGTGAGTGTGAACAGAGCAGCCTGCTGGGAATATTATGACTGATTAAATGTGAAAAACTACGCAAAGGAAATAATATGGAAGAGCCTGTACATGCCCCAAACTGAAACATAATTACAGTTCCCACACCAGTCTCAGAGTATTTGCAGTGTATAACGAGGATCTCTCTACCCTGTCACATTTAGGACATTAATATTTTGTGAAGAAAAATCATAGTTTATATCTGGTCTTTTTTTTCCCTACAGGATGTGTATAAGAGACCCTCCACTGAAGAGGACATTAAATAATGAACAGAAGTGCTAAAGCTAAAGTGTTGTTAGTATGAATGTACATTTTGTTACCAAAACTCCATGATATGGTAAACAGCACCCACGCTTGCCCCAGGAAGCATTCTCTGGCTGCCTTGAGGTTTTTAAAGTATTACACAGATAATTACTTCTTTGGGATGAGGCTACAAATGTGCCAGGGCAATTTATGTCCTGGATACTTTTCTACTTCCCCATGTAATCTATATGGTGGGACAGGATAGCAAGAGGAAGCAAGGATGAAGGAGTGAACAGGAGAACAATGCCAGGGAAGCCAACAAGAGAACATTTTCATTAAACAACACAGTAAGCATGAAAGGAATTCTGAGCTTCATTAGGATATTTTCATGTCTCATTTCAAAAGCATCAGTCTTCAGCTCAAATTAAATTCCACCACTGTCCATAAAGAACAAAATATTAATTTGGAAAGGGTTGCCAGCTGTCATCAATGGCTACTGATACTGAAGCCAGTAAAAAACCCAACACAACTTTACACAGCACAGGTATTCAAAAATATATCAGTATTTATGTAGTCCTTTACTGCAGTACACTTCATGATAAATATAGATATGTATGAAAAAACTACACTAGGAGAGTTTTCCTTCTTTCTATAGATAGGAGACTGACCCACACATTGCAAAGATCTGGAAAAAGGATGACTTAGGGAAAGAGGATCATGTTAGGAAATACTTAAGCAAGCTGGACATGATTAAGTCCATGATGCCTGACAGGATGAACCCACAAGTGCTGAGGGAGTTGGCAGATGTAACTGTGAGGCTCTGCTCAATACATGTGGGCTGATCACAATGACCCAGAGAAGTGTCTGAGAACTGGAGGCAGTAAATGTCATCCCTGTCTTCAAGAAATGACTAGAAACCACACGGAGCTACAGGCTACAGAGTCCCAACTCAGCACCTGGGAAGGTAACTGCTGGTTTTTCCTGGGACAGAGTGAAGTTTTTCACTGTAGGGGGGTATATTTTGGATTTGTGCTGGAAAAAGTATTGGTAACTCACAGGTATTTTAGTTACTGCTGGATTTTGACACTTCTCTAAAATGGTCATGGTGTGACCCAAGTGTGGTCAGGAGAAGCTGAAAGTGAGGTGGATTGAAAACTTTGGGCTGAAAGCCCAAAAGGTGGCAGCGTGTCCCAGTGTACAAGCAGCTGAACATGAGGCCGACAATCCTGGATTAGGCTAAATATTGCCCCCAGGTCATGAGAGGTGATCCTACACCTCCACTCAGCACTGTTAGGACAATTCGTGGAGTACTGTGTCCAGTTCTGGGCTCTGCAGCACAAAAAACCACATGGACATACTGGAGAGAGACCAACAAAGGGACACAAAGATGATGATGGGTCTGGATCATCCTTCACATAAAGAGAGACTGAGAGAGCTGGGACTGTGAAGTCTGGAAAAGAGAAGGCTCAGGGGGATCTTATCAGTGTATATAAACCTGAAGGAATGAGACAAAAAGAACAGAGTCAAGTTCTGGAATGGGCTGCCCAGGGAGGTGGTGGAGTCACTGGCCCTGGAGGTGTTTGAAGAAAGACTGGATGTGGCACTCAGTTGAGTTGATAAGGTGGTGTTAGGTCACAGGCTGGACTAGATGATCTCCAAGGTCTTTGCCAGCCTAGTTGATTCTTTAATTGTTTTTCCCAAGTCCTAACACACGAGGTATTAACCCTGAGGCTACTTGATTTTTCTCAAAACTCTTCCACAGAAATACCACAAAAGATCTTACAAAGCAAGCAGTGGAGTGCTGCACATTTATCACAGGTGAGTCCTTCCAAAAGACCCACTGCATATAGTTCATAACAGTACATATGTTGTTTTCCAATATTTATTCTGGATACAATCTTTTATTACCAGTCTCAAACATATGAAATGTCAAATGTCAAAACCAACTAACTAATTTATACCAACAAAACTTTAACTAGAGATACCTTATGAGCCAAAAAATGTTAACATTTCCATCTGCAGCTCTGTTAACTTTTGAGAAGTAATCAACATATGCTTTAGAAATATAACTAATTGAAAGAATGCATATTGAATTTTCATAAAATTGCACTATTTGTAACACAATGATGTTCACAGCACATTCCTAGAGGATACATTCAGCCTTTTCATGGATGTTTAAAAACCCAAGGCGACTACAAAGAAACTTGATACTCAGTCAAGTAGCTTCAAAAGCATGCAGAAATAAATTTCACTTAAGCATGGATAAAAAGTTTCCAAGATTTACTTCTAGAAGATATTAAAAAAAAAATTCAAAGCATTATTATATGCAAATACTCTATTAATTTTATGTCAAGCTGTAAGATTAACATATCTTTGAAATTTTTCCAATGTAATAAAAACCCTAATTGTTTTCTTCCTTGTTTTTGAAGTATAGGAAATAAGTTTCATTATAACATAAACAATTATACTTAGCACAAAATCAACAGAAAGAAAAGTTACATCTTTACATTTGAATGTCCTTTTCATTTCCAGTATGTGAACTATTTTCTTTGGCTGCCTCTTTAATTAAAACTCTGGAAGCAAACAATGGTGATGTACTTATCTCTTCTTTCAGTCTTAACTCCTTTTCTGATTTGTAAATATATTATGGAACACTAAAAGCATTCCAAAGCAGAAAGCTAGCTGATCAACTAGCTAATCAAACTATAAGAAAACTAGCTGATCAACAGCTATTTTCCCATCAAAGTACAAGCAAAGCACCTTCAACACAAATTGCTGCCGTGCTCATTCTGGGCTACAAATGCATTTTTGTTTGCTGGTTTCCTGAAGACAAGTGATGATGAGCAAGCTGAACAAACTCAGAGAATTCACCGGACAATCAGAATCACAAATATCCACATTTGCATCGAGTTGCTGTATTTCCTTCATAACAAAATTGACAAGAATTTAGATCAGAAAATAAAATAACGAATAACAAGCTTGGGAAATTGAGCATCAAATCAAGGAGTTTGGGATAAAATAAATAGCAAGAAAAACAGACACTGAAGAAGATGACAATACAGCCTTTTCAATTCTTTCTTAGCTTGAGATCTGCATGGAAAGCTTCTCTTGACCTTGTTGTTTCAGAGAAAAGAGGGATATGAAATAAAATCAAACTCTCATCAGTTAGACCATATTGTCCAAACCAGAACATAAACATCATCTGCAACTGAACTCCAAACATTTTCTTCCATCAGAGTACTGCTATCAAGCTGTAAACTTCGAGATTAACTTGCTGGTTATTTGTTTTACTTCCTGAAAAAGTCATAAATAGTCTAAGCATGAAGAGGGGAAAAAATATCCAAAGAGACAGAAGTTACACCTTTGCCAGAGAAAACAAAGAAGTATATAAAGAAAACAGAACTAACTAGAACTCATTTATGTTAAGATACTGCTATAGATTTTGCAAGAAAGGGATTTTTTCCTAACCTCAGAAAAATTCCAGCTGGAAGGAAGCATCTCCCACAGCCCAGAAAAAGGTATCCAAATAACAGATACACAGATTTTGTAAGAAGTCCTTCTCACTTCCAGTGTATCTTAGGGAACAGCTCCACATTCTGAACTCTATTTTGCTTCCTGTAAAACCTCACATTGAACATGGATAGGTTTCATAGTACAAGCCTCCTATTCTAACATGGCAGACACAGTGAAAACCACCAAAAATGTTATATTCCATACAACAATTATTTAAGTTTACAGTAACTGATATTTTGACTAGCTTACCATTTCAAATACTGCATTAATCAGATTTTTGGTTCAGGCATTCCTGACCCTGCCCTTAAGTGGCAATGAGGTAGGCCAGATTGGAGTAAAATATTCCAAATCATTCAGCCTGGGGAATATCCCCTGGACTGGAGTTATAACTTTAGTGACTGGGAGTAGACTATTTATTTTTCTCAGTTTATGACCAAAGTATTAAATCACAAAATCACACAATCATTCAGGTTGGAAGGAACCTCTGGAGGTCATCTAGCTTAACCTCCAGCTGAAAGCAAGATCAACACTGAATTCAAACCAGATTGTTCAGATCCTTGTCCAGTGAGATCTTGAAAAACTCTGAAGATGAGGATTTCACAATCTCACTGGCTAAGACATCCCAATGCTTATCTTCATCATAAAACACTTTTTTTTCCTTAAAACAAGTTGCAACTTCCCATGTTTCAATCTATCACCATTTCCTGCTACACACCTCTGCAGAACCTCCCTGGCTCCATTTTTCTGACAACTTTGTAGGCATTGGCCATCTGCTATTAGGTTTCCTCTAAGCCTTCTCTTCTCCAGACCGAGTCAGTGTACACTGCAATCCTCTTATCCAAAATCTACGAGCTTCATCACAGAAGGCAATCAGGTTGGTCGGACATAATTTGTCTTTTGGTAAATCCACGTTGGCCGTTTCAAATCACCTCATTCATGTGCCCAGAAACGGCTGCCATGATATTCCCAAATATTGATATTCCCAAAGATCGAGAGGCATGCCTGGATCCATCCATCCATCATCCTTCTTGTCCCTTTCCAGTAATCAGTGGCTTCCCCCAGTCTCTGAGTTATGCAGAACTCTCTCACAGTGACAGCCAACTCTCTCATCACTCCTGAGCTCTGTGGCCTGGAGCTGCTCGTTTTCACAAATGACACCTCTTCTCCCTCTTCTCTCCCATTCCTTCTTGCTGAGCTGGGGAAGCTCTGGCTCTGCTTGCTTCCCAGACATCGTGCATTTGTGTGTGCACATTTGGCATGGGTACCCAGAATCCAGTCAATTGTTGTGCTGGCTGATGCATGAGAGCCTGCTCTGGGTTATTTCTTTCACCACCTCCCACCTCTGAGGTGAATAAACCCCCACTGCTTACAAATAGATGTTAAACTCACACGTGGGAGGATAAAGAAAGTCTTGCTTTGCTCTTTTACAAGCAACACACAAGATGGACAAATCAAGGTGACAAATAAAACCCCCTAAGAATATGTTAAAGAACTTGGGCTTGATCAGGAAAGATGATGACAACATCTACAACATCAAATTGCCTGACAACAATGCAGTTCCAATTCTATAGTATTTGTAACCAAAAACCAAACCAACAAACAATAAAACCCCCTCATACTTTGGAGCCTAGATATAAACATGGGCATCTAAAGAGTATTACCATACCATTACAACACACATCTATTAATTTCTCTATTTTATTTACTGTGAAACACTGATTTTAGTGAACTAACAGCAAAACTAGTTACTCCAGAGGAGAAAAGTTATGTTTGAGGATGTAGGATAGGTGGAAAATCTAATCAATCTCTTAAAATAAAGAGATAAATTTAACCTAATCTCTTCCTCAAAGCAAAGCAGTCTCACTAAAATCACAAGAAACAAAGTCAAAATATTTTGGTTTTTTCCTAAGTTAAGCCAGAAAACATCAGATGTAACATTTGGAAAGAGTCAGGAATGATTGATGCCAGTTCAAGTTACTCAGAAGTAACTAAAAGCTATGTTGGGTTTTAATTTTTTTTTGTTTGTTTGGTTGGTTATTTTGTTTGTTTGTTTTTAATTAAACAGTGATTTGAAAAACATAGACCTATTAAATTTTAAAAATTACAGATCATTAAGCTATCTATGTTTAACACTTATTACTATTGACCACAAAAAGCAAATGGATTCATACAGAAAACTATTCAGAATACTAAAGTTACAGTGAAAATAATAAATATAGACATATATCTGTGCTTTTCAAAATATAGTCTAAGAGTAATACAACTCAAGATTCTTGACACTTTTATACACTCCATTTACTTCATCTTGATGATATTAATACTTAAACAAAATTGAAAGAAATATTCTTTGATAAAAGCATAAATATGAGGCAGGGACTGACTTTCCCATTACTGTATCTGGGACTCATTCACTCTCCATATATTTTCCTTGTTGCCTTTTTGTTTTTTTCTAGAACACCCCTCACTTTCTTCCACCCCTCACTGTCTTTCCCTCCAACGACGTTAAAACCACGATTCTCATATTTGAATTTTTTATTTTGAACAACAGTAATTCCACAGCTCCCTCTTTAATTTATTCAATATGCTGCAGCTAAAAACCAAAAAGGCAATCTCCCCCTTTCCCCCCTAAAAAAACCCCAAAACCAAAAAACCCCACCAAATATCCCACAGCAGCCAAAACTTTCCCTTCCCAGTAAGAACCCTTTTGTTGCTGAAAGAGTGAGAGGGAGAAGCAGAGGGACTCTAATTTGGACACAAATATTCTTCCCTCTAACTCTCCAAACCCAGACCATACAAATGCCACCCCTCTCCAAGTCCCTCAGTTCCTTTCTCCAAGCCAGCTGGCAAGGAGGCAAAAACAAGCTCACTCTTCCTTTGTTGTATGTGAGAAATTAAAATGTAAATACATTTTTTAAAGGCTGTAGCATTAGAACTGAATTTGACAGAAAGCTTGAGCTGTGCTTTAGCTTGGTTTGAGACTTCTTGGTATTTTACACTACGTCAGACCTCCCACAAATTGGCTTACCCAGATGAGAAAAATCATGATTAAGACACGTTCCTGTTCTGAGCAGCTCCCCTCTTCAGAGGGGCACAAACATTGCTTACAGTAAGGCTCTTGGCTAAAAGTGTTTGCAAAAAGGGAAAGCAAATCCTGCTGGAATAGAGCCTTCTCAACTGGATGTATGCAGATTTATTAAGCATATGTAAAGGTATTTAAAAGGACTGGAGGCCACATTTGAAAATATATAGTGCAGCACCAGTTAAAAATACAAAATATCATAAAAATGAATAAAAACTATATTCTTCCTAAAAAAATACTACTGGGTTTCTGTTGTGCAGTAGAAGATTTATCAAATATGTCAGTGATTGGTATAGGATAAGATAATTTAATTGGTGGTGACAGAATAGGACCGTGTTGAAAGCAGATAAAATATTGTCACAGGAGTTGCAACACACCTCAAAGAGCTGCTATTTTTATTTAACAAATAATCATTCTTCAAAAGAATGTGAAAGACAGACAAATTTGATGTGAACAGGAGGGCAAGTGACACTAGACCTCCATTCATGAGAGAACTCTCTAATGAAAATATGCAAAACATGAGATGTCTTTACACTATTCCTGTAATTTTTGTTAGCTACAATATTTCCTTTCTTCCTGCATGGGAGATGTCCACTGCATTTCTGGCTGAATTCCATAAAGCCCTGAATAATTTTCCTCAGTTGATAATTGTCACCACGTTTCCAGAAGATAACAGCATAGGATATCTAAGACTAATCTATCTTAAAACAACACCACTGAATGCGTTAAAGTGACCCAGAGCTGAGATGTGTCTTTACAAGCACTGAGTCCAAGTCCCAGGGACTCAGGGAACTCCCCACCAGCCCAGCTGAATGCAGCTGTTTTCCCACTGGGGATTCTGTGCAGGTAATGGAACTCCCAAGGGGCAGAGATGTAATCACACTCCATATGAAACCCCAGAATTGTTCCCTCTACTGACCTTTTCAGTTTTTTTCCTTTGTTTTCTTCACTCTTTTAAACAAAGTATTTAGCAGAAGTATTTCACAAAGTATTTTCACAAAAGCAGGCATCACACACTGTCTCAAACTAGGTTTTAGCCCAAAAAGATGGAAATGGATCTCCTTTTCTGCTTATCACTAACAAGAAGGCTCTTCAAGCATAAAAAGTACTTTCCAGTTATAAAGTTTGAATATAAGGGAGCTTCAGAACATCTTCCATTCTTTGTTACTTATGAGCTCAAACTGTTTTGTCCTTCTGAGCTTCCCTGAGGTTATCGAGATTTATTGCAAATTCTCTGCCTAGCAGGTAAATGGAAATTTGCTTTTCAATGACACTCACTTCTTACTTACCTCAAAAGTCAGACAAACTCAGCCATTTGGACACCTAGCACAGAAACTTTACGTTCTCCCTACATAAACAGGAAGTACATTAAGCACAGACTTACTGGCTCAAATTATTCTCAAAATATAAAAAATATTATAATAACTGAAGAAGTTCAGAACTTCTCTCAGTCCTTTATTGCAATGTCTTAAGTTAATTTTAAGCATTATTCAGACCTATTATTTAATTTTGTCACTGTGGTACTCACTTGTGGAAATTAATGTTGATCATCCTAACCAATTATTTGCCTGAGAATGCTTTAATTTGTAATGGATATCCAAAACCAAAACACTCCATGTGTTTATCAATACATTCAAGCAAGAGGTTTATTTTTAAGGAATTGCATAGAACTGGGAAAATCTGTTTTATCTCAATATCCTCCAGGTTTAAGAACAGATGTTCTAGTTTTCATTAGTATCAGCTTTCTTTCGCCAAGAATAGTAAAAAAGTTCACAGTAGTTTAAGTACATGATTATTTTAAATGTCACATGCTCTTCTGGACCTTTTAAGCCTTTAATGGGGAAAAAACCCTTATACAAGTCTCAGCAGCAAAATACTATTTATTTATTTAAGAGCAGCGACAGTAAAGTAACCAATACTTTATCTCTGGAACTGCTTTCTCAATATCAGGAGTTATATAGAAGTGACCTGTTACACACCTTTGCAGTAGTTTAAAATATTTGTTGACACTTTGCCTACATTTTGGCAGCTCACTCAAATTAAAAAAACCTAAAGGCATAATTAATAAGGAAGTTTCCAAGGTAACTAAGAAGACATGAATAAATTCAACTTTGATATGTAAATCACAAGAGTTTCTTGGCTATGTAATAACTTCCAGGGTGTGAATTAGTTAGATTAGAATATATTTATACAAATAAATTTGCTTAATATTTTGCAAATTATACATTTCAGATGGGTTTAGAAACACAAGTAAACTGTGTTTCTACACCAAGTGTATACTACATATACATAAAATTTGATACAGATTGAAAAAGTAAATTTAAAGGTGTAGAAGGTTAATTAAGCAGTAAAAGTTTTAAGTATTAAGTTTTAAGTATTAATTCTGCAGTCATTGATAGTTTATTAATGTATTATAAACCAAAAAAGATGATTTAACAGGTAAAGGGCAATGAAAGGACAACCCTTTAAATTTCTTCCCAAACATCATCCTGATATTTGCTGAGCATCTCATGCCTCCAAGTGTATAAACAGGAAGTACAAATTCTTTTAAAAGTATCAACTAATTTTGGCTAATATTGGCTAAGATACACTATTTTGATGGCGAGTAATGCTCAGGTACTCCCAATAATTACCCTGTCTCAGATGCTTTACACTGAACACAAACAGGACTGGAGTGGACCCAGAGACTGGAGATGTTCTGGCACCCTTCCCCATATTTTTTAAGGAGGTGCATGCCAAGTAGCAGATAACTGTCCTACAAGCATTGCAACATTTCCCTTTAACTGTTAAATCATCTTGTCTGGTTCACAGTTCATTAATAAACCATGAATGGCTGCAGATTGCTGAAAATTTTATTGCTCATTAACCTGCTACACCTTTAAACTTACTTTTTCAATCTCTATTAAATTTTACTTATGCAACAGATAACTGGCCTGAAGTATTGCCTTAGCAATGCAGTTACCTAAGTTCCTTTCTACACAGGTTTCTTTTCATATAAATTTTGCACATTTTCATTATCCCCTTAAAAAATCCAACAAGATACTACTCCTACAAAAGCTAGAAAAAACTGGATATGAAAATCTTGATAAGACAACACTGGTGGCAAAGAACTCTAACCAATCAGTGCTAAATGTATCTGGGCATTTCACAACCTTCTTAAGTTGAATTTCCATATTAAACAGGAGAAAAAGTAAAAGGTTAATCCCTCTCAATGCGCTCGCTGTGAACGTGCAAATGAAGATGTGCAGTAGCTGTGACCAACTTTTAACACTCTGAACATCAATCAGTAAATGCACTCAAATAAATCCAGGATGCACTGGCACAGAACAGATCAGGACATGTACAAAGCAGCCAGAACACAAAACTTGGTTTAAAAACCCCTGTTTTGCTAGTACCTACTTGCACACTAAGAAAATGAAGGTTATTTAAGCATGGTTTTTTGAATACTTTTAAAATCACGGAGGCAAAGGAGGCACATAAGTGTAAAAAAAATAAATGCTTGGCATGCCCTATGACTGTAACTGAGTATCAGATTATAAGGCAAGCCAGGCATCCCAAAGCTGTTAAACAACAGCACAACAGCATAAGAGAGGTATATTTTAAAACAAAATTAGAATGCTTAGTCTTACATCCACTCTTCTAATTAATAATTCTGAAACAAGACAACAAAAAAAAATTAATAAAAGCATTGAACTTTAAAAGGAAAACATAAAGCAAAAGAGCAGAATCTTTCCATAATAGAAATAAAAAGTTATTTTTCCTCATGGATGGAAAAATAATTTAGAGGATAGAAGACATCGAAACTGAGGAGGGGGGCGAGGGTAGGAGGAAACAGGCCAAGATGTAAACAGCTCTGAAATTATTAATAAATAAAGACTTTGAATAAAAACGAGTGTCTGAAAGAAGAGTACAGAGAGTAACATTAAAAAAAATTAAAGGTGAATAAATAAACGTGGGGTATCTGGCACTCACTTGAAAAAGAGGTGGGCAAGGGATTGTTGCCATATCCATAAATACCTTTAGCTGTTCAGCAAAAAGATGCACTGCTATCTGTTAAAGTGTCTTTTCTGAAATTCACCATTTTTCCATATTCCATAATTTTAAACCCTGCTGTGACCCGTGAAATTTCCTGGAATCTCATTTATAAATTTGTTTGCAGGTACAGTACATAAACTTTTTTTTCACACCTATTTTTTTTTTTGTTATTAACATTCTGTCTCCTCTATGTCTGCACCTAAAACCAACCTAAATATTTTCTTAGAAGATGGTGTTTAACAGGATGTAAGTCATATATTAGTTTTGTAAGAAAACATACATTTTCTAGTGCTCCAGCCATAAAAACCACCTACCTCCAAGACCTGCTTCCAGCCTCCTGCAGAACACCTTTTCCAGGATCATAAATGCACTCTCCTGCAAGGAAAGGCCAGGAAGGCGATGACAGGGTGTGTGAGGGAGGAGTTGGAATGTGTGGAGCTCTGTCCTGGGGTAGGGGATCAATGAAGGATTTGGGGGACAGGATTAGCAGGCAGGCCAGCAGAGTGGGAATTGCTGTGCCAGAGGGATGAGGCAGGTGAGACCTCCTCAAGAGAACAGGAGGGAGCCTCCTGTGAGTCCTCACAAGGAACGTTTCCAACCCCAGATTCTGCCAGTGGGACAACACAGCGATCCAGGACATTCCTGGGGCACGCGGATAACAACCCCTGGAATACAGGGAGCTGAGGAACAATCCACGAGGCACTCTGTTGGACCTGAGCCTTAAAAACACAGAAGGGCTCTCTGAGGATGTGAAGATCTGCCCTGACTGCAGTGACCATGAGATGGTGAGTTCAGGAGAGGAGCAAAAGCAAGGATTGGACTTGAGGAAAGAAGGCTTTGGCCTCTTTGGGGTCTGCCTGGGACATGGGACACAACCCTAGAGAGAAGGCTCCAAAAGAGCTGGTTCCTGCTCAGGGATTATCTCCCCCAAACTCAAGAATGGTCCATAGGGATAAGCAGGAAGTCAAGCACAGGCAGCAGGAGTCCTGCATGGATGAACATCACTAAACTCTGACAATAAAAGGGAAGTGGAAGCACTAACTTCAAGAACAAGGAGACAGACACAACCAAATATGCATCCTGGTTTGAATTTGTGTGATATATAAAAATCTCCAAAACAACAGTAAATATTAATCTAAATAAAAAATAAAGTCAACCCTCAGAGTTAAGAGGGAACAAAGTAGCCCAAAATCTCAGGTTTACCATTTCCTATCTTTATAGAACTGCACTTAAAGACTTTCCCTCATAATTTGAAGCTGTATAATTTAAATGTGACATTTGTACAGGTATTCAGATGAAAATTTCCCCAAAACATCAACAGTTATGGAAATACATAAATGAAACAACATCTAACATCAGCAATGACTGAATTTAGATTATTGTTACCTTTAATCTCAGCTAGGTGTTACTGCATGTCCTAGTGAACTTCCTTTGGATCACTCTGTACTGTTTCTGTCAATGTTTTCCTCAGGATAATCTTCCTCTCTTGCCTCTCTGAAACACCACTCAAACAAGGAGCCTGTCTGACCCACTTTCTTACACACAAAAATGTTATGTAAAGTCAAGTCACACTACCAACCAGCTCATTTCCAATCATGATTCTTTGCAATAACAGTAATACTGCTACATAAAATAGGCATATTTAAGTCCCTTTTTAAATGAAAAAAAAATTAAGATATTCCCTAAAGAAAGGTGGAGCAGAAAAAATGTTTTCAAAAAAAAAAAAAAAGGGGGGGTTTTCATAACAA
>VWYP01000371.1:14670-49221 GCA_013400435.1 Pycnonotus jocosus
GTGAAACAAAAAAAATGTTTTTAAAAAAAAAAAAAAAAAAAAGGTGGTGTTTTCATAACAACTACGGATTTGTTAAGCTGGAAGACCAGAAGACCATTGTCAAAAGATAAAAAATAAGTTTATTTAAAAAAAGAAGCACACCACAGCAACTATATTGTTCTTTAGAAAAACAGCCTGCTTAACTTTCAGAAATGGATGATGATCGGAAAAAATGTGTATAACCACAAATAGAATTTTCCAGTGGCAATGCAGCACTTCTTCAAATGTAACTGTGTGGTAAATCAAGCAAATAGCAGAGAAAAGTATGATCCAGTTCTTAGTGAATCACCAAAACCAGTTGTCTGTCGATAGACCAAACATCAGGGGCCTTATCAGCTAAAGAATCTGTCCAAAGAATTAAGTTCCTGCTCAGAGCAGCTGAAACCAGGCCCTACTTTCCCTTCTCAAATTAAAGTGTTCCCTCACTGATTTGCAAACAGGAGAACATCACCTACTGAACAGGAATGTTAATCTTGCTATGGATGGTTTTCACTGCATTACAAATTGGAGTTTAGTAGTTTTAAAATGCAGCCTTTGCTTATTTCTATGACATATTGTAAAGTGTCTACAACAAAATTTTAGATTTTTAGGATTAAGTGACCAATAAATCTGCATTATCTTAAAAATCTTGTATGAATTACTAGCCCCAAATGACTTAAAAATATGTAGCAACTCACACCTAAGAAGAAGCTGAAGTGTTAAAAATTGAGATGAATATATATACTCTGATCAAAAAATGGAAAAATATAAAACTGACATATCAAACAAGAAAATATAAAAATCAGACATACATTTGCACCTGTTTCTTTCCTGTCTAAACTAAGCAAGGAATCGTAAGGCTAAGATTGCAACTTTATGGCTGCAACAGTGCATACAAGTCAAACTCCCTAAATTTACACTTCCCACAGCAATTTTAACTCTGTTCCAACTTTCAAGTAAAGAAGTTAGAAATATACTATTTTATTGTGCCTCTTAAATAGTACAAACACTAAAGGAGGAATGTGGGAATCATAACTAATTTTATTATCTTATATGAATTCAAGATCTAGAAGAGATCATTGCATTTAATATTCAAACAGTTCTATAACCCCAGTTAATAGCAATTTGTTTATTCTGTTTATGAACCCACTGCTGCCCCTTTACTGTCTCTGGTTGCTGCAGTAACATACGGGAATAATGTTAAGAATGTGAAAATACTACATGGTCTGTTCAATCTTGATTTTTTTAAAAAGCTAATTTTATTTAGATGAAACACAAAACTTCATACCTTTTGGTTTCACACAATGATAAATGTGGCAACACTGTACTGTCATCCATTGGTTAAATGTTAACACTGTACCAAAGATTTGGAATTCTGCCTCTCATACTTAGGAATAGTGATTATCACTACCCTTCAATTCTTCAATTTTCCAAACTACCAAATTCAGTTTAAGGCTTTTTTCACACCTATGATGAAGAAAGTTTGTGACTAGCCCCGAACAAAACTTGCTTCATTAGAATGGTAACCCAGCTCAGGGAAATATTTTTATGTTCCTACATTGCCTTTCAAAGTGTTTTGTTTTGTTTTGTTTTAATATCAAAAAACCTAAAGAATATTTCATTGATGCAATTTTGTGAGAATAAAACTGTGATAACATAACTGTCACCCTTGACTGAGGCAGAAACCAACAGGAAAACATGAAAAAAAATAGATTACTGACTTAGTTGACAAAGATTAGTGAAGTCTTCTCTCAGAACTATACACAGTACCTTCTTCAAAAAAGAAAAGGGTCTTATCTAAATATCACCATGTTAAAAATCTGATTAACTGACTGGCTTTGTTACATCTACAGCAGCTTTTGAGAACTCCCTGTCACAAGTGCCAAAAGCCAGTTAATTAGTAAATATAAAGGTGCATGAAACAGTGCATGTTCGTATAGAAGGCACTGATTTTAGAAAAGTCTCCTGAGGCACTGGTTTTATACTTTTTACTCAAACATTAACACAGCTATTTCGTTTAAAAGGAATTAAGTCAACGCACACCGACAGCTTTGGACGCTGGCATCGCTTCCATTGGAAACCTCATCCTGAGAGTTCCCAAAGCTGTGCCAGAGGCACCACTGCAGTCTGCTTGAAAGCTTTGCAGGTCAGCAGCTCTAATAACCAGCTGCTTCTACTGGAAAAGGCAGAGCCAGTGGGACAGACAGCTGTCCTTGGGAACTGCAGCTCTGCTCCGCATCTGTCCTCTCGTGCTGCAGGAGCCAGAGGAGAAAGACAAGGGGAACTAAAAGCTGTAGTAACAGGAGGCATCCACAATTCAAGTCTCTTAACAGGCAGCTCTGAGAAGCATGAGTCACTTTCCTTCTCTAGTTTGATTCTGGCTGTACCCAAAAGACAACAAGAGGAAGCACACAAGCATTTCTACAAAGTCAGTTAAAGGTTATGACCCTTTTATTGGCATTTTTGAAAATTGCAGTACCTAACTCAATGAGTTATGATACAGACTGATAGCTGCAAACTTCAGTAACACTTTCACTATTCAAATTCACTGTGCTTTTCAAGCAGAAGTAAGTATTAACAAAGTGAAATCCACCCATTCTATTGTTTAGGATAACCAGTAGTTTTAACCACTATGGTACTCCATAAATCAAGAGGGTTTTAAGTTAAGCTTCTGTTTATATAATGGTTAAGCAAACATTTCTTTCATTGAGTAAAGCGTTACACACAAAAAAGGAAAAAAAAAGTATTTGATAATTGTATTACTGTAAATTCCAGAATGTACTGCTGTCAAAACAAGTTATTACAGCAACCCTTTAAGTACAAATGGGAAAAAAAAGCAATAGCTGTTAAAAATCATCCACAGCAGCCAAAAAATTAAGTGAAGATGAGTTACAGACACAATCTACTGAAATGCTTAGAGCTTGCTTTGCTCTAACACTGGAAGATGACTAAAAAGGTCAATGAAAATTTTGTCTGTTTTGTAAAACTTTACACACATATTTAATGGAAAATGTTAACTTTTACAATGGAAATAATTCTAATTCCATTGTCTATCATCTAATTACATTTTACAGATCTGTATTATGCAGCATGTATTATTCCATATTGAAGTTAGGTAAGACAGCACAAACCATTGGCTATAGCACTCTAGAAGATGCTAAGTTATGCTTTTAAACACAGCTGCTGAGCAAAGTGGTTTTCTTTCCATTTGTTTTATGGAATACATCCTAACAAGGAAGCGTGATCTGAGTTATAAAAATGTAGTTAGGCAAGTGGGATAGTAAACTTACATTCCTGCTAATGTAAAAAGTCAGGCTCTGATCTAAAAACCTTAGAAATTCTTTAAATTCAAAAGGATTTGGAAGAGGCCCACAGATGCCTAAAAGAATATGTGTTGGATATAAATATACTCTATACAAAACCCTCCTGAAAAATGAGGATACTACAAGAAAGAAATTACCTGGAGTGTCTTGTAATGATCTTGATGTGGAAGCACTTTTTCTTTTTTTTCCTTCAAGAAATCCATTTCTAGCACACTATGTTTTTCCAGCAAATACTCCAATTCCTATAAAGTTTGTAAAATAAAACATATGAAATTACAAACATTTGCAAACTGATTCATTCAACCATTCAAACTAATTTAATTTCTGATAACTGTGATACTTGCTGCCTTAATTATTACACAGATAAAGGGATGTGCAAGAAAAATCTGACTTCAGGCTTTAAACTGGGGCAGTATTTTCAAGTGTGAGGCATTTAAAACCCAAGGCATGTCCCATATATAAGAAATGACCTATGTGAAGTGGCCAAAATGCTCTTAATAACATATTGTATCTTCTGAACCTTGAAAGGTTCAGGCAGATGGACCTGTTGTTGCAGGTCCCTTCCAACTGGAACTATTCTATTCTTTCTATTCTATTCTACTCATTCTATTCTATTCTATTCTATTCCAATTATTTTCATATTTTTAATATCTTGCTCTGCCTTTCTGCACTTGAAAAGCAGCATATTAAATGTGCTGTCAGCAAATGTTTTCACTGAAAAGGCAGGAATCCTATGACATATATGCATGTATGCAATGATCCCTATCTACACCTTCAAAATGAATAAAATCATAAAATATTCTGAGATCTTGCCCAAGATCAAGCCTGCCCAATATGGACTGATAGAGATGAAGGAGAATAACACCACTGACAGTAAACTTCCAAATTATTTGCTGTACAAAGAGCTGAAGAATTTTATTTTTCCTTAATGCAGCCATAGCTATTGCACACAAGCTGCTGGTACCTTTTCAGTTGCTCAAGAGCAAGTATTTCTCCAAGCCATGCAGGAAGCCAGTATAGAAACAAATGACCTGCCAGGTCACTGCACAGCTATTCAAACAAAGGCATGACTGAGAAGGTCATGAAGAGGACAAAAGGAGCAGGTCTGCTTAGCTCAACCCTGCTTTTGGACAAAATAGTCAAAACAGTTTGAGAGATTCCACTGGCGAGATGGAAACAGACTGTGGAACACCCATCCAAAGCCTCTCTCTCAAGCTGCCTCCTCTTCCAGCCTGTATTCCTGCTTCCCTTCCAACCTTTCCTTCGTGCACTTAGCAAAACCAGCCCATTGCAGACCTACTCATCCTTGGCTCCAGTTATTCATCCTCATTCTCATTTCCAACAAGCCGTTTGCTCCTTCCCCAGCACAACTTGAGGCCTCCCAAGAAACAGTATTAAGAATAACAGAAGTTAAAATCACTCTCCCATGCCTCAGTAACCTTTTGCTAACTCAGATGTGGAACTACAGGCACAGCCCTGCTTGGTGCTCTTATTCTATTCAGGTCAGAAAGAATATGAAGAATTTAGCTACTAGAGCTCCCACCCCCCAAAAAATCTCAAAAAAAAGCTCATGCTGAGAAAGTTTGTCTCTTTATTTATTTTTTTTCCACCAGTTAGGCTAAGGAAGCATTTTTTTCTTGACACTTTAGAAAAAATCAGCCTGAAATAGACAACAGATATTAAAAAAAAAGTATTTCAGCTAAATCAAATGGTGTGCCCAGTTCTGGCCAGTCTCTGGAGAGCATCCAGGAAAGGACAATAGAGATGGGGAATGGTTTGGAGAGAAGAGGCTGAGGGAGCAGTGGGGACTCAGCCTGGAAAAAACAGAGATTCAAGGGACCTTATCTCTTGTAGCCAGGTGGGTGTCAGGCTCTGCTCCCAAGGAACAAGGGACAGGACAAGAGGAAATGGCCTCAAGATGTGCCAGGGGAGGTTCAGGTTGGACATCAGGAGGAATTTCTTCGTGGAAAGGGTGCTCAGGCATTGGAAGGGGCTGCCCAGGGAGGTTTGGAGTCCCCATTCCTGGAGGTGTCCAAGGAATGCCTGGATGTGGCACTCAGTGCTCTATTCTGGTGACAAGGTGGGGATCACTCACAAGTTGAACTTGGTAGTCTTCAAAGACTTTTCCAACCTTAGTGATTCTATGATTCTAAATTTGGCCAGTTTCTCTGGAATTTGGCTAATTTCCATGAATTTCAAAGACATTTTAAACCCCTTCCAACTCCCCCTATATTTAATTCCTATAAAAATGCCAAATGTTTTAATTCAAAAAAGATTGTTCATACCTTTTTGATTTTTAGTTTTTCTTCTTCTGCACTGCAAAGCTTGGTTTCGAGGTTTGCAACAGCTTGTTGAAGGCAGCTCTTGGGATCATTTGTTCTCTTTGTTTCAGCATCAGCTACAGTCTTGTCTTCAATTATATTCGAAGAGGCAACTGGAATATCTGCTTGAGTCTAATTCATAGGAGAAAAGTGGAACTGAATAATCTCTCTCATTGTATCAGGGAAACAAACTCTCCTTGGATTAGTCATTCCATGGTTTTCACCCAGTGCACACTGCAAACAGTGGTCACAGAAAGGGAATACAGAGGGATTGTGCTAAAATAAATATCTCATCCTTAGGCTAGACTAACAGAATAAAAGTAATTCAGACATCTCTATAACATTTAGTTACTGCTGTTTCAGTAAACTGTAGAAGAACAGAAAACAGGTGAAACACTGATGATAAGCCCACACTTTCAGAAAAGAACATGAATGAGGTGATGTTTAAAACATTTTGTGATGTAACTGCCAAAAAGCTCAAAATAAAAGTCAAAGCTTTATTTCTCCTCTCTTAAAAAAAATAATGGAGGGGGCAAACAATTGCTCATTTTGCAGCAAAAGAACTCCAAGGAAAAACCTGGAAAATTAATTCAGCTGCCACTTTTTCAACAACCTGAAAGCCAAGCATGCTTGAGATTTGGGTGGTGAAAGGAACATCTCAGTGTCTTTATTAAAGAGAGGTTTGACTGATCTGACCTAATCCACCCCTCCAGGACCTTTTATTCCAAACATACACTCAGATAATGCATTGACTGTCCAATAAATATCTCTCAAAGGATTCAAATAAAGTAAACTAGCTGAGATCTCGACTGTACATGAATATATAAGATACAACAGACAAAACAGACAGAGACAAAACTGCAGTTTGTGTCTGAAATCTGTAAGAAGCAAAGAGAAGTCATATGTGCCAGTTTCAATTCTGAGTACTACTCAAGATTAGAGTCTGGCACCACCAAAAACTGTGAGTATGGAACCTGTAATAGAGAAGGATTTTTTAATATGAAACCTCAGGTGGCTCTGGGTATAGAATTATAAAAGATTACACTTCTTCTAGCATTACCCTCTAACAGGTATAAAAATATTTTATTTTAGTTTTCTGCCCACCATTTTTTTTAGTTCACTAAAGTCATCTCCATTACAAAATAATGTTAAAGAACCCTCTTTCAATTCCTTTCAGCAGGACTTGCTAGTAATTTTTTTTTTTTTAATTTGTACTATCTCCTGCATTACAGAGAATATATGGAATGATGGGTCTGTCAGTAGCTGAACAGAACAAGAAGAGAAAAACTGAAACACAGAATAGAACTAGAATCTGCACACACACTTAGTCTGAAGTAACAAAATGTATTTCTTATTTTTCTGTAAGATTACCTAACTAAATGACTTTATAGTTTTAAATAATACCCCTAAGCCTTAGTGTTCTGGAATAACCCAAGTGCTCTTTCCAGAGAACACAAAAGCTAAAATTGCTGGCCTAGCTCAAACAAGAAAGGTTGAAGGTTATTCCCTGTTAGCCAAAATTTTAAAAAGGCAGGATCTGTGGTGGCTGAAGAAAATCACTTTTTGATCATCCTGCCAGTAAAAGAAATTTACTTATCAAAACTTTGTTGAAGAGCCAGATGAAGAGCCTTCAACACAGAAAATTACCCTGGCTGACATCAGTCAAAAAAAGAAAACAAACACTCCTCCCTCTCAAGAAAAAACCCCGTAATTTTTGGATTTATAGATTTTTTTTATATCATTTGCATCTGAGCACATCTCTTCTTCACTTTTCATAGCTTTCCCCAGAACAATAACCTGGGAACAAATACAAAATGGTAACTAATTAATTAATTAATTCCCAACTGGTGCCACAGTCTTTCTGGATGTGTGAACATACAGATGCTCCTCAAAGGAAAAGAATAAGACTCAGTTAAAGCAAAACCTGTATTTTGTGCATGTTGTTTAAACAGCTCTAAAGAAATGCTTTTAAATGATCAGAAAATTAAAATCTGACTTAATTAGGAAATTCAGCTTTCACCAGGCACAGCCTCAGGACTTGACAAGCCTACCTGAAGAGTAAGAAACCAAGGAAGTGCTGAAAACAGGAAGACTGACAATTAGCCCAAAACACTGATTGGTTGAGTGAGGCAAGAACATTTTCTAATTCAAGTATATCCTACCCCACATGCTGAAACAAGGAAGTTTACAATTAATTAACATATTCAAATTGGGGTCACTGCAATTAATGGCAATAAAAAACTCAGAAGGGTTAATCTATTCAAGTCTCATCTGCAGCAGCTCTTGAGATTCTGATAGAATTCTTGTGAAAATCTCCAGGCAGAAAAGCATTTCCTCTCCTTGCTTACCTAGCTGTTTAGTCAAAAACTAAACATTTTCACACCCCAGAAAGAAACAAGGATCGGTTCTCAGCAGCACTGCAGCCGCAGGGAGAGATTAAGATCCCACAACTAGGACTGTGGCAAAAAAAAAAAAAAAAAAACAACAATCCAAACCCAACTTTAAAAGTAATGGGGAAAAATAAAATAAACCAAAAATAAAATGCAACCAGCCTGAAATCAATTTGGTTCTAATTAAGTAAAGATTAAATGTTAATTCTCAAATCATAGAATGGTTTGGGTTGGAAGGGACCTTCAAGATCATCTCATTCCAACATGCTGGCAGGGACAGAACACCTTCCACTAGACCAGGCTGCTCCAAGCCTCATCCTTGAAAATCCTAAAAACCTAGTGCTGAAACCACTTGAGAAAACATATAAGTATGACATACAACTACAGTTGTAACCTTTTCAGCTTTAACAGCAGTCAGTTTTATTGAGAGAACCTTCCTGCTGATGTTTCATTCATGCATGCTCAACACCATCAGCATGCCTTTAATATCTCTAACACAGTTAACTCTCTTGCAGTTCATACCAAAGCAGTATGGTTTCTCTCAGTTATAGGTTTCACAAATACTTGAAAAATCATTTTACTTCAAAGCCTGCATCACAGAAATCCAAGAACCTTTTGCCCTTAAAAAGCATTTCAACCTAAATGTGTACAGGAAAGATGAGACACTGATATTTAATACATTGAGTTCCTCCACTGAAGGTCAAAAATTGTGGGTTTACCTGTACTTCAGGAATAGCTGGGTTTATCACACTCTTGCCTGTTTGAATAGCTGTTGCCACATTATCACTTGATAAAATGAAGGAGTCAGAAGGAACCAGGCAGGAAGAAGGCACAGGATGCTCCAGGAGAACTTCAGGAGCTCTATGGACTTCAGGTACTAGAAACAGAAAACACACACAACATGGAAAACCACCCAAAAATTAGTTCTGTTTCTGGAGTCCATGTCTAGTAAAATCTATCACAGGTCTAGTCATGGAATCTTCTATAATCAAGTGGAGCTTTCAGTAGTTCTAATTATAGTTATGAATGCTAAGCACCTTGAAGAGGAAAAAAAAAAACCCAAACAAACCAGAAACAAAATCCACACTCCTTAAGTTGTAAAAATGAAACCTAGGAAATGAGGAGCAACAACTGGTGAGGACTTCTGAACATTGTGGTTTAAAATTTTCAGCTAAACACATGACCTTGCAGAAGACAAGAAAAGGTGGCAACCCTCCAAGGTATCGTTCAAACATCTTTTTTTCCAAAACCTTCTTTTCACTTTTCGGCAATGCTAAAGATCCATGAATTAGACATTCCTAGAATTACATGTGCTATGTCTGAAATACAAGCTCTCTTAATTCATTCCTCTTGTGTATATACTGGTGAAATAGCATTTTAGTTCAGCTCAAAATTCGCCTATAAAGAGAACCCCTAAACGGTTCCTGCTTATCATGACTTAGTTACCATACTCAGTTTCCCAGTTTCCCAACAGTTTCCCAACAGTTTCCCAACAGTTTCCCAACCCCTGAAACAAAAACCTGCCTCTGTTGGAACTACCTGACCTGACTCCAACAGGCTAAGTCTGATAGCCCTGATGAATTTCCAAATAAATTTACTGTTCATTGATCAGAGCTGCAGCACTATAGAGAAAAGAAGCATGCACTCAATTACAGGTGCATCAAAAGTCATAAAAAAGGCTGAAATAAGATGCAGATATGAATTACTGCCAGAATTGTACTTAAAAAGTATCTAATAATTTGTGAAGCCCAGGCTTCCCAATATTAAGAATATTCTGTCATAGGTTTATATGTAAGAACTGCCAGAACCATGCAGTTTGTTAAGAGAAGCAGAGATCAGGGACTGCCTGCAATCTTTCTAATGCAAGGAAAATTCTGTGTCTTTATGCTGGTAATGAAGCTCAAACAATTATTAAAATTCCATGGGGGATCAGAAATTCTGAAAACAAAACCAAGTGGATGAACATGAACTGTTAAATCAACATTCCATTGAGTCCTATTCTTCGTACTGAATTTCAGAATGAAGACATCAAATATCAAATGTATCACTTGGGTAATATTTACTAACTGGATGTTACTTATATCCAGAAATTAAGAAGTGATATGTCAGCAGGGCTCTGAGAAAAAGGCCATATAATAATTATTTGACATATTTTTGTAGAACGTTGCAAACTATTTGTAGCACCATTCCCCTACATGTAAGCTTCAGCTGTTAAAAATAAAAACACCAAGAAACAAAGTTAAATTTCCTTCCTCAACTCCCCTTGTCTTGATATATAAAAGTAATTACATCTACTATGCTAACATTTTAAATCTAAAGCCACATGGTCCATACTATCAAAAAGATAGTAAGAAGCCCAAGACTAATTTCAAGGGCAAAACTGCACTGAAATCACCATTGAGGCCTTAGAAATAATTTCTGAATTCCACCTGCACAATGAAAAATATGGCCACAGGCTCCAGTATTTTGTTTTATAACTTCCAAACATCAGATATGTAGGAAATTTACAAGATGAGTAACTCCTCCTCTGGAAAGTTCATCAAATCTTGGGTGTATACAATGGTATCACTCCCCAAATTTATCAAAATCACCTCAACAGCACCATAATGCATTTGAATTTTTCAGCAAGGCTTACTGAGAAATTTCTAGGGTAAGACAAGAATATCTTTCTATATAGATAACATTGGGCAGAAAATTCAGTTATTTCTATTTCTAAAAACATTGATGTACAAGTCAGTGCCCAAGAAGCACTTGACCAATACTATTAAAATCTTGCCTATTGCAATAAACTAATTTATTCACAGCAATATTTGCAGGGAAAAGTCCCGTAAAGATTTTACAGTAACAAAATATCCAGAATACAGAAGTTTTCTTTTAATTTTGAAATGCTTAAAATACCTTGGTATAACTTACCCTAGGACTTCTGTGTCACTTAAAATCATACAAAAAACTTTACTGTTATGTACAAGTAATTGCAATTAAAATCCTTACCGGATTTTAATTGGATTTCACTGACAGACACTGCACAGCTCTATTTGATTTGATTTAATTTATTAAACACATTAAGACATGCTACTGAATTTAACCAATAATTTTAAATATCAGTCAAAATGACATGATTAATAATAAAGTTATTTGGAAAAATAACATTTCCCTAGTATTTGTTTTCCTGTGTTTCAACAATCAATAAAAGTAATCATTCTGTAATAGATGAAAGCCAGAAATAATCTAATAAAAACATTTTAAGAACATGATTTATAGAGAACTCATGTTGAGAAAAATCCCTGCCTTATTTTTCATAATTTATTCTGCATAACAATACAATAATATTTTTTCCCCTGATGCTGCAAAAGTGCTGTTTCATTTTGTGAAAAGAGTGAAATCTAGACCACAACAAAATCAATAATACCTCCACAATCTTTTACTTCTACTGATAATATACATTTGTCAATAAATTTTTATCAGTTTCCTAAAATCCAGACAGGCACCAGGCACTTGTATAAATTAATAAAATGGTTCCCTAATGTTTCTGCTTCTGCTTGAGATAAAGAATATGTAATATATTTTTCAATTATATAAAGGGTTTAAGTAAAAACCATCATTTTCATCCCTCCCCTGTTCCCCAAAGTAAGTAAAAGACTTCAAAACAATCCTATTTTTAACTTTACTTTTTCTGTTTTACCACAATTTGCAACAGATCTTCCACCCTCAAAAGTAAAGAATATCCTTTGAATCAAGAAGTTCCATTTCCTTTTCGATTGTATAAACTGAATTTCTCTTTCATTCCACAACAAAGTTTAACTTTGAGAAGTGCAGCTTCCCCCAAAAATAATTGCTCAGGAACATTCTTATGCTCAAGTTTTGACTGCTGGCTATTCTTTTATTGTGCATTTTTTTTTTTTTTATTGTATAGACCCTTCTAAGCACTAATTTTTACAGTGAATACATAAGGACAGGAATAGAATATTAAGGCTTTTTTATAGTTGTTCTGTCAATACCTGTAGGAAATGCTGCCCAAGCAATAGCAGGAGATGTTGTCTGCTTTTCACCATTTCCAAACTCATAACTCTCTGCTGCCTGGAAACAAGAAATTGTTACATATTTTACCAAATGCTACAAATGTCCATAACACAGTTGAAAATAGTTAAATTTCAAAGTGAAGTTATCCAAACAGCATACCTCAAATCCTCCAAAGTCATCATCATCCATCTTTCAGCAGGCACTAGAACACAAAAGAAATCTTGATTTTAAAACATTTTCATAACCTCATCCCCCGCTCGCTCAGCAATGAGCATTCAGTCCTCCCCTCCAGTCTCATCTCCACAGCCTACATGAAATCTCCATCATTTGTAAGTCCTAAAACAGATCAAGGGGCCTAAATAAGAACTTTTTCACACAGGGGATGCGAGACCAAGAACTGCAAGATCTCACTTAAGAAGCACCTTTTTTTTATTGAGCGAGTTGCATACAAAAAATTGAGTATTTTACAACAGAATTTGAATAACTTCAGGGGAAAACATAAGCACTGGCCATCAACATAGTCCAATATCTTTTGAAAGTAAAAATGCAGGGAAAGCCTTCTCACAGAGGAAAACAGGAATATGTTACCTAAAAGTTTTATCTAAAGATTTCAGGTATAGCAAACAGGTCCCCAGTACCTCAACAAATGGTACATCAACCATCAAATAATCCAGTCTGGACACATATATATATATATAAAATAAACAAATGAATACATAAATATGTCCAGAAAAATGGATTTATTACCACCAGATTCCAAAATGATGGGTTATCTTCACTCATAAGGAAAACAATCTTAATTGTTCAATCCACCACGGACCTTGTATAATTTTGTGTTTATGATTTAAAGCATAAAAAAATATTTTCCATTGTTAAGTTGCTTTTCCAAATCAGCACTGTGATTAAATCCAAAAAGATTTCCTGCTTTTCCCATCTCTTCTTAGCTGTCTGGCAACATCAGAACAAACTGCAGCTTGGGACAAGACTGCGGTGAATTTCTGGAAATTTTTCTGCTACCACAGAGGTCCGTCCCTAGGTTTCATGGAGGGGTTGATTAAGATTTTACAAACTGATCAGCATTTTTGACTTGTAGCCCTGAATTCTGTGGCATTTGGATATATTTATAGTTAAATTGCAGTTCCTTTTTTTAAAAAAAGCAGGCTAAGTTACTCAGCTAATGAAAGTAACTCAAGATATACAAAGCTGTTGAAAGAAAGGTATTATATATTAACTATATATATATATATAATTCTGATATGTCAATGCAGGATGATCCAAAAAACCTTTATGCTCTCTACAGGATGTTAAAATGTTTATAAAGCTAACTGCCTTCAGTTAAAACAATCTATAGCTGGATAAACTTCTATCACTGCAGAAAAGATGTTTACAAGAGAGAAGATTTAGATTGGATGTTAGGAAGAAATTCTTCCCTGTGAGGGTGGTGAGGCCCTGGCACAGGTTTCCCAGAGCAGCTGTGGTTGCCCCATCCCTGGAAGTGTTCCAGGCCAGGTTGGATGGGGCTTGGAGCAGCCCAGGCTGGTGGAAGGTGTCCCTGTCCATGGGACTGGGAGATCTTTAAGGTCCCTTCCAACCAAAACTATTCTGTGATCCAATGATAAATCATCACTATCACAGTGTAAGTAAAAATAGTTGATTAAATTGAAGTATTGTTCAGTAGTCTCATGTGGTATAAGAACTAAGTATCTTTTTAGGGACTACAAGGTGTTGTGTTGCCTTTGTTTTAGTTGGGTTTTGTGCTGGTTCATTTCCCAAGAGAAAAAGAAGGTAGTTGGGTATTTTTCCCATCAGTGTTAAGGTTAATTGGTCAGAACTTCATGCACTCTATCAACATTCAGAGCTTTAATACAACGCTCAAGAATACAGCCCATGAGTGCACAAATGATGGGTGGACAGCACAGGACTGCAGATGGAGACAGCCCAAACTGAGAATGTCACTGCATTCATGTCACATTTCAGGAAAAATCACCCAAACCAGACTGGTGACTGACACAATCACTGCTGAGCACAGTGCTCAGGTAGCAGGCACAGCAGCAAGCTGGAGAAAGTGAGCCTTTAGAAAGGCAAACCTATTTTATCTACATGCTCTGTATCACATCAACAGGTCTTACGGGCTTGACACAAAGTTCCTTCAAAGCAGATTTTCTCCACAAAGTGCATGAGAAGTTATTCCCATCATCTCAGAGCTGGTATGTCTCAACCAGGGAAAGTACATTCAGCACTGTATTTTAAAAATACAAACTGGAACAAGTTCAGAGGAGTTCAACAGGAATTAAAGCAATTTTGGAAAGGCATGCTAAAATGGAGAGGCTCTTAAAAAAATAAAAGGCAAACAAAAATATGAAAAATCATGTTCTAAGAAGTGATTTAACTACTTTGATTTCTCTTCAAATACAACACTGACCTGAGGCAGTAAAGACAGAAGGCCCTGTAAGGAAAACATGTGAGGATTTCCATTTCTCCTTCAAGAACATTTATAAGAAACTATGCATAAATAAAATGGAACTTTTGATAGAGAAAAAGAATGTAGGGCAGAAGAAAAACTGGAAAGCAACCTGTTATTGAATCCATCATCTTTTTTATTGCATTTCATATACAGTTTTTTAAATCTGGTAACAATCCCAAGACTATTTTGACCTAAGATTACCTTTACCCCACAAATCTTAAACACAGACATTTTGTGGCTCTAAGAGCGTGATTTATTTATGAATTATTCCACATTTCACTCCAACGGAATAAAAGATAAACAAACTCCAAGCAAGTGTCTATACTACCAATAGTGTTTTCACATCTAGATGTTAATCCTCCAATTTCCAATTCTTCAGAGACCCCACAGGAATTCCAGGCTAAGTGATTCTCCCCCAGGTGAGAGAATTCTAGCTCTGTTTGCTCTTTGGGGTGTGTATAAAATATATTCATACAAATACATGCATCTCTGTTTCAAACTGAAATCCTGATTTGTTTCTATGCTTTGTTTGCTGTGGAAAAAAAAAAAAAAAAAATAAAAAAAAAATAAAAAAATCTAAAAATACCAGAAACTGGGAAACTTAGTGTGTGTTACAGATATGCAGGCAGCAGATTAGGACAGAAAGCATGGAATAAATCCTGAGGGATGCTGATATAAGGCACTTCAAAAATTCAGAGCCTGAGGTTCTCTTCAAAGAGTGTTGGTGCAAGAGGTCTTATTAGATGTCTTTCCCAAAATATGACCTCTTCTTGCATAAAAAAGGGAGCCTTCTGCAGGGAAAAGAGCCACACCGATGTTATAGGAACTGTTTGGAAAAAGAAATAGGAGACATTCACAGTCCTCAAAAGTACATGTGCATTTAGCTCTAAAAATTTATTAATAATTCATTATGAATTTAACTGAGAACAATCCTGAAAATATGATGAAATACATATTTTCTCAATTCTATCCCTTATTCTTTCTATCTCTTATTCTCATGCTGGAAATGCATTCCTGGTACAAATAAATAACAGAGGTAGCCTAACACCTCTCCTTAGAACTGCAACAAATCTGGGAGCAAGTTCTTTTAGTCAACCATCCATTCCAAAATGGGGAACCAGATTTTTCTTTCCTCACAGGGTAGTAGCATTACTTGTGGCACCAGAATAGGAAAGAATACATTAAGTGCTGACAATCTTCAGGATTTGAAAAATAACAGAAAAAGACAAAACAACCCACACAGTCTTAGCATGACTAAATGTGGTCTCTTGAAATATGCCCGATACTGGAATTAAGTAACTGTAAAATTGGGCAACAAGAAGTCAACCTCAAAATTACAGAGTCATAGAAATTATGGTTGGAAAAGACACAGCAGGTCATCCAGCCCAGGTCATTTTCAAAACATTACAGTTCTCAGACAGCCATGTCCTAAAAGGCTTGAGAAGCTCTCTAGTCACATGCCATGGAAAGAAGGAAACTTTCCATGGACAACGAATACGCAAGCCACTGAATTTTGAGCAGGTTTTATCAACAAGTTTGTATCCACCAAATGGAACAATAACTTCTGCCAAAATTCAGACCAGCAGGTCATCCAACCCAGCCTCAAAGCAGGGTCAACACTGCATTTCAGATGAGGTTACTCAAGACTTTCTCCTGCATGGCTGCTAAGGCTGCATGATGAATTTATTCAGATGGATGTCCACACCTGAGAAGCTCACAAGCTCTCCTGTGCCAAATACAGTCACCCAAAGCCTGGCCAGCAGCTTAAGACAGGTCAGGAGGATTTTGTGAAATGAGCTTACCTAACAGACACACCACAAGCATGTTTGTATACACAGGAAGAGAAAGAGCCATTCCCAAGAAATAAGGCAGAAAAATGTAAGCTGGGGGAAAAAAAACCCCACCTCTTCCCCATTCCAACAATTAGGGGGAGAAAGAGCACTGTAATCCCACCAGAAATCCTGGTATTCTTCATATCCAAAAGGCAAAAGAGGTAGAAAGACCAAATGGTGAATTAGAAAGAATTCATCCTTCACATCCACCTCTGGTTAGTGAGAATTCAAATCAATCAAGTCCTAATCCATTATTTGATAATCTAAATTTGTCTAAATAATAGAGAACTGATTCTGCCAGGTACAATCAAGTGACTTCTGTATAACCTGCCCTGTAAGTTTGAGTCTGAGGCTGAATTTTGCACATTTTAATGGAACAAGTGACAGAGTTTTTGTTATTGCTATTTGTTTTGTCAGAACTGTGAGTGTGGAGCTGCCTGAGGGTGGGGCTGCTGCATTTGTATTTCTGGCAAACCCCAGGGGTGGGTAACTCCTGTCTATGACAACCTATCAGTTTTACCTTTATCCTTATGTTTCTTAAATGCCTCATCCAATGTGCTCAGTCCAGGACAGGCTTATTAGCTGTTCCTTGACTGGACATAAGATAGGCCACAGCATTTGAAGAATAAATCTTTGGCTGAAACTGCAGGCTCCAAAAAGTCTACCCAGGATAAGTATGAGATTAAAAAAAAAAAAAAAAAAAAAAAAAAGGAAGAAAAAAAAAAAAAAATGCAAAACAGAACACCCAATAAAACAAAACTAAAAAGTGGTAATTTAGAAAGCATGTTCACTGGCAATAGCTCTGTGATAAAGAGAAGGACAGATGATAAATTTCTGTATCACCAAAATCTAATCAGCTCACACGCACGTTTCCCCATGGCTTTTTCACCAAAACTCCAAGGACCTCTTAACAAATTTTAAAACAGGAAGAAACTTTCTTCTTTTTACCTAGCTGATACAGGCTTTTCTCCTGATCCATACCAATTACAGCTGCAGGATAAGCACTTGGCATCTTAAAAACTTATAACAGCTACTAAGCCATTAATTGGAACAAATTAATTACAGAACACACATATCCCAAAGGACAACTAGCTCAAGAAAGACCAGAATATGAATGTACAGCATTACAAAAACGAAAATATATTTAGAGCCATGTAAAATTTCCTAAAGAAGAAAAACCACCTTAAGAATTCTGCATGCTGTGTGTCCTATCCCATTTTAAGACAGTGAAAACCAGACAACACCAAAATAGTGGTGCTCTCCATCACGTTCCAGTGTGGATTCCATCATAAAAGAGGACGTGTGGGAAATGTCCCTGCCAGGAGGCAGAGTGCTGGTCAGCTCCCAGAGTGAAAGGCACAGTGACAGGGCTGTCAGCACCTTCATTTTAACAAGGGACAGGAGCCTGTCCACGCGCACAGTGAATTAAGACACCTCAAGGTTATGGGGAAAAAGAAGACAACTCAGAATGTGTCACAGCAATTTCTCCCTCGGAAGTGAGGCTAGTTCTTTAGCTTGGAGGAAAAGAGGATCAGGGGGACATTATCAGTCTTTACCACTCCCTGACAAGAGGGTGCAGCCAGCTGAGGGTCAGAAAAAAACTTTTTTTACCACTTAGTCCTTTTGTCAGGAGACCCCATGAAATAAAAGATCCAGAGCCTGCAGGAAGCATGTAAGATTCCACCTCCTATGATGTGATGCTCCACACCTAGCATCACCAGTAATTTTGAAATAATTCTATTTTCACATGCCAGTGCTGCAAGTAACAAAACAGTACCAGAAAAAGCTGTAGCAGTTGTATCAGCTTTATGTAAGCAAGACCATCTTACATAGTCTATAAGGCTTCCATAACTGCCTTTCCCAATGTTAAAAGCATTTTAGAAGGAAAAATAACCATATTGTATAAATAAACACCTTAGATTCATATAGCCTTTATTAAAGACATTTGAATAATCATTAGAAAGAATATTCTCATCTACATGGTACTGAACTAGTATGAGAGAAAACTTCAGAAACTCCATCAGAACTGGTAATAAGATAAGCTACAAAACCAATTCCACAAAAATTTGTGGTTTAGAATTTGAGGGCACTCTTCTTTGGAATATACCTTTTGGCTTTTTTAAACAGTGAGCAAAGCAGGAAAAAGCAATGAAAAAAAGGAAAAATTTGAAGTCCATTTCACTTCCATAGTTCAAACACAACTACGCAAAAAAGAAAGCAAGAGTTCCACTTTCACCCCCAAGAGGAAAATGAGCTCTGAGAGCTCCTACAGAGAGGGCAAGATCTGGTTTTCAAATTCAGTTATGATGTAGGAGGGGTAAAAAAACCCAACCCACAGCACCACAGCCTTGTGTGGAAAACAGATTCAAGAACTGTCAATTCCTCAGCCATATCTGAGAACGAACTAACCAAGAAAGCTGGGAAACTCATGTTCTGTGAAATTTCCCCCAACTTTGTCAATCTTCTATTTAAAAAATACCCTTCTTCTCTCTAGATATTCAAAGATGATTTCGAATAATACATTACTTACTTCAGCAGAAGTATTAAAATATTATATTATTCAGCATATTTCAATATCTGCAGAACCTATCCTTCCCAAGACTTAATTCTAACAATTTCAGGAACTCAAGGGTTAGAGCTTCAGTCTTCACCTTCTTAGATCTTCAGTCTTCACCATAATTGGTTTCTTGTGACCAGAACATGGAAAGGCTAGTTTTTGCTTTACAAAAATAAGGAATCACACAGTTAACTATTTTTTACATTTCTCTAATGGCCATGTCTAAGCTTTCACTATCACAAATATCCTTTTACTTCAAAAGCCACACATTTTTTACAAAATGCACGTAAACTTCGGTAAGAAGGCTGCCAAAGTGGATACAATTCAAATGTACTGTTCTTTGGAGGAAAATTCCTTTCCTTTCACCAAGCCTTTTCCCCATCCACCTCCAAAAAAATCACAGAAAGCTTGAATTAAACATTTTTATTAAGTATAGTCAGGCAATACCTACAATTAATCAAGTCCAGAACAACAATCTCTAAAACCTGATTCAGACTAATGATAATCAGAAGGTCTGGAATTTAGTTTGTAGTCTAAGGGAACAACAACAACAACAAACAACAACAACAACAACAACAAAAGGAAAAAAAAAGAAAAAAGAAGGAAAAAAAAGGGAAAAAAAGGGAAAAAAAAAGTGAGAAAAGCCTTACTTGTCATCTGCTAATTACGTCACAAAGATCAGACACCATGAGCCTCAAAAATGCCTGAGAAAAAATGACCATGGTAGACTATAAACTCTCGTCCCTAAAGTATTCTCATTTAACGGGAACCCCTAAATTGGACACAGGCCTCTAAAAGAGAGAGCCAGGCTGTTGTTCTCAGAGCTGGACTGGGATTAGGGCAAAACCCTTAGCACAGAAGTTGGAATAGTGAAAATTATAAGCAGATATTGGAACAGGCTGCCTACAGACATGATGGACTCTTAATCCCTAAGGATAATCACAGAGAATTTAACTGGACAGGGCACTGAGCCACCTGTTCCAACCAGATCTGCTTTACACAGAGGTTTGGATTAGAAAACTTCCAAATGCCCTTTCCATGGATGGTCTATGTTTCAATGTATTTGGTTTGATCCACAACAGTATCATTAAAAAAAAAAAGTGAATTGTTCAGCTGAACCCTACTCATAACTACCAACATCTGCCCAAGACTATTTATGACTGGGTTTGCTGATGACAGAGGAACCAACTTCAAGGGAGGAGCATGAAAGGGAACGAGTAGCTCTAGAATCTTCATTGCTGTAGGAGGAATAAAAGGACTGAAAGCCTAATTAAATGTACCTACAGCAAAAATGTAGACATTTTTGGAGTGACAGGACAAGGGGCAATGGCTTCACACTTACAGTGAGGAGGTTTAGATTGGATATTGGGAAGAAATTCTTCCTTGTGAGGATGGTGAGGCCCTGGCACAGGTTTCCCAGGGAAGCTGTGGCTGCCCCATCCCTGGAAGTCTCCAAGTCCAGGTTGGATGGGGCTCTGAGCAACCTGGGCTAGTGGAAGGCGTTCCTGCACAGGGCAGGGGGTTGGAAATGAATGAGCTTTGAGGTTCCTTTCAACCCAAACCATTCTATGATTCTATGTTTCTATGAAATATTTTCATCATCAGTTCAAAGAAAAAACGTCTTACATAAATCTTTGTACTCAACAGAAATGTTTCTTGAAAAAGGCTGAGGTGAACTTTTGGCATTAAGAAAAACAATCTGACAAGAAAGCAAAACTGCATGCGAATGATGCTTCTTTGGAACTAGTAAATTACTTTGTCAATTCATTAATTCATTCAAAACCTTTCCTAGGAACCATTAAATGGTACTATTTGATCACAAACATGGTAAAACATTTACAAATAACAATTCTTTTTCACCTAAAAAGAAAAGTCTCAACACCTAAAAAGAAAAGTCTCACGCTTCATAATGAATCAATGGCTCTGTGAGCCAGTTTCAGTAGTCTCAGCCTTTATCTTCCTCTCAGCCTTAAGAGACACAGAGCTTTGTAATTCAGGGCTTTCCTCTCAAGAGAAGAGCTGCTATCAGTTCCAAGAAGTTCATCCAATCAGGCATTCCAACTGTATCCTTGATTTTTGTACAGTGCTGATTTAGGAACACAACCTTTTTTCCTTAGAAGCAAATAAAGGCTACAGAAACACCTCCTGTTAGGGGCTTGGGAATGCTAGAACAAACCATGGCCTTTCCTCTACAGTTCATGCCTGATAAACTGAAGAAGTGGAGGGTTTAAAAGCAAAATACAATGGTCACGTGTTTCAAATGCATTCCCACTTAAAATATTATTTATTGAGCTTCAAGAACTCAGACTGACAACAGAAATTCTCCTGCTTCTCCATATTACTGTTAATAAGCAGCATTAGCAAATGCAATCAATTCTTTTGATTCTTCTACCTGCAAATCACAGTAACATGCTTTAACAGAACTTAAAAAGAGGTGTCTGCACAATGGAGAAGTTTTCCAAGAGTAAAAAAACACCAAGTTCTGCCTCAAGCGAACTTTGTCACTGAACAGGCATGTGAAAATAGGAGGTTTGACACAATCTTAGTAACAGCAAGAGCATCACAGCAACACAATTTAATACAACAACATGTCAAACAAAAATCTAAGTCTTTGAATGCATGCTCATATGAATGTGTGGTAACTTGCACTAATAAATGCCATTAACGTTATGAAAAGAGTGCTCAAGACCTTTCACATTAAGAAGGAATATATGCTTTACAGGAAAATAAAAAAGTAAAAAAACCCAACCAAACAAAAGCAAACCCAGGGTAATACTAGGTTTTGGCACAATGCACTGCCTAGGAAAACCTGGTGCTGAGTGAATCACTTATTCTAAAAACCAACACTCCTCCACCAAAAGAAGAATCTTTGAAGTGGGAAAAAAAACCCAAACCAAACCTTTAAAAATTCAGTAGGTCTTTTTAATGGACTTAAAATGAAGCTTTTTCTGTTAATTAAAAGTAAAATAAGATAGTAAAGGTCTAAACATAAAGGATCATCAGTACACCTGATAGTTAAATATTTTGAGAAAGATACTCTTTAGCTTACACATAGATAGCTCACAAAAACTGTGAAATGTCAGCATTCCAATCTTTTGTTAGAAAAACCAACATGTGACCATGGATACTTTAAAAAAAAAAACAAACCTCAAAGAATCAAAAAAAAGCACCCAAAAAAANGTCAGCATTCCAATCTTTTGTTAGAAAAACCAACATGTGACCATGGATACTTTAAAAAAAAAAACAAACCTCAAAGAATCAAAAAAAAAGCACCCAAAAAAATCAGCAGCACAGGGTGAGATAGGATTATACTAAATAAATACATTATGTAAGACAGGAGTGGAGTAAATAAAAATACACAGCATTCTTTTGTCATTCCTCTATGTCTCCCAATGCACTGGAAGACTCAACTTTCCAATTCATAAAACAGCTCCCCTCAGCTTCCTCCAAACCCTGGAAGTATAGCACTTCTCACAGGGAAAGGTACTCACTTCAGGCAAGAAAAAAGACATTAAGCTATTTCTCTGACATGACATTATCAAAAAGAATAACAAATATGTCTCACATTTTCAAGTCCTTCTGAGTTTATATGACTCAGTTGCTGGTCTTGAAAAAGAAAACCTTAAGTAACGCTAATAATATTCATTTCACCCAATCACCTATCTGAATTTCTAATTCAGATTTTATGGACGTTTAAGGCAAAAACTGAAATACAACACAACTGGTCATTAAAAAAACCCTTTTAATCCTTCATTTTACAAACTCTAGATATACTGTTAAAAGCAGAAAAGGCCAGATATTACTCTCACACAGAAAGAAGAATGCATCATCATTGCTTCTTTTTTCTCCCTTTACTAATACTTAAAAAGAAGACTTGATGACTTTTTGTTCACATATTAAGCAGATTAATTTCATTTCCCATAATCTCCTACAGAGATGGTCCACTTCATGAAGAAGCAACTCACGATGTGACTTAAAATTCATCTTCATATGACTCTTAGGAAGCAAACGGGAGAGGTTGCACATCATCCAACTCCCAACTCATAAACAAGTAAAATGAAAACGCTCATGTGCTTTCCAATAGAAAGCACCGCTGCCAAAATGTCTGTGCACATTATCTTCCTTTTTTTTAATCTCCGTTTTCAGTCTGCTCCTAAGCATGCAACACAACACTTTTCATCACATGACCTTTGACCAAATGGATATTACCATAATTGTATGTTTTCCATTGGAAAAAAAAAAAAAATTCTCACAGAGAAGGCTGGTTGGCCTCAATGTCTTTGCAATGTGCTGAGGGAGCTGCAAACAGAGATTCCAGATCAGGCGAAAACAGGATTCGAGCTCAACACCTAAATGCTTTTCTTTTAATCAGATTACAATACTTTAAAATAATTTATCACTTCAGGTTGATTCGTTATGCCTACTATGCATTTCTAGAATATAGTTCTTCTCTAGGCCCAAAGCTTTTGACAAAGATTTGCCAGAACTATCAAGCCCTTCTCAAGTTTCCTAAGAGGTTCCTTATTTAGAAAGTTACCAGGACATTTAAGGACCAAGTATGTGAGGAGGACACTGATACCAAGAATACCACACATGAGCCAACAACTAAGCAAAAATTATTTCTCATTCAAGAAGAGTTAAACTCCCCCCAAGCCCAAATAAACAGACAAAACCAAAATTCTCCACATCTTCCTGGTTTAAAAGGAATGAATTGTTCCTTCTCCCATGCAATAATTTTAAACCACAATTTTATAAGGCTTCTAAGACCTTTGCTAAACTGGAAATCAATGCATGCCTAACAGATACTCATCCTAAAATATAAAACCTCAATGTATGTAGAATGCATGTACAAGAAAATAATATTAACAAGATGTAGTGGACACTTAGTTATTTATACAAGCACACAGTGAAATTAGAAATAATATACTCCAGAATTCATGGAATTATTTAAGCTAAGAAGGGCTTAACATATCCACAGAGCTTAATGGCTTTTGATACCAGCACTTTTTAAAGAGAACTAGTGAAATCTAGCCAGAAATTACTATGCAAAAGTATCCCTTCTGGCAATGCTGGGAAAACCAGCAGAACATTCAGGTTCCAAAGTGCAAACTACACGTAGAGTGATATCTTTTAACTACGTTAATTACTGGGCAATTACACAGTCTTCAGTCAGCAAAATTCCCAATGAAAACAAGTTCTGCTTGACTAAAGTCAGCAAGAAAAAACTTGAATATTAGAAAAATAACCTACAGTTACACTCAGTAGTAATTAAAAAAAAATGCATTTAGCAATTAAAAGTTTCAGGTGATAACTATAATTTTCTGTAGCAGCTTTGACAAAAATGTACGTGAATGGCCAACTTCAAGATAATCCAGTCATCTAAAATATATGATGGTTAAAAAAAAAAAATACACAAAAGCTTGCAATCATCTTCCTTCACTTATAATGAGTTCACTTATCTTAGGTTATTCCTATAATCAACTGACTGCTTTCCCAAGGACAAATATTGCTCACTGCACAACTTACACAGAAAATTAATACGTAAAACATTTCGCTAGATAGGAACAAAGAAAAAAAACTTTTATTTTAATCCAAAATAATTTTAAGAAATTCAAACCTAGCACATTTCATGAGAGCAGCTGCTCAGGAGGGAGCCTGGCTGGCTAGAACAGGAATTCTAACCAGGAGCCTGCCTGTTCTAGTCTGCCTAAGACTAGAACTAAACTCAGCTCTGAGAATGTTGGTCTCCTTTCAGCCTTCCCTCACTTTTCTGTTTGGTTTGTGGGTTTATAATTCAAACCTTATGAGGGAATCTGGACTGGGTTAATAAGTAAGAAATAATCATTAGCCCCTGCTGTACCAAAGACACTGTCGGTGTTCCATCCTTCCTTAGCTTTACCAACTCCCCATGTTCTGCAGTCATGTAGAGTTAAACCAGCTTAAATACACATAATTTTTAAAATACAATAATTTTTCCATGAGATTCAATGTTGACATACATTTTAACATAAAAATATTTTTTAAAACCCCCACAAAACTCTTATTTATTAACTAGAGATTATAATCAGATCATGGTGTATTTTACAGCAGGAGGAAATGGGAAAGATTTTAGCATAGATGCTACTGGAAGACAACCATTTAAAATCAAAATGTATTATGTCTTTAATACAGTTCACATCCCAATAATTCAAAAAATTAACCTCTACCATCTTTCCTAAACACACTCTGGAACACATTAAGGCAATTTAGGAAGCCAGAATCTTGTAAAACTACATTTTGAAACATTTTACTGATAAGTTCATTTCCTAACAGTATTACCTTGGTCCCTTATAAAGAATGACAAAGATGGTTAACTTCTAAAGGTATGCTCTGAAAGTACTAGGGATTTATACTACATTATTTTTGCTTGCTATAATAATAACAAAAAAAAAGTCCACAAAACAAAACCCAAAAAAACAACTACTAACTTTGCTCAACTGTGAAAGTACCACTGGGTCAACATATATATATATATATAGAGAGAGAGAGAGAGAGAAAGAGAAAGACAAAGAACACACTTATTTTCAGATAGTAAAACATAAAGGATCTATGTATAGCAAAGTCTTCAGGGCACACAGTCAATTTAAATGAAATCGTTTCCAAACATAATTATAACTTGCCTCAGTTTTTGACATTTTCAAGCACATTAGTTCTTGTCTCCTCTCCACTTCAAGATTCTTAAACCAATATTTTTCTTTCAATCCTAATGAGAGGGCAAGATAGGGCTCTTTATTTAAACATTAAAGGCAGTTCATAAGTGCATTTGTAAGGATAATTTAACTAAATCCCAGGTTATATTATGCACACTATTGATGGAAGTTAAACAGCTGTATCACACACTTAAGCACTCTTTAACTAAAAAAGTATTTATGAAAGTCAAAAAGCAGAACCTAGTTTTTAGCACCTAATAATAAAATTAATCTGCTCCTGGAGTATCAGCATCTCATTTTATCATTTATCACACTGTGATTAATCCTAAATTTCTGTAAGAATCCTTTTTAAGTGGATTAAACAAAAGTTGTTTTAAACTCAGTTTCTGAGGCCCCTTCCAGAGACAGTTTACAATGCTATTGTCCATCAGTGTTAACCAAATGTGCACGAACTTGTCCAGGAAAAAAAAAAAACAACAACAAAAAAAACCAACAAAGAAAAAAGTGGACAGGGGGTAGCAAGTGTTTTGGATACAATCAGAAGAAAGGTGAACAAGGCAGATATCCTGGTGGGAGCATGTTACAGTCCACTCAACCACAATGAAGAGACAAATGGAATATTCTCTGAAGGACTGGGAGAAGCCTCATGATTGATGGCTCTTTTACTGAGTGTCTGCTGGAAATACAACACAGCAGAGAGGAAACAGGACTGCAAGGATGGCATCAGGTTGTGCAGGGACGAATTTAGGAGGGCCCAAGCCCAACTAAAATTTAACCTGGCTACCTCCATAAAAGACAGGACAAAAATGATTTTATAAATACAACAGCAAGAAAAGGAGGGCTACACCTCCATCCTCATTGGATGCAGTGGAAAATAATAGTGAGAAATAAAGAGGAAGAGGCTGAGGTACTTAGTGTTGTCATTGCCTCAGTCTCCAGTACCAAGACCAGATGTCCCCAGAGTACCCAGCCCCGACCTGGAAGAGAGGGAGAGGGAGCAGAACAAACCCCCACACTCCAGAAGAAGCTGCTGCTGTGCCTCTCAGACACACACAGGTCTCCAGGGCTGCCTGGGATCCACCTGAGGGTGCTGAGAAAGCTGCTGAGAAAGCCCACACAGCCACTTCCAATCATTTACCAGCAGTCCTGGCTATTTAGGGAGGCCCCAGCTGCCTGGACATTTGCAAGTATTAGTATTCCTCCCACCAACAAACAAAAAAAAAAGAGAGGGAAGGAGGATCTGACCTGATCTCCTGTGACAAGGTGACCCGCGTTTTGGATGAGCGGAAGGCTTTGGATGTTTTTTACCTGGACTTTAGTAAAATTTNTTGCCTGAACATTTGCAAGTATTCCTCCCACCGACAAACAGAGAGGGGAGGATCTGACCTGATTTCCTGTGACAAGGTGACCCACGTTTTGGATGAGCGGAAGGCTCTGGATGTTTTTTACCTGGACTTTAGTAAAATTTATGTTTTTCCAATGTCTTCATCTGGAGAAACTGGCTGCTCCTGGCTTGGATGTGTGCACTCTTTGCTAGGTAAAATAAATGGCTGGGTGAACAGCCACAGAGAGTATGGAGTGGCTGAGGGAGCTAGGAATGTTTGGTCTGGAGAAAAGGATGCTTAGGGGGGACCTTGTGGCTCTTCACAACTCTCTGACAGGACAGTGAAGCCAGGTGGGGATCAGGCTCTGCTCCCAGGAAAAGGAGAAACAGCCTTGAACTGTGCCAGGAGGTGTTTAGAGATGGAATATTGGGGCAAAAAAATCTTCCCCAAGAGGGTGGTCAAGCACTGGAAAAGGCTGCCCAGGGCAGCAGTGGAGCCACCAACCCTGGAGGCATTTAAAAGATATGTGGACGTGGCACCTGGGGACATATGTTAGTCTTGAACTTGGCAGTGTGAGGTTAATGGTTGGACCTGACCATCTTGAAGGTCTTTTCCAACCTTAACAATTCCATGATTTCAAACTAACTTCTCTTCAGTCTATAGTTGATCAGGCCAAGATACTGATTTTTCACTTGTGGCAACTTATGAACTAAAAGCAAGCTGTGTGGCATGTGTATCATGTGGAACCCTCTTCAGAAACTCACTATTACACTGTTTCAGAAGCTGCACCCTGTGGAAAGTCCTTTTAAAAGCTTAATGGCAAATGCATGCTAAAATATTTTGGTTTCCATCTAAATCTACACTAAATTCCAATCCTCAGAGACAGGATTTCCACATTATTTCTCTCTATACACACACACTAAGCTCAAGAACGGTAACACAGTAAAGTGTTGTTAAAAGTTTTGAAAAAAGCAAGCCTAGCACAAAGAACTTGACTGTAGGTCTCTTTTCCTTAGAAATTTTGAAAAATCCCAAACATCACTGTGTTCTGCAATAAATAGAAGATACTTAAATGAAAACATAGGTATTTAATATAAATGGATACTAAAAAAAAATTTCAAAGTAAAGCAATTCGAACTTTCTGTAAACCCACCTCAAGATTAAAAAATTCTAGCAGTGGGTTCTGGCAAAGTATTTAATGAGGAATAAAGAACTACAAGACCAAGTTCTGGCAACAATACACAGAATATTGGATAGCTTTTACCTGCCCTCACTTTATTCAGACATCTTAAGGAGACACAGAATAAACATTAAGGAAACACAGAATGAAATTATAATATTTAGTACATTATTCAGTACATTTATTTATCTACAATTTAATGGAAGTTTCGAAGACAAAATAACTTCTAAACCTTTGAAAGTTTTGTATTTCAAATCTTCAAATTTTATGTGGAATCATTTCACTTGAATATAAACACCTGGGAAGGAGATGAAAAAATTACTTATGAGCTTCTAATTTTAGGGCTTGTACGGTTGTTACAAAGGATCCTTTCATAATCTTGTATATTGAGATCAAATTGCTTACGAATTGATGTAATGGATTGTTAGTTTCGGCTTCCCAGACCAAGGGGGTTTGTTCAGCTGGGTTTTTAAATGTTAAACTATTTCCAGGGCTAGGATAAGCAACCTGTTTCACTGTAGGAGATTATATTCTGTTTTTATGAGCATGGTTATCAACTGATGAAGCACCTCTAAATCTGTTCACCTTCCAGATTTCTTCTGCCTCCAGCTGATGTGCCCCAAAGCCCATGTGCAACAGCAAGGACATCTACAGCAGTGATTTTCTTGAAAAGTCCACAGCTTAGAGCAAGCATCTGTCATCCCTTTCAGCTCACATTTATTCAATATCCTCTCCCACAGCTGCATCCCCTCCCCAGAGCGTTCACAGAACAGAGTAGTTCCAGCTACAGCGGAGCTACAACAATCACTTGGTCCAACAGCCTGAGCCCTCACCAAAAGTTGGAGCACATTAGGAAGGGCATTGTCCAAGCGTCTCCAGGACATGGACACGCCTGGGGCACCGACCACCGACCTGGAAGCCTCTGCCCTGCCTGGCCACCCTCACAGAAGGCACCCCTCAGCCTCCCTCTCTCCAAACTGGACAAACCCAAAGTCCTTGGTTGCTCCTCACAGGACCAGCCATCCATCGCATCCACACTGAAGCAGGGAATTTCCACTCCATTTTCACACACACTTGTTGTCACTTGAAAGAGATGGACTGCCATTTGTGAATTTCTCATCGTCTGACTGCCATTTGTGAATTTCTCATCTTCTACTCAAACGATGCAGTGCCTTGGGGTGGCTGTGCTGCCACACAAGAGCTCTCATCAATGCAATGGTTCATAGCCAGAGTGCAACTCTCCAGATTGTACAAAACCTGAAACACGAGCAGCCAGCATGCTCAAACACTGATAGCAACGTCCCCGTGAAATGCTTTTCTGTAAGTAATACAGCACATTAAATCCCTTTTCAAGTCCTTTGTTGAAGGGAAAGCCAACAGCTCTAGTAACAGATCCAAGGCTACAGCCTTGAAATTACTAGTTTTCATGCTGGAATAATTTAACTTTGGATTTTTTGCACCTCAAGATGCGCTTGCACGCCCTAAAGCCTTCATTTCCAAAGATATCAAGTTGTAAATACTGTCAGCCCTTAGTGCCATATTCCAACTGTATTCCTACAAGCAACCAACCCTCCAGCAGAGATCGCTTTGCCCTGTACACATCTGCTACAGTCTTGTAATCCAGAGGAAAGATGAAGAGGAGCAAAAGTCTCAATTTGGAACCACCTCTACAACCAGCATTATTTTAATTACTTTTTCCAAAAGCAAACGAATGGCCTCAACCATTATTGTTGCAGAGTCACCAAAAATCAGTTTATATATGTACACAAAAATTTGCTATCTTTTCCAAGATTGCACTAAAATGAGAGGAATATTCCTGGTGTCCATGGAAGAATGGGTCTATGAAAGAATGGGTCTATGCAAGAAGGGGTCTGAACCTGACTTATGTTTCACTGGAAGTGAAAACATGCCTGCATATTTAATATTTGAGTATTATGATGCTGTATGTTTATCAGATAAGGTGGTTCAAATTTGGTTATTTAATCAAGGAAAGTGCTGAATAGGTGAAAACTCTACATTCTAAAACTCGCCACAGTTGTTCGTGGGAGCCTTAAAAACCAGGATTTAGCCCTATATCATTTTCACTAAGTGGAAGTTTTTAAAGACCTCAGAATTCCACAAACTGACTGAGATTTTAAGTTTTGGGTTTGGTTTTTTTTTTTTGTACTAAATTAGCACTATAGTTTAGGTATGCTTGATTTTCTTAAAACTATAACTTAGAACTTTTGCAAATATAACACGAGACATATTTTAAGCTAAATCTGTTTCCAAATTCTTCTCTGAAAAACATCCAAAACCTGAATTTTAATAATTCCAATGACAATTAGAAAAACATGCTTTTCTTTTATGGGCATTCTATAGGTATGATAAATATTTTCTATTTCTGAGAATTAAAAATGACTTTATAAATATTATGCCCATTCCTGTAGCTATGATTCAAAGGATGGGAAAGTTTACCAGGCAGTGTCTGTAAAAAGGTGATCACAGGAAATTTTAGTCTCATGTACACCAACAAACTTAAGGCAGACACAGATGTCACATAAAGCTGCTGGAAAACTGCAGAATATACAAAATTACATCCCTAAAAATCTCACGAAGAACATCCATTGCCACTTGTATGTGTAAGTAAAAAAGTTAATTCACTTTTCTTAATTCAGAAGGTCCTTTGTGATTACTTAAAAAGAAATTTATGGGTATGTAATTCTGTTCCTCCAACCACTCCCTAGAACGGAATTTACATTTTTAATGGTTTAATTGAAAGAATGGACAGAACCCCCAGAATTCATTTCAGTCACACCTAAAATAAATCTGCCAACTGAACAATGGAAAGGAAAAAAAGCCCGTTATGTCAGAAAAGCAAAATTCTTCACATTGGTCAATCCCAAACGTTTCAGGACAAAGTAACACAAATCCTACTGTATGGTAAGAAAGTTTAGATAATATAATTCTACATTAAGAAAATGACAAAACACTTAATTTGTATGTGTAAAAATAGTACTACTTCTGGAGATTCAGGTCTAGAGAGCAGATACCCTTGCTTAAAGGATGCAAAGTGATGAGGGAAGATAAGGGTTGCAAGATGCCTTATCAGAAAAGACAAATCCCTCATTTTTAAGGTATTTATCTTTACTAACACCAGCAGGGATTATTTCCACATAAATCTTAAGTCTTTAGAAGTATGAGATAGAAAAAAGAAAAACAAGCCCTGCACTTTGAACTCTTGATGCAATCTTACACTTATAAATATCAAAGTAACGAAGTAATGAAGCATAACAGATGTTAAAATACAGTGTCTGAAAGCCACCTGGAAACATTTTTTAGATGACCTGCCACTTGCACTGCACCTAAAGGTAGATTTAGTCCAGATGACTTAAAATTTAGAGTTTGTACCTTAAGACTTGGAGTGTACTGGGGGAAAGCCCTACCAGAAACAACAACAACAAAACAACAACAACAACAACAACAACAAAACAAAAAAAACCCAGCTGAAAAAGTTCTGAGTATCAAGACTGGTTTAACAAGAATTTTTCTCCTTCATTATTATGACCAAATTAGTTTTCCATGAGCAGAAAGAATTCCCCTGTCAGGGCACTTGAGCATGAAGCACTGCACAGATGGACAGCAGCAGATTACACATACATGAGGATATCAGGTTTGCACATGCAAACCTCACCTCCTGTACCCGAACATGGGCAGGAAGATGCTGTGAACTTTACATTTAAGGACTCAGAGAAAGTGTGTATCCATCATACCACAAGCTTTTTTTCCATTTGGTGTTGCAAGATTTCCTGGAAGCTGAGTTTTCAGTAGGAACCCAGCCAAGTGAACAGAGACACACCACGCTTGGATATCTGTCTCAGCTGTTTTGTAAAGATTTGGGGAGCTACTGCTCTTAAAGATTGCAATCCAATTGCTCCTCTGGACGACCAGAAATATGCTTCATAGCATAACTGCAATTTTGGCACCTCTAAATCCGTGGCTGTCATCAGCCTGCCACCACAGAAGCAGCTAACAGTGTCCAGAGAGCAGATACTCTTCACCAAGCTCTGGCAGTATTTGTGTCCCTTGGAAAGAAACGTGTATGAGCTGGCCCAACAGCCCACAGTGTTCAAAGACATGCAGAAAACAGTCAAGGAGCTCCTAATTAATTGCAAAAGGGATGAAACTGAACTGGGAGTTCTAGGGAGGCATGGTCTAATCACTGTGTCTCCAAATCTTCATGGAGGTTTCTGTGTGAACGTGACAGAAGGAAATGTGTCACTTGGTATGCTCAGTTTTCAACCATTCCAGGTAGAATCAAACTGGTAGGAAGCCTTAAACTTAATTATAGCAATGGTCAGAGAAAGATTTGGATAAAAACAAATCCAAAGGTGGCAGACCCTATTTTAATGCCAGTTGTCTCATCTGGTGAGCACATGACCCATCCACCCCCTCAGCAAAGCTACAGTAAAACACCATCTCAGCTTCAATTTCCCAGACTAACAGCAGAAAGTGCTACTGGTGGAATTATTCACACAGACACATCGAGGCACAGATCACATAAATTTATCTCCTCTATTTAATTGTCTTCATTTCAAAATACTCTTAAGAACCTCTTTAAGAGGCTTTGAAAAAAGGCTCTGGGATTGTCTACCCTTCATTGAGCATCCAAGCATCACCTGATTGAACGCTACTGTGATTTTCTTCTTTCAGATCCTGCCAGCACGAGGATCACTACTGCACTCAACAGACACTGTCTGCCTTGCAGGCTGTGATTGAGGATGGTCAGCATTCTGCTTCCAATATTAGGGAGTGAGAAACTGAGAGTCCCTGAAGGAAAAACAAGGAAGTAATTACAACACTTGCATCAACATTTACTTTAGACAGTCAAGCCATGGATGTGGAGGCACCGAGATCATGGTCATATATTCAAAAAATATATGTGGAAGAGCAAAATCTAAAGAACAGAAAGGCAATCAGCCAGGAAGTGCTGAGAACAAAAACTATTAAGCAGGTCTACTGAAACAGGTCTTCAAGCACTGTGACAAAAGCTACCCGAAGTTCCCTTAAAATGCTGCAGTAAGATGGCAAAAGATGCATTCATGGTGTGCAATTGATAGGCAAAAAGAACTGCTAAGGTAGAAAAGAAAAACTGCTTATGAGATAAACTAGAGTCTCCTGACAAGAACCAAAGCTGCAGGCCGAGTTCATCACAACAATATCCCAGAGCAGAAGGGTGGGCTCAGACGCTGAGGTATCAAGAGGACACAATCAACCCTACTACAAAGATCAGAAGCCTCAAAACTTCTAAAATGTTTAAAGACCAGACGTATAGAAAGTGGTTTAGATGCCTAAAGATTCTGAGAGATTTTCAGAAATACTTCAACACATAACCCCATTTAGAGTAACAGATCCTAGGCACCCACGCACCTCTAAAAAATCACACAGGATATTTCACAATTAAAAGATTCTGGACAATGTTTGAAAACTTGGCCATGTACAGTTTGGCCTTGGAAGCAGAAGAGCAAAGAACTCATAGCCAAGATTTCCAAATCTCTGGGCTAGAGAACTAGTCCAAGGGTTCTCCTGTTGACACCAATGTTCTCCAGGGACACAAACTTTCTGGTGCGGAGAAGGAAGGTGCAGCGAAAGAAGGCAGACTCCTGCTGCTCCTCTGAACTAATTCTAAAATCCCCTTCTGTAAAGACCTTTATGCCCCATCACTAAGGGCATCACCAGCGCCACACACGACTGTCAGTGCTGCGGGGCGGGGATGGCTCAGACGGGTCAGGCAGGTCAGGGGGCAGATGAAGGAGAGAGAAGGCAGGTGCAAGCAGGAGCAGGCAGGAAAAGGCAGGAGAGGGCAGGTATTGGCAGGAGGAGACGGGTGAGGGCAAGCGAAGGCAGGCGGAAGCAAGTGGAGGCAGGAGGAAACAGGTGAAGCTGCGAGCAGGTGGAGGCAGGCGAATGGCGGCAGGTGGAGCCGGACCTCCAAGAGCCCATCCCCGCAGCCACGCTCCGGCCGGGCTCTGCCGCCCGCCCGGCCACCGCAGCTCCTGGCTGTGACCCGGGGCTGGCAGGGCTGTGACTCGGGGCTGGCAGGGCTGTGACCCAGGGCTGGCAGGGCTGCGATCCAGCCGGCAGCAGCGCCCGCCCCGGCCGGCCTGCCCGGCCCGTCCCCGCTCGCCGCCAGCGCGGCCTCACCCGGATGTGGATGGGGCCGTCCCCCCCTCCCCGCGGCCGAGGTCACCTTGATGGCTCCGGGCTGAACTGTCTGTCCCCAGGCCGGGATGTCTCACCTTGTGCAAACGCAACTGATGGCGTCAGATAACTTCTACAATGCGTGTTGCTTAATAAAGGAAACAACCTTGTGTTTGGAGCATTGCGTAAGATTACATCACCGGATAAATATGCATTAGGTAGGCGGAGAGCATGGGTTAGATAGGCGGGGCC
>VWYP01000371.1:49227-84402 GCA_013400435.1 Pycnonotus jocosus
GGGTCCATGTGAGTTTTGCTTTATAAAAGATGCAATGTGTTACCACCTGCGCGTGGTGTGTGGAAAGCCCCGCCGCGCGCCTTTTAGAGAATAAACAATGTTTATTCTGTAAACTTTCTAAAGTGCTCTGGCTGTGTTTCGGGAGCTCCTACAGTCGGGAGCAGCCCCCGCAGCCCCGGGCGCTGCTGCTCATCCCGGCCGGGCTCGGGGCCGCCCCCGCCGCTCACTGTCCCTGCCGGGCAGCCGATGGAGTCGCCGCTGGAATCACCGCTGGAATCATGGCTGGCATCACCCCTGGCATCACCCCGGCTCCGGTGTCGGAGCAGCCCCGGCCGTCGATGGAGCCCCTGCCCCTCGCCCTGAGATTGCCGTGTCTGTCCCCCCCAGCCCCACCATAGGCTCGGTGTGTGGCAGAGCACCAGCGGCGTCCCTTCAGTGCCATCCCAGAATCACAGGATCCTGAGGGTTGGAAGGGACCCCTGGAGATCATCCAGTCCAACCTCCCTTCCAGGACAGGGTCACGCAGAGCAGGTGGCACAGAGATGGGTTTGTAATGTCTCCAGAGGGAGAATCCACACCCTCCCTGGGCAGCTGTTCCAGTGCTCTGCCATCCTCAGTGGGAAGAAATTCTTCCTCATGTTAAAATGAAGCTTCTTGTACGGTCAATGGGTACCACTGGAAAGAGTCTGGTCTCTCCTCTTGGCACTCCTTTGAGATNGTTCTTCCTCATGTTAAAATGAAATTTCTCGTGTTTTAGTGTATGGCCTTTGCTCCTCGTATGGTCAATGCGTACCACTGGAAAGAGTCTGGTCCCTCCTCTTGGCACTCCTTTGAGATATTTATCAGCATTAACTGAGGTCCCCTCTCAGTCCTCTCTTCTCCAGAATAAACATCCCCAGCTCTCACAGTCTCTCCTCATCAGAGACCTGCTCCACACTCATCACTTTTGTGGCCCTTCTCCATTAGCTCTTTGTCTTTCTTGTACTGAGAAGTGTGGAAATGAATCAGGAACTGGCAGGACAGTGAGGATCACGCCAGCCCTGGGCTGGGCAGGAGGAGGTGAGCCTTTGTGCCGTTCTCTGAGAGGACATGGCATAAAGAGGCCATAAAGTAAGGGCAAGCAGCCGAGTTGTGAATGACACATTGTGATGAACTGAGAAAACAACAGGTTAATTTCACTAGGGAACCTCTTTTGTAACAGAACAGTGTCAGTATCTAGTAGATAGATACTTAATGAACAGTATATTGAAAGCCACACAATGAAAAAGATGTAACATTATACCGCTGTACCTTGCAACAGTTTTCCTGTTCCATGCTGCACGAAGAAACACGAGATCACAGAATTACAGACTAGTTTGGCTTGCAAAGGACCTTAAAGCTCATCCAGTTTGACCCCTGCCTTGGGCAGGGACACCTTTCCACTACCCCAGACTGCTCCAAACCGTGTCCAACCTGGCCTTGGACATTTCCAAGGATGGGGCAGCCACAGCTTCTCTGGGCAACCTGTGCCAGGGCCTCACCAAAATATTATTAAAAAATTAAGAGATATTATGGTGTAGGTTTTGTGTCCCATTATACCTGACTGCAGTGTTCCAGAAGGTAGCTATAGAACATGATTTTTTGGGGCGTTAAAAACATACACCTTTATCAGTCTTCTCCTAATATATACCATGAAAAAAAAAAAAGACAAAAAAGAAGGAAAAGAAAAAAAAAATGCTTGTGCCTGAGCACTATAAACTTTGACAGTTTGATGGAAGTTTCTGAAACATTATACTCAGCAGACACAAACAGCAATTAAGGGCTTGTTTTCTGCATTAGTTAATCTACTGCAGTATTATCCCAGCTAAAGACCATTATATAAATCAGTCAGATGGTAGAATGTCTTCTTGGATGTAAAGGGGGAAAAAAATCTCCCTAAACAAACCCTTTTCAATATTCTATATTAATGTTGGTACATTCAATAGGTTTTATAATGTTTTTGTCAGTAGTTATTAGGTTGGTTTTTGTAATGCTAAAAGTGAATGTTCAGATTCTCAGAACTTCAGGAGGTTCCTTACAGGGTGGTGTTCAAACCTACTCTGAGGCTTGAAATGCTTTCTCCTGTTTTGTCAACAAACTGAAGATTTCACTCCTTTTTACTATCAAGATATTATTCTCTTTGTACAAATTAATGTAAATTTAGATAACTGAGGGCAGTAATCCTTAAGTATGTTATGTTTATCATCAATGTGTTCTTCTATTGCATCTCTGTATCATGTTCCTTTTCCATTTTACAATTTGCTAAACTGATTTTTCAGAAGGAATAAATGTATTCTGGGCAAAAAGCCAAAAAAAAAATAATAGCTCTTACCAAGCCAGATTAGATAATTACAACTTCACTGTGTCTTTAAAGCACAGCCATGTCTTTTGGGTTGTGAGTATTAATATTTGGTAGACATAACTTTACACTTTTCTTCTTATCTAAAGAAAAATGTCACCTCAAAATGTAGACTCCTCTAGCTCATTTTTTCTTCTTTGAAATTTAGTAGAAGTAAATGTGTTCCCTGTTACAATCTATTATTATTAATATTATTCCTGTGTTTAGTTAATCTTTTATAATGGCTATTATCAGATTTCTCTTACTTTTTTTTTTCCATGTCAGAATTTGGTAGATGAGGAAAGTGAAAACACTTTTGTTTTGATTTTCCTCTGAAGTGGCTGCATTAATTTTGTATCTTTTATGCTTAATTTATATACCAGCAGCACAACAGGAAAGTGTGCCTTGTATACTTGAACTGTTGGAAAAAAGAATTGAAATAATGAGGGGTTTTTATGTATGATTATGTTTAGTTTGTCCAGAAATCCATTTGAACATCTCTTCCACACAAGTTAGATCTTTGTAAGACAGGCCTCTATCTCTGGTTGGGGTTCTTTGTTTATTTATTTGTTGGCTCTTTTTAAGGTTATAATTTTCGAAATATTTGTATTTTTGGTTTCCTTGGGGTCTGATGTGGTTTTGTTTTGATAATCACTGTCCCATCTTCCCTACTGAGTTGCCACACTGTAGTCCTTGAAATAAGCTGCTCTTGGTGGATCTACTTTGATTTTTACTTCATTTGACCTGTCTCAAGGCACCTATAACTCACTTTAAAAATCTCCCTGGATAATCCGCCTTATATTTTAGGAGTAGCATGCCCTAAGGAAATAGCCAAAATTTTTTTACTGTCCAGCACTGCATTTCATTGAATACCCCAGGTCAGACTATCAGTCTAAATCGTTGACATTTTTTCCAGAGCAGTATTGATTCTCAACAACCACCATGTTTTGGGATACTGAAGGGCAAAGAAGCAAAATGAAAACAAGAAAATCCATTTGTCTCAGCCTCAGACTCGTTCTTTGGAATAGACAATTTAATAAGCACAAATTCAGCAAGCAGAGAAAAAAAGCAAGAGGAAGAAACACATTGCAAACTATACCCTGATTACAGCTTTTAAAAGGAATCAGGAAGAAGAAGCTGTATGGGAGACTTGTTTTTTGGCTTAAGGTTGCATGTAGTAAATAGCAACAGGTTGATTGTTTCTATTTTTTAGCTGTACTCAGCTTTAAACTATGTTCCTCTCTAGAGCTGTATGAAATATGAAGAAGACCTTTCATAATACTGAAAAACAGAAGGTCCAGTATAATTGCACCCAAAATAGTTTGAACCAATCTAAGACCAAAAACCATCTTAATTTGGGCTGAATGTTATTGTTTTGTCTCCTAGAGAGCAAAGTTTATAGAGATTCCTGTCAGTTCTGGAAATTTTTTTTTGATTCATTCAGCCTTACATGGTAGCATTGGGTGGTTATAAATAGGTGGGTGATACCCCCCTTCATTTGAGCATTTTTGTGTGGTATGAAGCCAGTCATATTTGTGGGTCTTCCAAAGGAAACAATGTTTGTAATGCTGTTGGACTGGAGGCTTTTTCTAAAATCCTGGTAGAGAAATAAGCAAAAACTGCTGAACAGGCATGATTTATAAAGTAGATATGGATTGATTTACCACTGTTAAATGCCATCATTAACCTACAGGGCTGACTTCCCTACTGAAGAAAGTTGGTGATAGAACACAACAAAATGAAGTATTTACTTTCCTTACCCTGAAGCAGATGGAAACAATGGGGTGTAGGACAGTGAGATTCTTCATATGAAACATAACCACTATTTTTTTTTTTTTCAAATACAGCCAAAGCTTAGGGAATCTAAAGTCTTTATGATCCATTGTTTGGTGATCAGCAGGGAAGAATGGACCAAGTTCATCTTGTTGCCAAACTACCATTTCCACGACAAGAACCAACAACATCCTCTCTCATTCTTGTGGTCACTATTAGGAGCAAGGTCCAGTCTGTTTGAGAGGGCAGGAGAAGAAAATGCTGTGTTAACTGTGAAAATAGGCATTGTGTAGGATAATTTAGTCTGTTTCAACTTAAATCTCTGATTTTTACCCTACTGAGGTACCCACCTACTTCAGTCCTCACAATTGGCAATAAAGCAAAAAGTGTATTTTTTGCTAGACCACAATCCAGCTTCAAAATATTCTGCCACCCTTTTCTACCCACTAAAAAAGCCACAGTCAAGGTGTGCTGTCCTTGTTTGCCTTTTAGGGTTTTAGAGGAAAAACTTAGTGTAGAAATCATTGTCATTTCCTTTCAAGAAAAATTACTAAAAGTGGACAGTTAAAACTCCTGCTGTAAAACAAAAACCACAATAGAGTAACATTTCTCCTCTACCTGTTGTAATGTAGTTCTCCTCTTAGATGATAGGAGCAGAACCCAGAAGCCATATTCTAAAGTGGTTTTATTTTTTTTTTTTCTCCTGTTTATAGACTCTGTTTATTGGCAGAAATACCAAGATTTCTGCAGCTTCACCAAGAATCATTTTGGTAACATGTTGTACTGTACTGGTCATCTTGAGTCATGCAGTCCTGTCCTTGCAGTCAATTAATAAGATCTGCCCAACTAACCTTCTCTAATTATTACAGCTTTTGTGCATCTAAATAAACACTGAACTAGTTGGCTTGGTTTTTTGCTGGGTTGAGTGTTTTTGTTTTAAATATTGGATCCTGCTGGTTTTTAAATCCTATGGAAGTACTTTTGAATTTGTAATCAGTGATCTATTTTTCAGCTACCTTTTTTCCCTGGTTTAATTGATTTATATGTTAAGTGCATTTGTATAAGCAGCAATGCTACACTGGAGACATCTTTATGAAGTCATGTTAAAAGGTTTAAGACAGATTTTTGATTCACAAGCACAATTGTTTTTCAATCAGGTTTTGCTTACATCTGCAAGAGCAATTTATGAACGGTGCTCTTACTTTAAGTAGTATTTTCCTACAGTGTTTCAGCTTCCCTTATTTAATGTAAAAATAAATAAATATTTGAGTTCATGGAAATTCTAGAGTAAAAAATATTGCACAAAGAAGTCACCTAGGTAATCTTGGAAAACTGCACAAGTGCAGGGAGAATGGTTTAGCTGTGAGGGAAATGTCCAAGTAGTTCTTTTTAAAGCCATTATGAACATACTTGGGGCACTTAAAATCAGCCAAACCTCACCAACAAGAACTGGGGCTGGATTCTTCAGCTGGCAGCTAATGTACACATATTTTGTGGGCATTTGAAAGAGTGGACAAACAAGGTCCGTAAATTCTCTCAACACTGTGGGTAAGAACTCTGAACTTTACCCAGAAGAAATAGTTTTGGAGGACAAAAGTATGTCCACTTGAAAGCAATTCTATTTTCATACTTGGCTTTCTTAGAGCTTCTGCATTCAAGGCTTCTATGGATTGCATTAAAACACAATTTTATTTATAACATCATCGGTATCTTCTCCACAATGTTGCTGAAATACATGAAGTTAAGCATATGTTGTGGGTTAATGTCCAGTAACCGAGAAATTCAATGAACCAAAAGTTTTCCTAAAGCTTTTGGCCCTCTTTCTAAGTTTTTGCTGTGTTGGGTTTTTTTCTGCATTTATTTTAATTTTTAATACATGCTTGCAAAGCAAATAACAGGCTTTGCAGCACTTCTGGATTTATCCCATTGACACAGTTATGTGGAGACTAACTCAAGAAATAGGGGAGAGTTAAATCATTCCTTAGCTTTAGTACCTCTACTCACATTACCTATATTTGAAAGATAGAGATTTATCATAAGAACTTTGGTTGTTTATTATTATTTTGCTAAAATTAATGAAAAAAAATAATAATGAGTTTGCTGTATTGATAGTAATGATTTAAATGGACATTAGGTAATCTAGGAAATCATGCAGTCCATCTTGAACTTCCCTTAAGCAGGAGCTGGCACAGTTTCCTGCAAGCTATGGATATCCAGAGCTGAATCTCAGAATTTCTAGAATCTCAGAGATGTCCAGTTACTCAGGGGACAAACTGTAACCCTGAATAAGGACAAATACTATTGGAACAGCTGCTTGGAATTGTGTGTCCTACTGTGCAAAGCATGACTCTAGTACAGTAGTTGAACCAGATGCAGTGCCACATTATTCAGTCCTGGAATCCTCTCTGATCAAACTTGCTGGAGGCAGGTACTGCCTCACATTGTTTAGCATATCAGGATGTAATTCCTTATGAGTGTCTTAATATCCACTGTTAAAAATAGCTTGTGGTAACACCTAAAATCTTCAGACTGGCTGTCTGAACGCAGTCCTGGAGTTATTTATAACTGCCTATGAATTTGTTATGTTTGAGACAGAGACAAGGCAAACAGCCAGAAAGGTTCTGGAAGAAAAAAAAATCCTCAATTATTTCTCATTGTAAAAAGCATGCACCTTTTTGTGAGACCTGGACTTTGTCAACCGTAGTGGCTGCAGCCATCACTGTTGGACATCTCTTAGCCAGGGTATGGCATTCCTTCCACTGGCAGTCAGAGGGGAATGACCATTCCTTTCTCCAGCAGTAATCCAGCAGTGCCAGGCCATTGCACCACCGGGAATGTCATGTCCATGTCTACATATAGTCAAAGACTGAGCTTGAAATTACAGCACTAAAAGGAGCACATATTGCTCTTCCACTCCTCTTTCCTCAATGAAGACATATTTTTGCCATCTCTTCATGCTAAATTTTAGGGAGAATGATTAACCACATGGTCCTTTTTGGGGGGATAACATCATAGGAATAATTGTCAAGGAAATACATGATTACTATTCTGATCCTGATTGTTCATGCATATATTAGAGCTTGTTTTTCTGTTTAATACTCTTCCAAGTAATTCAGCTGCTATGCAAAAATTTAATTAAAACCATAAAAAGATAGTTTGACTAGATATTTTTATTGAACTTAGGTAAATGTTTGATAATGTGCAAGTGTATCAGAGAAACCTCCTGTCAAGCAAAGAATTACAAGTAGCATTGGAGGCTTTTCATACTCATAAATTACATTGTCATGCAGAGAAAATGAGTGAAAAAGACATCCCTAATGATACTTTTTTAAAAAAAAGCTCATTGGGCAAATCTGGAAATTGCTAAGCAGGTTATAAGTTATAAACTCTTACTGTTTTCAGTAGGAAAATCTGTTGATGCAGCTATCAAGATATTGCCACTTCAAAAAAAGCCCATCCAACATAAAACCCTGTTAACCCTTTAGCAAGTATTTTAATTACAAAAGAAAAAGTAAAATATTTGCTATGCTATAAACTAAGATTCTGGTATCTAATCGTTTTAAAATGCCATTATGACATTAGAAATGAACCTCTACATATGATCTGCAAGTGATACTTGAAATGCTTGGCAATTATTTTTACCAAAACAAGCAATTAAAAAAATTCATTGTTATCTTTCTGGTGAGCTATTTCAGTAGCCAAATTGTGATGGCCACTGCTGTTGGTGGTTTTCATGAACCAACATTTTCATTTCACAATGAGCAAAGGAACATTCCTGTTAGGAACACTGCAGATATATTTATGGCACCAGAAGGTTGGGTCCCAATGTTTTGTGTTTTCATATCCATTAAGATCATAGAATCATAGAATTATTTGGGTTGCAAGGGACCTTAAAGATCATTCTTTTCCAAACTATCTGCTGTGGGCAGTATTAATTGCATAGCATTACTTTGGGCAATCAAGGAATTTATGAGAAAGTATTGAACACCTGGCATGGCCTGAAATGTTACAATCTCAGTTTACTTGCAAGATGTTTGTGAAACAACTTATGCATATAGACAAAATTTGCATTTGTCAGTTGCACAAAAGATTTTTAAATCTTTAAAATAGTGGAAACATCTGTCTTTTTGAAAATCTGTATTAAGAAATGTGTCCACATGTTAAAAAAAAATTAGATGAATGGTTGCAAAATTACTCAGGAGAATTTCGACCTTAATCCATTGATCCACATTTTAGTACACAATGTACATTAGAAATAACATTATTTATTAGCACATCGTAATGGAATATCACACCAGTATATTGTTTGCATGAGTGAAGAAAGCAAAAATGTATTTCCAGACTTGAAGATTTCATGATTTAAAGAAGAGTCTTGGAGATGCAGTTGTGCTAGGAAAGACTTGGGAGTTCTGCTGGACAACAGATTGAACAGAAGCCAACAGTAGGTTCTTGTGGCAAGAATCTTAGGCAAACAATTTACTTTTTTCTTTTGTAATTAAAATAATTTCTTAATGGTCAACAGGGTTTGTTTTCTTTTCTTTATTTTTTGAAGTGGCAGTAGCTTGATAGCTGAATCAGCTGCTTGCTAACAACTGGGTATTGCCAGCAGCTTGAGAGATGCTTCCTCACAGATCTGGTTTTATTAGCTGGGATCAATAGAATCACTGGGAATTTTCATGTTAGAGAGATCTCAGACCATAAAAAAAGGACAGTGCTAGCTGCTCCTGCTGACACTCAGCAGGTACTTTCCTGTTCTGTGGATGATGAGCTAAGTATTAGGACAACCCTGAGGTTCCCTTCGTTGTGTCAAAACACTGCTTTCTTTGCAGCTGTGTGTGGAAGAGTTCTTCTTCCAATGCCCCTAAGCAAATAATCCAGCTTAGTGGTTTTGTGGCCTATAGCTGAGATAGAAACAGGACTTGAGTCTTAAATACAAGAGAATCAGATCTTGTAACACATAATCACCTCAAATACTCAGTTACTATCAAATGTCTGTGTATTGCTAAAGGAAGGGGATTTCTGCTCATTTGTTAGAGAATGAATGAATGACTCTATTGTTAATTAGAATCAGATTGCAAAAAGTGTTTGCATTTCTGTGAACAAACTTCAATTTGAGAAGTGGCTGTTCAGTCTTGCCCACAGTTTTGTGCACATACTTTCTGAAAGTCAGCAAGTGTTGGCGAGCGCTGTAGCTCATAAATGACACCTGCATGTGTGTCTGGGGGCAAGATTGACCCCACAGGCTGTAGGGTTTCCACCACCTAACCCTTCCCATTCCATAGAGACTGAGGGGATGAACCCAGCTCACGCTCATAGAAGTGCCTATACTTTTTAAAATTCATCATTAGTAATGCTCATCTACATGGCTTGTGCACCTGTTTATAAAGCAAGATGTGATATCCCAGGCAATGTACATTTTTTCTATTCACTCAGGTTTACTTTGTGATGGTTTTCAATTTATCACAGTATTTTAACTAGGTTTATAGAGAATTCATTTTCAGTCATGCCAAGGAAATTAGGAAATGTATGTAGGATAAGATTTTTCACCAGATAATTCTTCAAATGCCTGTTTTCTATAGTATGATACCTATTCTCTTGTACTTTGCCCTTTTAGTATGTCCCTATTTTTGTATTTCACAGAAATATGAAAGACCCAAAAGGTGCAGCCCCTGGAGATGTGCACAGACTGCCCCTATGGCTTATATTTACTCATCCTGGGCTCTAACACTTAGCAAATTTCCACAGCAGAATTTTGGATTTCCCAGTTTTTCCATATGTACTGCAGTTTTCACGACAGACCCCTCACCTGTGCTCACCACTGCAAACATCTGCATTACACCTGTGCAGTCAACAGGGTTTGCTCTGCAGGACCTGCAGTGATGGTCTGCAAGTGAAGTGTGTGTAGATCCACAGCTGTGGCAGTGGGATTTCCAAAATCCATCTTCTGGTTAGGGTCTGATGCCCTGTGGTCTCACACCTCAACTGCTTCGTGGGGGATATGGCTTAACATACCTATTTCTTGTGGTCCTGCCAGTGAATTACTGGGGGTCTAAAATTACATCATGTGTGTTATATCCACCCTGCTTTCCATGGAAGAGGCATGTGTGTCCCTGCAGGGCTGGTTGATGTTGAGGATCCGCATGAACAAATATTAAATTCTTCACTTTTTAATCTTGTATTGTATTCTCCTGTTGCATCCAGATCAGAATCATATTCCCTCTGTGGCCTTCTTTCTTTGGTGGTTAGAGGGAAACTTTTTCTTCCTTTAAATATATCCAGAGATTTTATTTTTCTCCTAGGCTCATATAATTCTCTTCTATATTGTAATTCACTAACCCGCTTCATGTAAGAGCTACGTAATCCCATAAAGGCTCCCTCAGGAGGCACAAGTGTGCTTCATGCCTAACAGATTTTTAATAGAACTCTGAGATTATGTTGCTATTGAGTCATGGTGGAAGGACATGGCAAGCTGATACGGTTTTTGGAGGACTGGAGCCAGGACAAATGAATTCAGCCATGCCCATTGCCTTCTGTAACAATAGGGCTGAATCATAAATCAGATCCCAATCCTCTGCTTGTGCTCCTTCTCCAGCACAGAGTTTCCCTGCCAGTGAGCATGGTGGTATATGCTGAAGCTGAGTCTGAACATGCATTTACACACAGACAATAAAGCTGTTGCAGAAACTACATTTTAGGCTTGAGATTGTGCACACATGACAGTGCAGGTGTATCCCAAGGAACCAGGAAAGTTTATGCTCTGGTATGGGGCCTGCTGACAGAAAACATCCTTTATTCAGGAATTGGCTGTCATTCTGAAGTCCACTGACACATTTCAGGTCTGCTGCTTTGTTTTAGCAAGCATTGTAAGAAGCCATGAGAGTAATTATGTGGTACTGATAGAATCTATCCAGCTTCAGGAGCACAGGACCAAACCTGTTCTTAGTTTTGGGAAGGGATTCATTCTCAGGGATTCCATTTTGTTTAGGGTGGGTTGGTTTTGGCTTTAATCCAACAAATATCCTGAGGTTTGACTGAAGTCAAAATTTACCTTTTTTTTTTTTTTTTAAAAAAAGCACATTCATTAAGTACATTTTTTTGAAACAAATGTTAAGACTTACATCAACACTGCCAGTTATGATTCCTTTGTGTAGCAAGTATGAAATGAGAGAAGAAAACCCCCATGAATGATCTGGTGTGTGTCTGGTTGTGACAGACTGGCAGTGGCAGTCATGTCTTCTTATCAGGGATTTGAAAGGAAGGGAATTATCAAATTATGATAGTCATACCATGGACATCCCCAGATAACATTCAAAGGGGGGTATATTAGTGGGAGAGTGCTTATGGGGTCCAGAAATGGGTAATAATCTTAACTTTACTGAAACTAGAGAATCTTCAAATTATTCATGTTCTGTATTTTTACTTATATTTAATTTTACTTCTTTTTCTTGTTTTTGTTTTTTTGGGGTTTTTGTTGTTTTTGTTTTTGCTTTTTAAAGCTGTGTGGTTGAAAGAGGCCTTTCCCTTCACAGAAAAGCAAATATCCTGCCTACAATCCCACAAAAAATGCTCTCCAATAAATAGAGCAAGGCATTTGTGAGACAGGCAAGTGGCAGCTGCTGTTTTTCTATCTTGATTTGCCTTACCAGCATGGAAATCAGATATTATTAATTATGATGAATTAGTGATCACCCAATTATGCTGCCCTGATCAACCTGAACTATCAGTTGTTTAGCAGTAAATAACATTGTGCTGTAATAATAATAATTGTATCTGCCTACAGTTCACAGCATTTATTTACTGTATCTTTCCCTTACAAATTACTTTTAAGTCAATGCCATTCTCATAGAGAGCTAGAAAAGGAAACATTTAATGTGTGGCTATGGGTGTGCCATAATAAAGATATTTTATATTGTTGGACCATTCTCTAAGTAAACTTTAGGGGTTTTGAGCATAATTAAAGTAGATAATAAAATATGTTGCCACAACACTAGTAAAATAGCTTCATATTTTCCAACTGGAAGGGAAATATTCGTATGCTAAAAAGAGTTATACTGTTAATCATACTGCATTTAACATTATTGTTTATAATTGCTTTCCTTGATTGCTCCTACAAGAGAAAAACACTATCAAAACATGTCTATGAATCATTATATTTAACTACTAGTATTTCAAGTTCATTCTAGAAACACATTGAATTTCATTCAGTTTTGCACATGGCACATTTAGATTTTTGTTTCCCCTGGAAAGCGAAATAATCGGGCAGTTCGTGAAATGTTTTGAAACAAATCTGAATTGCACTTTCCTTTTCTGAACCCATTTTCAGTAGAGGCGTTATCAGGTTACATTTCATTTTGGATGCATGAAAACAAATTTAGCAACTACTTTCTACCAAAATAAACAGCAGTAGAGGTGATTTGTCATGGAATTATCCACTTAGCCCACACTGTTATCTGTGTAGAAGATGTGTCTGAATGGCTTCCGTAGAGCTCGAGAATGCAGCATTTGTCTGCAAATATTTTAGTTGAGGTTTTAATTGAACATAAACATGAACTGCATGAACTTTGGCACTTGAAGGACTCCTGAGGAAAAGCTACCACCAGGAATACAGAAGTGTAAGTACTCATATATTGTAAGGATATTGCATCAAAGCTGTCGCTTAGCAAGCAGATCAGCCTTTCACTTCTGTCTCAGAAACCAACAGGATGCTATCTAAGTGTGTTTAGCCAGCTGAAAGCTATCAGAGAGTTCCTCCAAACAAACATTGTTTGAATTAATACGTTATTTCCAAACCAGTTACATTGGCAAGGTATAAGGTAACATGTGGTTTAGAAAAATAAACCTAAATAAAATGAAAACAGAAGCAGCAGAAACTCTGTTTGAGTCTTCTATGAACTGTGTGTGGATTTCATCTCATATGGCAAATGGCCGAAAATTAGAGGCAATATTCTGAGGAGAAAAGGTCAAAACACACAGAGAAAAATTTGAATATAGTGGAAGCACCCACTGAGTCTCAGTTAAGTGTGGAACTATGCATTTGGTAACATGTCAGTGAAATTGCTATACCTTGTTACACAGGCGTTTTTTAGTTCTCATGGTACTACTGGCACCTGTTTAAACAAATTTCCCTTACATTTGAGATGTGATCCAAAGGCCAGCAATGTCCGTGGGTCACTTCTGTGATTTCTAATGGCCAGAGGTGAAGATTTGGAGAAGCTGAGTATTATTTTTAGATCAAGGATGACTGGCAGTCAGGCTAGACTACAGACACACCTGGGTTCCCTGCAGGTTCTCCAGTCCTGCCTTCTTCAGCTTTAGTTCAAGGTGTTCTCTGATAAAGCACTTGTTGCTCAGATACTGCTCATGCAGGTAGCCCTGAGTTATGAATAAAACAGGACTGTGAAAATTCTCTAAATGCAGATTACAGCTTGTTTTGGTTTGTTTCTTTTAACCTGAAAACATGGTGAGGAAGCTGAAAGGTGAGGTTTGGGGATAACTGGGCAATGAATCTAAAATGCCACATTTCTTACAAGATACTTTTTCTGTACAAGTGTGGCTCATTCAGAAGGATCTGATCTTTGAAGCTGCAGCTGGCAGGATCAAACTAGTAAATAATGCAAGAATGGCAGATGAAAAATATGACATACCTACCTTTCTTATATAAAAGAATATTAATGTGGGAAAGGTTAATGGAACAAGAACTTTTACTGGACTTAGCTGATTTTCTGTTGTGTGTGAACTCACTTTGATAGTAACAGATAGTAAGCATTAACTTCTAAAATCTGTAAAAATAATTAAATTTTGAAAGATTCACTAAAAAGAATTTGTATTCGTTGAAAGTTGCAACTAATTTTTTTTAAGAAAATCATATTACTTTAATATTTTTCATTTGGTGGAATTTGTTGGTCAATGACTTGATAACTTTAGCATTCAGTAGACACCAGAGCTCAGTAGCTGATAAATACAGAAAAGCATGTTTGTCAAGAACAAGGCACAGTGTGGTTTTCAGGACCTTTTTGGATTTTAATTATTTCTATTTAGCTGCAAAATTTTCCCATTCTCCCTTTCTTTATGAATTACATTTCCTTTCATGGCCATGAAAGTAGACAATACAGGTGGACCCTCAAAATGATCCATAAGAAACCATCTGTTAAGAAAACAGAATTGTGTTTTGTATTCTTAATTCACAGACATACACAAACCAAATGGATATTTATTGTTTTTTAAAAAACACCTTAATCTTCTCCATATAACATCTCCTACCACAAAGCTGTGGTAAAAATTTCTGTTTCCAGAAATTATTTGGATCCCTTGATGAGAGATTGTGCTTTGATGGTCTTAAAATATTAAAATCTATTGTGATGTGTTTAATCTGTTGAATTTAAAAATGCTTCTTTCCACTATCAAGAAATCCAATCAGTAAAAATACATTTTATTTTGTTTTGATCTGTTTCTGAATAGTCTTCCTTGTTTAATAACAGCACAAACTAGTGAAGGGTTAGGAGGGAAAAGGCTGAGAGAGCAATTAAAATAATCAAAGAAGGGAGAGGTGTAAAGTTGTGTAACCCAATTTCCTTCAAGTTGTTCAAACACTGTTATGCCCCTTCAGTTCTATTTGGGGTTACACAGCAGGTACTAGAGGGGACTGACACCTCAACTTCTGATTTGCTCTGACCTTTATTCTAAACTAAACTCCACAGGGAACTCAAGTTTTGTTTGAATTTATCTACATTTATCTAAAGAATCTCTTACTGTCCAAGTTGTAGGCATGCCACTTCCTTTCCATGAAACATTTCTCCCCCTGGAATCAGAGGAGGTCAAATTCACTGGATAGAAATATGCATTCAATAAATTTTCGGTGGAGCTGTCCTTGGGAAAAATCTTAGTGTAAATTACTATCAGAGGGTGGAGGGAATATATTTCTAGTGTTCCCTTATCCTTCCAGATCCTACCTCCTTTATTTTTTGTACTTTTAGTCTTAAAGGAACTCTCTTGTACAGACTAGATAGCATGATCTCTTGAGGAAGCCAATGATCACAAGATGTGAAGACCCAGGAAGTGACAAAGTTGTTCTTTGTCAATGCTGTAATTATTTATCCAAGCTTTATAGGCATGATTGTATGTCCATGCAGTTTTTACATACCACTATTTTTACACCTTCCTTTTGAGATTTTAAAAATTCTCTGGGATATAATTTGAATAATTTATCAAGCATGTCACTTTTATGAAATCTCTTTTCAATTTGGCTTGGATTTAGGATTCATTCAATTCCATCACCTGGTAAAAGATACATTTTGGAGAAATTTAGATCAACCAGTGAAAGTTTAAATTTCCAGCATCTTCCCTCTGGATCTCATTTTGACACTGTTGCATATTTTAATCTTCCTTTGATTTCTATGAAGTCATGAGTGCATAGCTAACTCCATGTCATCCAGTATATGTACTGTGCTAAGGCAAATTGCTTTGTCAAATGTTTCTTCTGCATTTAAAGAGGTGGAGATGGCCTTGGAAAGAATGACTGGATTCATTAGAATTGTACTCAGTAGCAAAAATGGTAGCCAGACTTTATTTTGTAGTCAAAAGCTGTGACAGGTTCAGTCTCAATGTGATGTTCGACTGCTGTTTCTTGCTCTCCAGAACAGTGGTTTGAGTTGTATCTTCCTTTTTTGGACAAGTAAAACATACTGAATGTTGGAATCCACATATTTAAGCATATTGCTGCCATCATATGGCTACATACTTATTTGTCAGAATGGCATAGTGAAAGCAGTCCTGCATCTGGAAAGAAAGGCTTTTATGTAAGGGAGCACAAAGCTGCACAAAGAATCAGTAATGAGTGTTATGATGTTTCTAATCCTTTTTCTTGTTTAGGCTGTAACAGCTCTGCCTGTCTTGAAGTGTGAAATACTTGTCTCCTGAAGCTAAATGAGTAAGATCTGTGTGATCCATAGCAAGGTGACATAGAGATAATGTACATAAATATTAGTCAGAATTTGGACCGTGGGAGAGAGGTTAGTGGGAGTTTTGCCTGAATAATGAGTGAATAAAAACTAGGAAAAGCTGTCAGAACTCATCCCAGGTGGTTACAAAAGTAGTTGTGTCAGTGTTTTACAGCAATTTAAATCAAATTCACCCTTATTCCTTTTGTCTCTGATCATCCTGGTTTTGGAGCTTCTCATGCAACTTTCATCAATTCATATGTTGGCAGTCCTTGACTGATTTTAAAAAAATGAAATAAATTGTCTTTCCAATCCCAAAACTATATTTGTGCTGGCAGGCACAAGTTATGTTGAAGCAAACTCTATTTCCTTTCTCCTTATTTGTCCCATAAAGATCATAAGCACAGTCAATCTGGCAAACACAGTAACAGTGTGGCTAGTAAGAAAAAAAAAAAAGAAAAAAGAAAAAAAAAAAGATAGGGATAGGAAAAGAAGAATATACCATTATGAATATGTTATATAAAAACTTTACTTGGGATAGGGAAAACTAGTGCCAAAATTTATGCAATTTTTGAACAGATTTCAGTATTTGAAGAAAGAATTGCTTTTTTGTCTTTTAACTTCCAGTATAAAATTTCACATGATCAGATCTGTTCAATTTCATTGGATCAGACCTATTCAATTTACCTCAAATCATCCATCCTGCATTAATTTTTACCACATATTATTATTTATTTTGAAATAATTCCATAGGAAGAGACAGACTTAGGGTTAAGCTAGATGGTTCATAGGGTTGTGTGAAATATAGGCAAGACAACTTACTCAGCCATCAAAAAATGAATTCTGACTTTATAATCGTAATAGAGGAAAACAGCAGAAGAAAAAAGTGATAGGAAGGACAATAATTAAGTATTCTGGTCCATCAGTGTAATGAACTTCAAAAATTTCAGAAAGACATTTATGTAACATAAGGATCTATCATTTCCAGGTGAGCTTTTTTGGATTCAAAATTCCAGATCAACAGAATTGTGCATTCAAAGGGGATTTTAATCCCAAATAAAACTGCCAGACTGAAGCAGACAACAAAGATAAGCCCAGCTCTCACATATATTGGAAACAGATGTTGAAAGGATGTAACAGTTTTATAAACATGAGTTTGGAATTGCTACATTGCTCATAAGTGATGAAATAACAAGTGCAGGTTCTCATAAGTTTGCAGGGTTTTATCCATCCAAAGGAAGGAATGACAGAAATAAAAATCATCTCTGTGATGGTGTTCTCTCCCTATAGAAGGTTTTCCTTCACCTTTTTTTTTTTTTTTTTTTAATTCATATGGTTGCAATCTGAAACTGGTCTTGCATCTCCCATTGCCTGAGGACGCTCACTTAGTGGCCAGACATCTTCTGTGTCCCAGATATCTCCAACATTTGTGTTTATTGAGACCTACAGGAAAGCACAAGAGCAAGGCTGCAAATCCTCTGGCTATCCCTGCCATATATCATGGGAATATTATCCCAAATCTCCCTCAAAATCCCACTTCTGTGGCAGTCAGCTGAGTATTTCTGGCATAGACGGGGTGTCAGGAGGAGAGGAGAGTAGGTTATTCCAAAGCTGAGGCATGTCAGCAGAGGATACACCGTGGGTAACCTGCTGTCCTTCAAGTCAAGAGAGATTTTCCAAGGGTATTTCCACTGAGACAACTTTTGGTGACTTGGGCCAGAAATATACAGTGTGTTTACTCAGACTGTGAGAACCCAGGCCAACACCTGACAACCACCACAACAACCACACACAAAAACTCACAACCAACACCTTACAGCCAAAATCAATTTCTTATATTCCAGCTAGGAATCATTCCACAGCAGGGAACACCAGGGGCATATATTGCTGCTACCAGCAGCTGATCTCCTTCTGGTGCTGTGTTTTGTAGGATTTTGGATTACACCCAGTCTAGTTTACTTTGAGGTAACCCAGTCCTGAAGTATGAAAGGAAGGATCCTGACAGGAAATTCCCCAGTCAAAGGTGATGTTTCAAGCACAGACAATACAGCATTTTTGGTGGCTTCTGCTCCATGACCAGAGAGCAGCTGGTATCCAACATAACCATGGATTAGCAAACACCAGTGAGAAATAGTGAAACAATGAAAGATTTAGGGGTTTTACAATTCAGCTGCAATGCCCAACCATGCCATCAATTTAATCCTGTTGCACTGGATTGAATCAGCAGATTTCATCCCTCTGCATTTCCTCACACTTTTGGCAAGGCACTGCTGCATACTGATGGTTGGAGGAGTGATAAAATGGTGATAACACCCTAGAAATAATACCTGGATCCTACCTCCCTCTCATCCAACAGTCTCAAACACACATTGGACAGGAAAGATGACAAAGCAGATCTCCAAGCAGTCCCTCCTCAGACAGCCTTCAGGCAAAGGAAATGAATTTTGCATGAGACATTCTGAAAAGAGCAAATTAGGAGAGAAAATAGCAATTCAAAAGCAATGTTCACCACTGTTGTGTATTGTGAAAGCTAGTGAAATGTGGAAGAGAAGCCTTGCAGTGTTACCACAGCCATGAAGTCAAAATTCAGTCTCAGACTGATGGAACCAATGCAATTTCTATCCCATACCTACAGAAATAAAGGGACTGAGAAGGATCATGGGGCTCTGAGATAAAGAGATCTTTGGGAATTTTCTTTGCCATGGGTTTTGATGTGATTTAAATATAAAATAGAATACAAATAATAGGTTGATAGTTAATCAAATCACTCAACATTGTGTCCATCTTTCTTTGTTACAAAAAACCAGTTACTTCATATTATCACAGACAAGTAAAATTGAACTAAAAGCCTTAAATTTTATTATAGTATGGTGAAATCATAAGGTACTTAGACTATCAGAATTTTGTGTCACCTTTTGTGTATCCATTGAGATTGTGAGCTTAAAGACCATATTGTTTTTTATTTTCTCCAGGGAATCTCTGTCTCATTGAGGACAGAGGGTGGAGAGGCTTCAGTTAATGAACAGGCATCTTTAATACAGGGTTTTCTTCAGCCTGTGATTTAGTGCCCTGTTTATTGCAAGCATTTGGATCCCTGATATAAACCCAGAATTGTTCATTTCTCCCTGTTTAATACTCATGTCTACACTTCAAGAATTCTTCACAAATATTTCTGGTGTAATTTTCACAAGACAGCCTCAGGGATCACAGTACTACAGGTAGAGAAGAGAAACACAAAGGTCTCGAGGTCAGAAGCTTTCACTGATTGTGTGGGTTGGATCTTGCATGCTTAGAAATAAACCTTTTCAGAACTATCCACCATTTCATTTCACTAGTCCCGTACATACCCAATGTGGTCTAGAGCTGCAGGCATTTCTGCAAAACAAGCAGAGAGATAAAAAAAATGGAGAACATGCTTGCAGGACATCTGGGAAAGACACATTTAAGTCAGCTCTCTGATGCTACATGGGAAGTAGCAGAGTCTAGAAGAGAATCCTCCATGTTGGTGTCTGATAGTCATCAAGATATTCTCTTAAACTGTGTTCTCTACCTCATGACTCCCTTTGCCTTGGGCTTCTGCTGTAGCTAAAGTTTCCTTCATTATACTGAAAAAAACTCTGGGATCTTGTGTATAAATTATTCTTCAACTATGTAATTAAATATGATATTGCTACCCTGTATGTGGTGGCCAAATGAAGGTTGCATAAATAATTCTAGTTTGGGCTTTTCATAAATGTTAACAGTTGACATTATGACCGTAGTGCATAATTGCCATGTAATGTTTTATTTCTTCTTAAATTTTTAAGAAATGGACTGGAAAAAAGTATTCACATGCTGTATTCTGGCAGCATGTGAAATGTCAGCAGGATTGGAACCCAAATCCACTGTACTGCTTCGCCCTACATGAACTGACAGAGTGATTGATTGCAGGATGACTAACCATTGTCTAGGTGAACAAGCATAAACAGAAATAATATATATTTTTTTTTCTACCAAAGTAAGAATATGATGCCTGATAAATCCTGGTTCCATTCTGGACCAGTCTCTTTGCCTTCCCTGGGGATTTTTTTTGATCCAGATTGACTTTCCTTGTACAGAAGAGCCAGCAGCTATTCATTGGACAATTGACCAGCTCTTCTTTTTCTTCTCACTCTTGCTTGTCTACATCCAGCACACTGGGAATGTCCAGGGCCAGCTTTCCTTTAGCTGGAACTTCAGGCAGGTCCAGTTCCAGGTTGATGGGAATGACTACTTATCAGTCCCTTCCTCTCCTGTGGCCAGACCTCACCAATATCTCCCAGGGTCTTTCCTTCCTGTCAAAGGCCAGTTCAGCATTACTTCCTGCTGAAAGACTGTTCTTTCTCAACCTAACTCCTCTTCCTCTCCTCACCGTGTATTCAAGCACCCTCCTTCCCTCTCCCTGCCTTTCCTGGCTAAAGGGACAAAGTATTTTGAAATGTGCCTCCAGGTTACCTAAACCTGACCTATATGGCTAGCACAAAACAATCCTGGCAAATGAATGTGATCACTGGTTCTCATTCCAGTACATCCCTGTTTCCCACAATTTCTGTAAATAGATAATTCTAGGTTTTGGCTTGTTTGAGTCAGTTTTTTTCTTTCTATGCATTTTGATCAGCTGCTTTCTTGTTTTACCTCCAGTCAGCATTATTTTGGCTTATCTGTTTTCAGACATGTACAGAACACTTAGTGTGCTGTGTAGTGGAGTAAAAATGCTTTCTCAACTAGATATAATCAAAGTTTGATTTCTGTCTCATGCTCTAAGTTGGAGCAGGGCTGGTTCTATCAGTCCTACTAGTCCCCACCTTCACTGCAGAGAGAATAAGGTTTTACATGCAGAATAATAGTGTGTAAGTTGGAGGCAATGGAATGTTTTGCCATTATGGGATTATGCTTATGAGGCGGTGCAAAGAACTCCCACAGACAAAACCTGATGATTAATTGGGTATTGTGGGTGCTTGATGTTTTTAATTTAGGCTTTCAGAAATTCATGAGCCCTGCCGCCCTGTGGTGGACATATTTCTTCTTCACAGCATAGTAAGTACTCACAGCTTTTGAGCACAGAGACTACTGAGTTATGGAATTAGAACAACAAAAAAATCTTGGTCTCTATATTTGGGAGCATTAGCCCTTGCATTTAGACCAATTTTCAACACAACTGCATTGGAAAACTCTGCTTATTTGATTTTTCTGTTATTATTTTGAAGTGAATGGGGTGTTATTCATAATATGTATTCATTCATACACGTTTTGAAATCCCATTTGTGGTTAAATGACTGCATCTTGGTGGGCTTGCTTTGTGAACTCAGCTTCTTCCCAACAGCAGCAAGCCAGGGAACAGCTGCTCTGCAGCCACAGGAAGGCCTTTTGGAGAGGGCTGGGGGTAGAGAAAGGGAAGGGATGTCAAAGGTACTCAGTGTTTTCCTCTCCTCCAGGGGAGCGGCCAGCTCATCCCCGAAATTGCGCAGCAGAGTGAGAACATGTCCCCATTTCCTGCACATCCTGGGCAGTCTTGGCCAGGGCAGGTTCGGTGGGACCCCACCCCTGTCTCTGTTCGTGGTAACGTTTCATTTGCTTTTGATTGCCTTTCCACACTGAGCAGATGTTTTTATTAAGCTCTCCAAGGTGACACGCAGGTCATTTTCTTGGGTGGTTACTGTTAATTCAAAATTCAACAATGTGTGTTAGTAATATCCTTCCAACACACCTTATTTTGAATTTTCCATCATGAACTTCCTCTGCCATTGTGCTGCCTAATTGCCTAGGTTTGTCTTGACTAACTTAAATAACTGCTCAGCTAAATAATTGTTCCTTGTTAAAAAAACAGTTCCGTGGCAAATCATGCCACCACGCTGATTAAGGCCTTTTCCAGGACAGCCATGAACACAGTCAAGTTCTGTCAGTGCTCTGCTGCTAACCACTGCCATATTGAAAACTGAGCTTTTTATTCCATTCTGTTCTCTTCCAGCTAGCTTGTGATCAGCACACAACTCCCACCTCACAATTCTAGTTTCCTTACTAGCCTCTTGTGAGGTATATTGTCAAGAGTGCTTTAAAGATCCCAATAAATTATGTCAGTGAAACAATTCTTGTTCCTCATCCAGCTGAATTCTTTCAAATGTCCTCTGAAAACTCTCAAAATGCACTAATCTAATTCAGAAAAAGAGTCAGGAATGCTAGTAAATTATGGTTGACTTGCTTGTTTTTAGTAGTTGGCAGCAACTCTATTGATGCTATGACTGGCTCTAGGCCATTTAGATTCCTGTCAGAAAAATTAGCAGCATTAATTGTTGCTCTGGGATTCCGCTGAATCCCAAACAATTTCCGGTACCAGAGGGAGGCACAGAACTCTCACTGCACACCTGGTCTGTCTGGGAACTCTGTGTTCTGGGCAGTAGCAGCAGTGGAGATGCTGGGCTGGAGGTCAAGGAGCACTTGCAGAGACTGGATGAGGTCAAAACTCTGTGTGAAGTGAGTCCCATCACATCCCACGGTGTCTGCCTTCCCACTGCCAGGAAGCCTTAATTACTTCCATGGAAACCTCGCACAGCTGACCCAACCTCCTCATTGCCAGCTCTCTGTGTCTGGGGGACAGGAAGTGTTTTTGGCAGGGAGAAGACACAGAACATGCTGAAGGTACTACAGAGAAAGTGCAGTCAAAAAGGGCTGAAATTATTTTGGGGGGAGTTTTTAAACTGATGGTCAGGGAAGGGGCTAAGAGAAAGTAACTTGGTTTTACAAAAGATAAGATGTGAGATGGGAATGATGGTATCATCTTTATTGCCAAGAGATACAGCCTTAATACAGTAAGTATTAAGTAAATACAGTAAATACAGTAAATACAGTAAATACCTTAATTACAGTAATCTTTAGGGACAATTTCTATTGTCTGTGGGACTGAGTTCCACTGAACCTTTCAATTTCCAGAGTTGAATTGATGTTGCACATCTCCCCTCAAAGATCTGGCCTGGAATATCTTCATCCTATCAAAGTGGTCTGAAGAAATGGTCAGAGCTCTTTTAGAATTTCATTGTCACTCATCAGTATGCACATTTGCTCAATAAACTTCCCTAGCTCCACCAAATACATATATTTGAAGCAAACCTCAGAAGGGAATAACTTAATATCATGGAAATAATTACCAGGAAGTCATGTTATGCTTCGTGCCAATTCACAAGAACCCCATTTTTCCAAAATGTGAATGTTATATTGCTGCTTAATAGACTCTAAACTTCAAAAGGAATGGTGAAAATCTTTTATCTTGGCAGAGGAGAAAGGCAGCACTGCCATACTCCCCAGCTACAATCTAGAACTCCTTTAAACAGAGTGTGTGATCCAAACACTGTTAAAAACTGGAAGGTGAAAATTGTCTAGACTGGGAAGCTCCTTCCATATACCTGTAGTTTTGGTGATATCAGGAAACACTGCTCTCACATTTCATGTATTTGAAGTTCTTAGTAAGTAGATTTTCCTGCAGAGAGGAAGTTATCTTTTTTTTTAATGTATATTTAGATGAAACACTGGTCAAATTTCATCTCTTTGGTTTCTTCTATCACACCACTGAAGTCTCATGGAAGCAGTTAAAATGTGGAGGCTGAAGCCTGGCCTCTCATGCTGAGGGGAGTTGCACCATCAGTTTCTTTTGAAATGTGATTTATCAAAGGGTCAGGCTCTGAGTGGTTCTTGTGCAGTGATGTAAAGCAGGAGCAATGCCACTGAGGTTCCCCACATAGTGCCAAAGCAAAGTGGATGGAAACCACTGCAAAGCACAGCTCTTGACTCAGTGGCATTTGTTTTTCTTTGCTAAGGCATCTGCAGTTTTGTCAATAAGGGGCAAGATAAATTAGTGTTTGTTGAAATATTTGCTGCCCCGTGTTACACATTGCTGGCAGAGGAGCTGAAGTGCCACCGGTGCTCACAGCAGAGCTGTTCCAAACCTGCTGGGGAAACATCATCCCTGTCATGCTGCAGGCAATGCCTGTGATGGATTGTCCTTTATCTCTTTTATTCTTGTTTTAACATAGACTTTTTTTTTTTTTTCCACAGTCCACAGATGGCACCTGAAAGTACAGTATGTGTTCCAAAAGAAATTCCAGACTTTTTTTCCCCTCATCTTCTTCCAAGAGAAAAAAAGCACACATACTTTTTTGTGTGTTATGGCCTTCTGTGGGACACCACCCACAACCTCACCCTTTTTTCCCCTTCCATGGATAATCTTTTCACAGGGTGGAGAGGGGATGGGATGGGATGGGAAAGAAAGAGTTGCTTTCATGTTTTCTAGCAATGATTTTGTCTACAACTATTTCCTTCTTGACTTCTTACTCACTGTTTATAAATTCTCCCTGTACTTTAACAATAGTATTGTTGCCACAGCTGCACTGATTATATTTCTCTAACTTCTCTCATTTTGGGGCTTGGAATCAGTGTGGTTTGTTTTCATACATGGTAACTTGGAACAGCCTATAATAACATTACAGAAAGCCTTGATAATGTAATTGTAATGTGCACACACACTATTTTCCCTGATTTTTTGTCTTGAGGATCACATATCTAATTTGCTGGGGTTTTTTTGGTTTTTTTTTAATACTCTGCCTTGAACAAAAAGTAAAGCATTGTTTCCAGATAGGTACATTACAAAATGTAGGTTTTCGAAAAGCATATTAATGAGGGGTCAGTTAATGTTTGAAGTGTTTCATTGCATAGCCATGTAGTTCCACATGTGAAATTTGGGGTTGATTTGTTGTTGTTGTTGTTGTTTGGTTGGGGTTTTTTTTAATTTTGGGTTTTTTGGAGGTTTGTTGGTGATTTTTTTTTTTTCGTGGCAGTGGGCTTTCTCTTTCTTTATTTTTTCATTTGTTTATTTATTTATTTTACTCTACTGTATCCATTTTTCTCCTTCAGATAATAATAAAAAAAATTACCAAGAANAAAAAAATTTGGGGTTGGTTTTGGTTTTTTTGGTGGTCTGTTGGTGATTTTTTTTTTGGTGGAGGTGGGCTTTCTCTTTCTTTATTTTTTCATTTGTTTATTTATTTATTTTACTCTACTGTATCCATTTTTCTCCTTAAGATAATAATTAAAAAAAATTACCAAGAAAGCCATTAAAATGTGTAATATATTTTAACTGGTTTCATTTTAGGTTATAAAAAAATCTTTTGCCTTCCTCAGCTGCTACTCAAAATGAAGATATGGTTCTTGTTTGAAAACTTGTATGAGAACTTTTGTAAGACGAAGGATGCTGATGGTGCAAGGTTCCTCCCCAAATGGCTGAAGTCCAACCTCTGAACTTCAGGACAAGTCCCCCTTTGCTGGAACACCTCTCAATGTTCTTGATGTCCTTAAACAAGAAGCATGGATATTAAATATGTCAGATTAGAAAGGCTTTCCCTTGCCAGATTATGACCTGGAGGTGTAGAGGTGTAAGCCATGAACAGCTGCTGCAATCAGCAGCTCCCCAGCACAAAAATGTGGGTTATGGGACATTCATTTAGACATGTTAGGTAATGCAGCAGCTCTGTCTCCCTTTCAGATTGCATCAGATACCTGTGCAAGTCTTAACACACTGAATTCCCCTTTGTTTTGGGGCTGATTAGTGCTGACAGAACATGGCTCACTGGCAGTCAGGGACACGGTGTTTCCTTAAGCTGCAAAGCCCAGGCAGGGTGAAAGGAAGTCAGGGCATCACCCTCCTGTCCTGCTTTGCTGCACTGATACTCTCAGAGAGTTTTAAGGGGTGGGGTGCACATATTCTGAGCTGCCCTGCTTCCAACCAGCCTCTGGGATGGGCACTCAGGGACAAAAACCTGGAGCAAGCTGGGCAAGCCCCTTGTCACCTGCAGGTGGGACAGAAGGAAATATCTTCCAGCACTCTGCTCCATTAAAAACTCTCTCCTGAACACTGATGTCACCTGGAAAAGCAAAGGGAATTGGACACTAATGGTATTCCATTGTTACCACTGAATCAACCAGTCTCAAACAAGTATCTTATAAGCAAAGCAGACTGGCTTTTCTTTCTTAAATTATTCCATCAATTATTCCATTCCTCATGTTTTATATAATCCATCCCAATTACAATATTTTTCCTAGCGTGTGGGATATAAATAAGGTAGTTATTAAATCCAGAGTTGATGAACAGCTTTAAATGCTGGCTTGGCACCATTTGCTTTTAGAGATGCTCCCCATATGACGACTTCTAACGAACTGGAATTGCAGAATTCACAGTTGCTTTTTCTGGTGTCACTGCATATATTTAACTGATAAGAAGCAGGAGGCAGCATGCTCAGATTCCTGGTACATGAAAGGAGAAAGTGAGTTTAAAATCCATAAGGCAAATCTTCCTGCCTCTCGCTAGTAATTGCTTTTTGGCAAATCCTGTTTGAAAGAAGAGCCAAAAACTCTTTAGAACCCAGCCTGGGAAATGAGCATGTTTGCAGGTTAATCGATGGATCAAATCACCAAATGCTCTCACGCATTGTCTAGCAGATTCCAAAAAACCCTTAACACAATTAAAGAGCTGGATTGTCTGCACAGGCCACGATAGGTTTTACCCTCAGATAAGTAGTTGGTTAAAAAAGAAATTAGTGTCTGATGTTGAAAGAAAATGTTTGCACTGAATGAATTAGAGAGGTCATCAGTCAAGACTCTTTAATACAAGTCAAAATATCGCCCTCGCAATAAACTGGCAAACTGAACATCAGTTGGAGTTATCTCTTGTTGTAAGCACACAGATTTTATGTGCCTGAGGGAATCTGTTGCAACCTGCATTTACTTAAATCCGTTTCAAATGATGTTTTAATTTTATTTTATGAGCAGAGTTTTCTGTTTCTCTTCTCCTCACAGGTTAGCTTGCCTCTCACCTTATTGAAGGTGTTTGGGAAGTACAAGATGCATGTCTGAAGAGAGGCCACTGGTGACTACAGGCTAAGGCCAAATTATAAACCGCTTGTGAAGTCAGTGTAATTCTTAGGAATACCTTACACAAAGTTGCTTGACTTTTATTGAAGTCAAGATCTTCCTCTTAATGATGGCATCAAAGTTTACAACTGCCCCTTGGATGTCCTGCTGTTGTTTCTCCAGTGGAAAAATTCCGAAGAACAATATGTAATTACACTTGGGATTTAAATACCAACCCATTGCCATGGGGTTTGAGCACAGCCTCAGTTCACCTGCAAGCTCTGAGCAATTCATTTCCACATTTCTCTTGCTGATCCCTGGTTTTGCAAGCATCCATGCTTCCTGCTTTCATCTAATATCAGAAGCAGAAATACTGATACACACTGAAACAGCTCAGGGAGAAAACCATGCTGATTTTTTCTCCCCCTAAAATTTCAAAACTACATACCCAAGAAATGTGGGCAATGTGTACTTGTTAAGTACTTTCCTGAACATAAACTACCAAACCCCTCAATACTGAACAGTTTTAATAATGTAAGAGACTTCCAGAAGAAATATTCTTGCAGATGTTAATGTATAGGTCAAGGAGCATGAAGATCCCAGTCCTTTTTCTTCCTCTTCTGATGTTCTAAAGAGAAGGACCTATGACATCCTTAGGCTGTGTTCTCCAACCCTGATATTGACAACTTGAGGGAACTGTTGCAAAATTAGGTCCTGCTTGGTGTTAATGAAAGGGCACCAGGAGCGTTCTCATTTTTTAAAGGCAACCCAGCACTTTGATTCAGTGCAAATTAGGCACCTCAGTCCCTTTGGTACTCAGAGTCTCTCTCTAGAAATTTGGGGTAACTAAACCACTTAAAAGAAAACACGGACACCTCAGACTTTGGGCCTGTAAATTTTTCTGCAGATGTTCAACTTTAAGCACATGAATGGATCCATTTATGTTACCTGGTCCTCTGAGATGCAACAACTCAGAGATTTATGTAAAAATATAAATATTTGCAAGGCAGGAATTTTATTTTCCCCAAATCAAATAACATTCAAGGCATCTTGGAGGATGTTGGGAGCTGCAGATCCCTTTGCAGCCTTCTTAAATTGTGATGTGATCAATATTCACAGAAGCAACATCATTTGGTGTAGGTCTTGCAAGCAGGATTCAAATTTGAGCTCAGGGGTTCTGAATGAAAAGATAACACTTCTGATATTCTGTGCTTCTGCTTAAGGGGAAGCAATTAATTGTGTTCATTTATATCCTCATTTGGTGAGGAAGAACCAGCCTAAAAGGAATTGTCTCCCTATTTTTCTGTTGCTATTTGAAGGTATTAAAATAGCTGCTACATGATAACAAAATTGCCAATTTTAGAATAAAATGGCTGCCATAGGCCTGGGAGAAAACATCCTTTTTAACCCATATTAGCCCTGGCTCAGTCTAATCTAAAATGGCACAGGATGTCCCTCATGCTCATGCAAATTACTCAAGAAGGGAAATATTGTCCTACTCACATTGCCAGTGTTTACCGAAAAGAGAAAGAAAAGGTTACTTAATATGTCATTTGAAAATCAAGTCAAAATGTTCCAAGTGTACTGATTTATTTTTTTTTTTTTTTTTACCATTGGAAGAGGATCCTGAGTTATGAAGACATTATCTCTTCCTATGCTGATTTGGCAGTCTCTCCAATATTAGATGCACATTTTATTTTCTCCAGAAAATACATTTATAAGTTTTAGATGTATTTCCCTTCTAGCAGTAAAAGTTGCATAGCTTGACTTTGTAAAACAATGAATGAGTGCTGTGCACCTTTTAGGGCTTTACCTCTGCACCTGAAGGTATCCTTAGGAAAAACAATTCTGCTGTCTACATTCCTGCAATTACCGAATATTATGGCTAATTGGAAAGAAGCAGTCTAGTGTTTATTTTAAAAAAGATGTTGCACAATTTGTGGTATTATTTTTTGAAGCACAGTCAGAGAGAGGCTGGAATTGTTAATTGTAAAGACAGGGAATGGCATTTTCATGAAAAGATAGGTTTAGATTTCCCAAGAGGACTCTGAAACGTGGAAATTGCTACCAAAAGCTTCAGCCTAAGAGGTAGTCACAACGAGTAATATGCTTTGCAGAATACAGGGAAGCAGGTGATGTTCATACAGCCCCCTGTGAGAGAGGGTAATTGCATTTTAGAGACCTTTGTGACCACAAAAGGAAGATCTGACCTGGCTTTGTTGCAATGCCTTTGGGAGGGCACTGCAGCTACTGCAGGCAGCCTGTGGGGAGCCTGGCAGGCCCTTAATCCTCTTCCCTCTGTGTTTCACTATTCAGACATCCAGGCTTTGTCAGGAGAGTGTTATGATTCCTTTGCTCCATCACTGCCACTTACCTTTGCCAGACTTTCCTCTATCAAGCTATCTGTCTTCTGTTTCACGCCGCGGGAGGACAAAAGCCAGGGATGAGTCTCGTCACTCGAAATCTCTCTGGCTGATCTCGAGCTTGTTTGAACAGGAATCTGCTTTCCAATAATGTTACCACTGGGTCTGGTTTTTTCACGTCACTTATCTCGCCTGTAGCAAGGAATACACCAGACTTCAGACACACCACAGAGGTAGGTCTCTCAGAGCAGCTTGCACTGCACTAAATCACAAAATAATCTGCAGGGACTACTGCAGAGCATGCTTCTTTTTGGAGGAAAACATCCCTCTTCTGTGCTGCCTCCATGAAGTTAAGGACTGTAGAGCCTGCTGGTGTTTTGATAGCTGTATTTTTTCCTTCTTTGTCCAAAACAACATGGTTAAAAGTTCCATCTTTCTCCCATCTTTCCCTCAGTGATGATAAAAGAGCACTGGGGGATCGTGAGTGGTCAGGCAGGGAAGTGATTATATTTTCATATGCCATCAATAAGCATTAGGGTTTTTTTCTGGAAAAAGAGAGATGGTGAGTATTGGAGATGTCAAGAAAACTTGAATACTCTTGTGGTACTGAGAGTCTCCTCAGACATGCTGAATCTAAAAAACATATGAAGAAAGGGGATTACACAGCCCAAACATTACCAGCCCATCTGCTGCCTTGCAGAGAGGTCTCAGCATCAATAAGTGAGGGCCTGGCTTTCTTCTATAGTCATCAGTTACCTTTACACATGGATGGGAATGTTGTTGAATAGATGGGCTTAATGAATTTTTTTCCTACCTGGAGAAATTATTAGGAAGAAGAAGTGTCTCTGAGAGCTTTTGGTGCCTACCCCAAAAGGATTTGGACAGAACCATTGAGACACCTGAACTCTTCCACATGCATTCCCCTGTATCTGGGGGGGATCTCACCACAGACGGCCCCATCAGGCAGATGGAAGAGGAAAGAAGACACAAGACTGTATCTGCTTCATATTTTTCTAATCTTACTGGTTCTCTCCATTTTTTTTTTTATTTTTAACTCCAGTTCTAGTTCAGATATGTTCATAATAGTGATGGAATTGGGGTAATAGCTTACTAAGAGATTCCCCTTTGTTTCCACATCTCCTGGCTTTGCTCAGATTTTCGTAAGTTCTTGTTCCAGCATGGTCAACACTGGCACCACCTTCAAAGTTTTCTTTAGTCTTTTTTATGCCTTCATGGTGATCATGGAACATTCTAGTCGCTCTGTGGGAAGAAGATAAAATCAGAACAATGAAGACTGGAGTGATATGGAAACAGGGATGGAATCTAGAGAGTGAGGAAGAGAAGTAGAGGAAATGTTGAATTCAAGAAACTTTCACAGTAGAATGGGAAATCTCTGGGTTCACAAGAAAGGACGTCAAAAATAGAGAAGTTCGGAATATGCAAAGACATAAGAAATTATATTCTAATAATTATCCTAAGGAAAACAAACCCAAATGGAGGGAAAAAAACCCCAACAAACTATACCAGAACCAAAACAACACCACCCTCCCTCCAAAAAACCAGCAAGGACAAATAATATAGAGAGCAGGTTATTTATAGCTGTCCTGCCATGTTAGTCATGCTGCATACCTTAGTTTGCATTTATTATTTAAGAAATAGTGCTAGTTTCTAACCCATAATTTCCTCCATTGCTCTGAGGGGGTGGATGTTGTATGGCCACTCATCACATAAGATCTGAATTCTTTTTGGACAGTATCAAAAATAGTGAAATTTATAGATTTTCTGACACTTGCTCAGAGTTCTGAGGTAAACTGAAACACTTTCTTTGGGTACAAACTTTACTTTTCCCACAAAACTTCTAAATTTAAGTGAGGATAATCAACATCCTTGGTACGACCTCACCTCCTTTTTTGGCTGCAGATATTAATATTTTTCATTGCTTATTATGTTACAGCAGTTTTCCGATGGCCCTTTCTGTGAGACACACTTCATGAACACAGAGCCCTTGTCCTGAACAACTTCCAATCACTTGGATTTGGACTCACCCCAAGCAACAAGGAAATAAAACCACCACTTATACCACTGAAGAAATTCAGGGTGGGAGCACTGGTACAGAGTCATTATCAGATTTTGCCTCAAGCCTGCCCACATATCCACAGTTACACTTTAAAAAAATCTTAAATGATATGAATTTCTAGAAAATAAAATCTGACAGGAAGCTTTTCTTTTTTACAAATGGAATCAGGAACCATCCAATGCTGCCATGTCTGGCATGCCTGGATCTTGACAAGTATCTTTCATGACTGGTGTGTAAAAATAGAGCTTTCATGTTACTCAGAGCACCTTAAACAAGGGGAACATCAGAAAATAATAGTAGGCTTGTTCATATTAGGGCAGAATGTATAAACCACAGTATCTCTGTGAGGAAATAGACTTCCTGTCTGCTGGTTTTGTGTGTCTAATTAAGTACAGATTTTTTGGCTACCAAAACATTTTTCCAGAGCTACCAAGAAATAAAACCTAAACAAGTCCAGTAAAGCCCTGAATGGATAAATACTGTGGGACTCTTTCAGAGTAAACCTTGAAACCCTCACATGCAGGTGAGCCCAGTTCTTCTAACATGGCTATTTTTTAGTCATGGTGTTTCTAACAAGCTCTTGCTTTGCTCTTGTGGGAAAATCATCTCTAAGCAAGTGTTATTTGCTCAATAAAATCACAATAACTCACCTTTTTACCTTGCAACTGGTTCCATTTAAAAATAAATGCTTGTACCAAGCAGACAATCATGCAGTCATGTCTTCCAAGCAGATAAAACAAAATAAAGAGAGGGATAGAAATGGGCAGAGGGAATGGATGGAGCAGAGAATTAGCATCCCTTGAAATGAAGATTGAGGTTCTGCCCCCACCTTTTGAACTCCTAAGATCCATGGAAGGAACTAAACTGGTATTTGCTCCCTTTAGGTGACTGACATCACATGGAGCAGGGCTGTACTCCCTGACTCTCACAAGAGCTCTGAGGGGTGAAATGTTGCCTGGTAAATCCTACAAGCCCCTGTGCACTTTTGACAGGATGACTTTCACTGCACACCACGTTCCTGCAGCACTTCTGCACATGTGTTCTGACCCATCAGGAAGGAAAAATCACACAACTTCACAGCAGAGCTTTATGCAAGTCTGTTCCTCCCAGGAGATATTCCTGTGGCCTCTGGGCACATCTGACTGACAGATGAGGCTGAGGAGAACATGAAGAGGTTCTCAGTGAAGAGAAAATGGCAGTGTTTCCTTATGGAGATGTGGGAAGCTGTGGGGTTCCAAAAAACATAGCTGACATAAATGGAAGGAAACAATTTACAGACTTTTCCAGAGTACTGTGGAGATTGGGAACTCTGATTACAGCCCTGACCACTGTCCTGTAGCAATTTATCTATTCCATTTGATAGACATTGGCTGGTCATGCAACACCTAGAGACTCCCTTTTCTGGCTGACAGGTAGCCACCTTCACTCCCTCCAAAATATTTAAAATGCTTTTTGTACTGTTTTCCTTGCCCTCTCATCTTGCAGCAAGGACACCTGAAGGTCAGAAAAACTCACTAAAAGGTCTTCAAAAGCTGATTTCCACCATTGGCTCGTGGGAGTATTCTTACAGGAGGAATCAAAGCACCTGAAAGCATCTGAAGTGACCCATACCTTTTCTAGGAACTCTCACAGAACTCAAAGCAAAAAGGCTTAAAATACTGCTAATGACAGCAGAAAACCCAGGCTTGGGAGACTCTCACCAAAGTTCTGAAGGGAAGAGGCTTCTTACCAGTGATGTTGGACTTCGTTTTGCAGAGGGATGTGGGAAGTGACACGCAGAGCCTCAGGCAGCTGACAGATTTCTTTAATCCAGGTGATTCTTCTAAGTTTATGCAAACTGATGGGTCAAGGAGGCACTTAGTGCTTAAGATAAGAGGTCAAAGGGTGCTGTCCTAAAGAAGGAAATGATAACAGGCTCCTTCTCTTACTGGTTCTCCACCTTGCAATGCTCTGGGACATCCTTGCATCCTACAGTAACACAGGGATTTCTTTATGCACTTGCACAGTTTCACTAAGGGTCAGGTCCTGTTGTTGCTCCTTCATGAAATAACCAGTAGCTGCTCATTAACTCTTCCATTTCCAGATGCAGTTTCTCCAGAGTACAGTGGACTTGAAAATGAGTCAATTTCTCACTTTGATAAGATTTTCACTATTGGCTAGGGAGCAAGTTCTCACATGAAAGATTGCCTCACTTACTCTACTGATGGACTGAGAGCTTCGTTGTATCTCCAGCTCTCAGTTTTTACAAATGGGAAAACTGTAAACAAATATCTTATCCTGAAGCTTGGAACTTATCTATTCTGCATCCAGAGAACATCAACAGGAGACTAGTCATAACAGTCAAGCTACTAATTTCATTTTCAGATAGGAGTAAGTTGAGAAGTTGGATGCAAAAACATGGGATTTTGAGTATGTGTGGTTAGTGCAAGAGTGAAATAAGATGAAAGGTTCATCTTATTCATCTTAATAAATGCAGGGAAAGCCACAAATAGTATTCTCATGTTCTTTTGTTTTTGAGCCATGGGCCTAAAGGGTATTTTTAATGCAGAGGAACGTAACCATGCTTGTCCAATGTATTTTCCATCAGCTTGAAGTTGTATATCACTGTGCACATTTACATGTATTCAATCTTTCTGCTGTATCTTTGTGGCTGGTAGCCAGTGGGATTAATGGAATGTATGAAATAGCAGAGGAGCTGTGTAGATTGAGTCCCAAAAAACAAAAGCTAAAAGGCAGGGTGGTCCTCTGAGTTCAGTTTTCACTTAATCTACTGAGTCATTTGGTGACCTTGGACAAGCAAACTGACCTCTTGGCACTGTGGTGAGGCCAAGTGTAAAGCAGTGTAAAACCAAACAGGGAAGATTAATTGCTGCAAGAAGAACTGAGTCAGAATGGCAGGACAGTACCCCCAAAGCAACCCCTCCTGCTCATCAGAGAAACCCGAGATAAGGTAATACATCAATTTGTGTTTGCTTGTGTCTGTAGCCATCAAACTTGGAAAAACAGTTATTCTTTGGAAGTATTTGCCAAGCCTTACAGAGCTGCTTCCTCTCTCTGCACTGTTTCTTTTCTAGACTTCTTCATTGCCAGATTGAGTTATAGGCTCAGTGAAAAAAAAAAAAAAGAGGAAAAGATACATGTCTGCCACCAGGCCTTTTGATGATCCCAATTTTCCAGACTTGGGAATCAGAAAAGCTGATTTGGAGGAAGCTAATCACTAGCTTCTGAGCCTATTCTGAAAGCAAAATTTTGAGGTTTGAGGGGTCCCTCTGGTTTTGCTTGTTTTTGGTTTTGATTTTTAATGCCTGTGAGGTGAGCCCAAGGCCAGACTGAGGATTGCATCAGGAAAATGGAAAGATGAAGAGAAGAGAGAAAGAATGGCCTCAGCCCTAAAATAGCACTGTAAAGGGCGTTTTACTTGGAACTTTCCTTCAGCTGACATCAGTCAGAGTACGAAAAAGATATTAGTTCAAAAGTGTAAAGCTAAAACAGAGATTCAAGGCCGGATGTAGCACTCATATCTATTTGGTGTTGTGAAGAAAAAAAAAAAAAAAGATGTTCCACCTGGACCATAAAGATATTCCACCTGGACCATAAAGATATTCCACCTGGACCAGAAACTTAATGGGGTTTTTTTCAACTTCAGAAACATTTGTTTTGTTTGGATGTCTTTGACCCTGGACTAGACAAAGGCAGCACACACCTAAAGACACACTGAGAAAAATAAGAGGAACTGAAGTGCAACAGAAGCGATTGGCT
>VWYP01000371.1:84454-134911 GCA_013400435.1 Pycnonotus jocosus
TTTTTTTTCCTTCATTCCTGGTGAGTTGGAAATTTCAGGAAAAGCTAGTTTAGAACAGGAGGTTTTCAAGCCAGGCTTCTGATAATCTCTGATGTCCAAAGTCAATGCCAGTGGGATTTTTCCAGCAAAGCCAACAACGCTGAAATTTTTTAGTGTAATACATAAACAAGAAACTATTTTCTTTTTGTCCAAAAGCTACAGTTTCATCTGTGGAGCTCCTTCAGCCATGACTTGTAAACCAAAGTAGGTTTTTATGCATATTTTCACTAAGCAAGTCAACATAGCAAGCCTGGGAGCCACTGTGGCTACGCTCTTCAGCAGGAAATAGGTTTGTCTGAATCAATACTTGCAATGGTGCCTCTAAGGTCTACCCCAAGCTCAGAAAATTGGGTGAAACTATCGTGTTACCCAGACAAAATAATCCCTTTCTTCCACCAAATTGTCTGTCACAGATTCAGATTGTAGTGCATAAAGCTGACAGCAAGCGACTTGCACATGAAATTTCACCTAAACCTCAGCAGTGAGCAGCCTCCATCCAGCTGGAGAAATGGGTGGGAAAAACAATGCCAGCATCATGTTCATAATGGGAAGAATAACAGCAGGATCTTGGGCCAAGTGATGGGACCCCCTCAGTGATGAGGAATGAGAGGATTTGTGGTTATTAATTCAAATTTTTTTGTGTTTCTCATATGGTTTTATGCAACTAGAGGTGGTTTTCAACCCTGAATAACTCTTGATGGGCAAACCCCAGCTGTAAAGGAATGCTGGAAGAAGTGTTCTCAAAACAATGTCAGCTCCTTGTTGTAAAACAGCTCCTTACAAAAATTAATGTTACCTCCAAGATGTTGGCTTCTTTAATGGGGATGAATTATGTGGATAAGGTGGTCCACTGACAAGTGAACACACTGAGAATCTGTTAGTCAAAATTCTGACCACTGTGCTGCTCCATCTGTATTTCATCTTTGTACTAACATTAAATATAAAAGAAGGGGTGAGGGAAAAGGAAAAACAAGTCTTTTCTTAAGGCAGGTTTGTACATGCTTAGCCAGCTCTTCTGTTCTGGTTTTAGGGCAAAAGAAAAAAAAGAAAACCTGAAACATAAAGCAGTGTGGATTGTATGGAAAATTTGACTCAGATCGAGTGCCTGGCCAACACCACAAAATGGACTGGAGACAAATCTGATAATTAGAAAAAGCAGTGAATAACAAAATATTTTTGACTCATGCCATATCAGGCAGCCTCCGAAAATTCTCAGAGGCAAGAAAACAGGATTTAATTCCCTGCAGCTTATTGCAGTTTTATGTTAGAGCAATGCCACTGGTTTCAGAGGCATTATACTGGTGTAATACTGGAGCAGGCAGCTAAGCCAAAATTCACCTTATTCACCTTATTCTCCCATGACAGTTCATTTTGACAGCAATTTGCTCAAACTGCACAAACAACCAGGTAAACCAGGAGGGAGCACGCTTGCGTCAGCTCGGTACAGCTGACATAAACAAGGTCAGAAACACTCCTATTGTATTAATCTAATTTACAGTGCCTGGGGTTTGTTTTTTGGTTTATTTTTTAAGACCAAGTGGCCAGGATAAACACATATGCTGACCAGTCCACAGCAAGGGTGGGATAAACATTACTGACCACCACACCAGGGATGCCATATAGGGGTAAGAATGTCTGATGCCTGTTTTCCATCTCGTGCTGCTGCCACTGCCTCTGCCAAGTCCAGCAGGTAGTGGAGGCTGGAAGGCACAGTGATAAGAGCTAGAAAAGACAAAAGACTTGCCAGGAAACAGTCAAATAGGAGCAAGAGAAGTGTAATGCCTGCGAAGGAGCCAGCACACACTTGAGATTTTCCACGAGGAAACAGCTGGACCAAGCAGTAAAGTGAAGGGATGAGGAAAGCATCCTGGAGAAGCCAAAGCTGAGAAGAGATGAAGCAGGAGGAGGTGTGAAAGGGGAGAAGAAATGCCTGAAATCAGGTAAGAGGATGCACAACAATATCTTGTCACAGCTGTTGCACACTGGCTTTATTCAGGAAAGCAAGATGATAGCAGCTGTTCTTACCTGGGTGCTTTAAATGGCTACAGAAGACAAGGGTCAGTCTGTAGAAAGCAGTTCTGTGTGTTTCTGCTTGAAGAGAGTCAGAAACATCCAGCATGGTCTCATGTGGCACTGTTTTTTTCTTTGGAGATAGATTAGGAAAGTCAGGTAAGCAGAGAGTGAACTCATGCTGCCCCTCTGATCAGAATTTTTGATTTTTTTTTTGAGATTTTCAACAGGATTTTCTCTCTTTCCTATATATTGATGAGCAATCAATGTTGGAGATGAAGGAGGAGGAAGACAAGGAGGAGGAGGAGAAAGAGGAGGTGCTTTAGGCGGCAGACAAGAGATTCTTCTGAAGAGTGTAAAAGAGACCACAGTGGAGCAGATAATCCCCACAGCTGATGGAAAGGACCATGCTGGAGCAGATTTCCATGCTGCAGCTCATGGAGAATGCCATGTCCCCTTTCACCACCCCAGGGAGTGAGAGGAAGGATATAGAGAAACTGGGACTGAGGGACAGAAGTTGTGATTGAAGGGAGAAAAAAAGGGGGGTGGTGATGATTCCTTTTTTGTCTGTTTCCTGCAATAAATTAATTTTCTCTCTTGAGTCTGTTTTGCCTATTTTCAGTAACTGGGAAGGGCTCTCTGTATTTACCTCAACCTGTAAGCTTTTCCACCTTGGGGATGGATAAGGAGAGAGCCTCTGGATGGCACCTGGCTGGCAGAAAAAGTCAGCCCACCACAGTGATACAGATTCTTATTTGGCTCTCCCTTCTTCATCTCATGTCCTTTAGCTTCCTTCCTCTCTAGGAATACTGAATAAATAAAGAGAGGTACCTCATGATGTAGTGCCCACAAAGCAGCAGGTAACCTGGAACAGAGCTCAGTATGTAAAAACTGGTGAAGAATTTGACTAGGAACACTATCAAAAATAACACATAGAGCAGAAAAATGACCAAGTCTGAATAAAACTTCCCCTTTGTGATTTGTGTCCTTGTGCTTCAGTTGTTGGATGAAAGGGAAAGCCTTTTTCCAAGTGAGGCACAACGAAAGAGTCACCTGCGAAGAGCTAAGTACTCACTGCTTGGGAATGCTCATTTGCAAAGCAAGTGAAGGAGATGTAGAAATGCTCTTCACCTTTGTGTGCTGTTCTGCCATCTACATAAATCACACATGGAAGCAACAATGCCAAACTTGAAGAGAGTTTTGGCTCAGAAGTATTAAAAAAAAAAAAGGCAAANCCAACCATTCCCATCTGTCCTACATACTCTTGTATGGTTGTGATCCATGACTCCTTCAAGATTTCAGTTCACAGCATGACATGCCTACAACAATATTAGGCTTCTTTTACCTTGAAATCTGTATTTCTATCAAATTAACTGATTATCAGGTTGGTGCCACTAAAAAACCCCATCAACTTCCCTGAAAGGATATTAGAAGTGTACTTTTATTTCTACTTGCAATTATTCACAATTGTATGGCAATGCTTTTGTAAGTAATTTGCTTCTGTAAGATTTCTGTAGATATTCTAGATAGTGACTGGAGAATGCTGAATCATAAATTAAGAGAATTAAATTAATTCCATATCTTCATTTACAGAAATCATTCCCATTTCTCAGGGGTAATATTACCTACTAACACCCTTAGATTGCCCAAAGATTTATGGCTGAAAAGCTGACTAAACAGAATATGCCTGTGGTTCTTTATTCATAGAAAACTCTCTTTAAATTCACAGTTCAGAGGCTGGTCTGACACAACCAAATACTTTTTCTTGTCACTCTCTGTTATTCAGGACTACACCCAGGAATGCTTAACAAGTGAGAAGAATCTGCAAATGAGGCACAATATTTGTTAGAATACTTTTTACCATGAAAACAATTTGAAAACTGATTAGCAAGCAGCTATTCCATTTAAATAAAACTGGTTAACTTCAAAATTAGTCTAGTCTTTTCATCATTCATGGGTTTGACCTTGTTTGAATGTCTATTAACTCTTCAATAAGGAATTAACAAAATAAACAAATTTAAATTAACATAACAGGTCAAGTGTTGATGTGTTTGTATTTGCTACATTTTAGTGTAGTAATTTATTTAATGAGTCATAATTTCAATCTCTCCAGTGTCTGTATCTTAGATTACCTTGGTTTCTTGATGTGTGGTTGTTCTTTACATCAGACTGACAAAATTACCAGTATTATAAAATTATCAAAGCTTTTTGACTTCATTCTGATTTGACTCAGAAATGAAGCATGTCAAAATTCTGTGTGAAATGGAAACAAAAAAGTTTATAGGAAAAAAAGTAAAGTTTGAAATTCAAGAATCCTGTCTGCATGGTATCTGTCCAGATTTGTGCAATGAATGTTACTCATGTGACATCCAGAGCTCACTGAAGTCACTGAAGTGGTGGGAGTTTTTTCACTTATGTCACTGAAATTTGGATGACACCCATAACACTTTATTAGCATCTATAAAATGCTTTAAAAACAAATGATGTAAGGAAAATTGTCAGTTATGGAGTTTTTCCTTCTCATACTGTCAGAAGCAAAGAATGTACTCCTGTGTTGGGAAGTGTTTTGTTAGCATATGTGAGGGGTAGATGGAACAAAAGTTTTTAAAAGCAAAGGAGTTGTACTATTCTCAAATCAGGGGATTACTGTACAGAAAGTGGTTTCCTTGTGACTGGATGGATAAGTTGCATTAAATGGTATAAATAAGGTCTGGTTCATTATGAAAAAAAATAGCAAAATAATTTAATTACCATTTTTGACTTGGCATTATGTCACATTTCAGGATCATAGGATCTCCTGAAAGACAAAGAATTTTGCAAATATTCCTGTACCATTCAGCTTCTTGAAATATTGCAGCTTTCTACATGTTGAGTTGTATATTCCCAGCAGAGAAAACTTTCTATTCTATGGCTATTGCTACATAAAAGGTAAAAGAGAAGGTAGAAAAGAATGGATTTTTTAGACTCCTTCTCATTGGAAATTCATATCTTTCTGGTATGATCTAAATGCTGAGAGAACAGTCATGCCTGCAAAAGACATTATTTGGATTTAAAGACAGAAAAGAGGAGAGCAGAAATTGGTGAACTGACCTTTCCTTGTCCTGTCTTGACTCCTGACTTCCTCATCTGCCATCTTTATCCTTGAGGCAGCTGTAAATATGTGGGTGAAGAACTTCATCCAGCCTGTGAGCACCTGATGGCTCCACACCTGCAGAGCCAACCCTGTTCTAGGGAGATAACTCTTCTTCATCCAGGTCCTCTGGCCACAGAACCTGAATGTCAGTGTTTATAATAACCTCTGCTGTGTTTGCTTTAAATAAACAGAGAGAAATAAAATCAGCAATCCTACCCTGGGTTTATATTCTACTTAAGTGGAGACAGGTCTTTGCAGGAACATAATTCTGGGGGCAGTTGCAGGCCATGCAGACTCTGAGTGCTTTTTAGAGATCAGATGAAATTAGGTCAAGAACATCTGGGCTTTTTAAGGCATGTCAAATATATGAAGAAGCTGCTGAATTCTGATCTGTGACACTTCTGCTATTCTAATCTTTAATCCCCAGACGGCTTTGCTAAAGCATCGTAATTTTAACCAACCAATAAATCAGCTGCCATTGAAGAGGCTGATACCACCTGTGGGTTCTCAGATGGCTCTTTCTTACATTATAAAGCAAAACCATGCAGTTTTTATCTAAAATATATCCAAAATTTTATCCAAAACATAGCTATCTGACCCATATTACTACTGGATTTTCCTGCACTTTGTTTTTGCTGCTTGCTGCCATTTGGATTATGGTTCCATGAACTACTTTGAGTCGATGGTTCCATGTGCCCTGCTGTGACAGAGTTATAGTGTTACAGAAATTAAACCATTTACCACTCCAAAAATCTGTTAAAATTATCAGGCATGACTTTTTTTTTTTTCCTAATACTAGATGTTTGTAGAAATTCAAAACAAAACACTTAAAAAATGCTAAAATACAATTTTTAACTTTCAAAATGTTGCCAAAAGGAAGAGAGCAGGAAAAAACACCCCCAAACCCCCTAAGCTCTGTGTCACCTGCTACAAGATTTATGAGAGTAAAATAATAGAGTCAAGATGTGTTTCAAGTTCACCTTCCTTGCTCCTTTAGCTGCCATTCTATTTCACTACACCCAACATTCACTGAATATATTAGAAATTATATCTAATTACAAAATACAAACTGTTGTTTACACTGCATTATTTACAGATGGGAAGGTGACTGAAAAGGACAGTTATGATGAAGTATAAAGCTGAAGCTGGTAAAGTGGGAAAAAAAAAAAAAAAGCTGAACATTTTTATATATATTTGCACAGCCTCTCTTCCCTACTAGTTGTTTCCAAGTTCTGGTCAAAGCACCTATTTTTATTTCAGCTGAAGACTGGCCCTTTTCCTGTACAGAGATTGCCAAATGTGACAAACCATAAACTGTTTGTCAGCAATTTAGAACATGGTGAACACAGGGCTCCATGCTGAGTTTATGGGTGAGTTATGCTGACTGCTCTATTAAAGAAGTCTGTGCTCAATCATTTAATCAATTGAAAAGGGAAACACTTTCAGTTTTCACGTGATCGAGCCCACAGTTATGTCAGACTGACAGCAGTGTTTGGCAAGAAACTCAGTCTTCCCTTTGGAGAACTGTAAAGGAGAAATGAAGTAAGTTAGAGAGCAGAGCTTTTTGCATTGTCAGGGAACAATGGAAAAACAAAGGTGAATTCTATGCCTGAGATACGAGAATGACCATAAGAGAGTTTGACCTGAAGATACTCTGCTTGCCTCAGCTAAGGCTGGAAATGAATTCCTAAATAATGGATAAAAATCTTTCCAATGTGTGGAGATCACAGAGGATGCCATCTATGCAGGACCACCCTGCAATCCTTGTATTGACACTGTTGGCACAGGCCTCTGGTTGCAGTTTGGAGCACTCAGGACAATCAGGAGTGCTGAGATCCCAGACCTGTGTGAGCTGGTTTGAGAGCACTCCCACAGCTGGTACCCTGCAGACAGCTTCAGTTCATTTCCTCACACAATGCTAGATTGCATAAGCACAGCTGCTTTGCTGCAAAGCAAAGAGAAGTCTGGAGAAATCTTGGAATAAAACACCCTGGAGCTGAAAAGCTTTCATCAGTTCACAGCAGTATTTTACACTGATACTTTTAAAGTATTTATGTTTACCTATCCAGTTCTTCACATTTCTCCACAATACCCTTACAACTGCCTTTCATCTGATGTTTCCAGTTATGCTCTGAGGTCAGAGCCTGATTTATTAGCTTGCCCTAAATAAAAATTGAAAACGTTTGGTGGCTGGAGCCTGCTGTATTTATGGTGCACAGTTATGGAATCAGCCTCTTGTTTAGATCCGGAAATCAGAATCCAATTTGGTTTTTGAATCAAAACTGGAGAGGCGTGTTTGTCGCTGGTTTTAATTAGATCAGATCTGAGAAGCTTGATGGGATTCTTTCTGAATGATGGTGCAAAAAAACTGTGGTGAAAGATCATCACCTTCTTTTAATGATTAGGGCACTGTTGGACCTGTGAAAGTGCAGAGCAATACAGAAATCTCAACCATTTATTTGCATTAAGTTTATTTTATGCAAGACGGGGTAGTAAAATGGGATATGAGTATTCTAATATATAAAAGTTGCATGAAATACAGCCCCTTAGTACATAGATGGAAAAGTTTCTGTAATTCTGGGTCATTCTGACACAAAATTAGCCTGCCTTTACAAATAAAACAAATACATCAAACCTTAGCAAAACCTTGCCCTAGATTCTTATCTTCTTGTTAACTACCTCCACTCCTGCTGAATCCTCTCCTCAGAAGATTTCTTGGCTTCTTATTTTTTCTCCTCAACCTCCCCAATTTTCTCTCAGTGCAGAAATCAAGTATAATTTCTGTTGGTGCAGAATGAAATAGTATTGAATGGCTGGAAAGCCTCATCTGTGACCCTAACCTGCTCAAGCACTGGCATGAAATCTCAGCATCAACTCTTTATCTTTGAATTTAGAACAAACTCACTTTTTAAAATTATTATTTCAGGATTGCTCCATCCTTATTAGCTGATGATCCTCTGTGTGTGGGACTCAGTGGCTTTCAGAGGAGTGGATGAGAGGGAAAGAACAGCAAGACTACTTCATGCCATTGGAGAGAAAATGAGCTGTAAAATAGATGTCCAAGGACAGCTAAAAAGGATCAGGCAGTGATAGAGAATAATCACTCTTTCTGCTGTGGAAGGGAATCCCCACCCAGCTTTGCAAGTTCTGCCAGGGACTTGCCCTGAGCTCTCTGTCTTCTTGTAAGAGGGGAAGTAGAGAAGTAGTGAATGACTAATTCCACTAAGGTGTTTACCTCCATTTCTGCTAACGTGTTTCCAGGCACTAAAGCCAAACCAAAACTTGTCTCTGAGGGTAATGTGCTTCTCTCTAGGACTTTTTCAATGCGGCATTTTTTTAAAAAATAAATTCTTTTGCCCCTTTCAGAAGGCTGCCCCTGAAAAGAAGAGTGATTAGAGATATCAGAGAGCAATGTTAAATAGAAATGTGACATAAAAAACAGATGATGAAAGAAACAGCTGTCACTGGGCTAGAGCAAGTCCTTTCAAAATGGTCTCAGGCAGGCTTTACTGGGAGTATGTGAGGGTATAAACTGAGCTCACTGAATTCCCTCAACCACCCTTTCCTTCTCCACAAGAGAAGTTGCTCATTACAATCACCATTGGAGGGCAGCTGGTGGGAACTGTGGGAAGAGCAAGATGGGGAAGGAGCTCCTTCAATGTGTCCAGTGGGTGCTTTTGCCAAGATCTAGATTTCAACTTTTCATCCCACTGCATTTTTTTTTCAGCTGAAGAGAACAAACCTCCTTGTTCCCAGGATAACTCTTAGGTTTGGTATAATTCAAAGGTTTTGTTCTCAAAATAATACTTGAAGTGTGTTCTCTAGGCTGTGAAAGAAAAAATTACTCCTGAATGCTGATGCCATTTCCTTATGCAGAAGGCAGTTGCTTCAAATACATCAGAAGTCTAGCCAGGACTAAAAACAGGCAAAAAGAAAAAAAGAAATCTCTTACATCCTACTACATATTTCCAAGCCACCCATTCATCCACTCTAGGTGTGTTTATTTTCACCTTCCTGTCTCAACAAGACCTACAGAAAAAAGCTGAATGAGACGTAGGAATGCTGGAAGCATTTACTCATGGAAGACCTTTGTGGGTAACATTTCACAAAGAGAAAATAAAAAGATCCTATGGGAGATGTTCTGGACTGAACCATGTTCTGTTTTCAGAGCTCTACATGCAGCCAGACCCAGCTGGTAAGGTCAGAGAACCAAACAGTGTGTGCTGTTGTTCCAAGATGCCAGGAGCAATGGCAAAAGTACATTTCCCTTTCAAAGCCATGATAGACAGGTGTTTACAAGAGATTTTTGGGTGCAGCATGCATGCCCTGTTTCCTAATAGGCACTGCCAGTTCCTCAAGAAGTCAGAGAAATCAGGAGTCAGAAAAAGGGCAACAGCAGGAGAAGAACAGCAGAGGTCAGAGAGAAAGAAGAACAGCAGAAGTCAGAGAAAGGGCAACGGTGTCATTTCAGAAAAATCTATGGGAAAGTCTCCTGAGCTTTATCTTTCTGTCCATCAGTTTGGTCTATAAGCTTTTGGGAGGCAAAGACGCAGCTTTCACCTGCTTGCAGCAGCTGCAGCTCACTCCCTCATATGGCTGATGACCCTTCTAACACTAAGTCACACATCTGACACAAGCAAACCATGTTGAAACCGTGGAAATCAGTGTGTACATATTGTAGGATTCAGTGTGTGTGTATAAATATATGTAATATATAAGTAAATACACATAAAACTCTTGATAATGGGCTTCTGGACTGGAGTGAGCTGTGGCAAGGCTAAAAGCAGATCCAAAGAGCAGAAGGCAGGTCTTTGATTTGGCATCCTGGAGACTGAGACAACAGAGTAGTTAATCCCTTTGTCCCTTCTTGCCCTGAGCTTGCTGCAGTGAGAAGGGTGTGCAGATCCAGGCACGTTGTGATTCATTCTCTATGTGTCATCTGGTAGAACTTAGCTGTAAGTGCAGCACTCCAAATTACCACACAGTTTATAATATGGCCTAAAGTGCTGACCTATACTACTTTTCCCCTCCTTTTCCCCTCCTTGTTGCTTGTAGGAGTTGTCAGGAGTCTGAGGAAACCAGATGATCACAAAGCCTTCTGGAGGAGGTGAGAACTTAAGGGCATCACGCCACTCATGACTACCTGACATGGCCTCAGTTTGTTTCCCATCAAGGACAGGGAAGATATAAAACCAGATCCAAGATTTCTCAAAGAAACTTTGAGAATGCCCCGCCCTAATTCATCACAGGAAAATTACCCTGTCTAATACTTCCTGTCATTCTGTTTCTCAAGGTCTTTGAAAAACAGCAGCAGTCAGTCTGCCAAAGCACAATACCTGTAGAAGAAAGAAAATTATTCATGATCACACTGAATGAGCTCCTAAAGACCTCATGAACTTGATCCAAACTCCATGAAAAGGAACAAAATCCTTTCCATGACTTGCTGGACAGGGAGTACTGTGCCCATATTTATATTCTCTCCAATATCTGGTTCTAACTGGAGAAACAGAATAATAGCAAAATGCTTGAACAAAAATTCTTGAACAAAACACTGCACCAAGCACAGTGCAAGTGTGCCACTGAGAGCCTCCCAAACCCTGCAGTTCACCTCGGCTGCTGCACTCAGATCTGCCCTTAAACAAACCAGGAGCTTGTTCTGCTGTGGCTTGCTTTGAGGTCTCTGAGTTTGGCCTCATTTCCCACTATCTGGGGTTCATTAGCAAGGATCAAAGAAATGCTCTTTGCAGCCTGAGCTTTGGGAACCACAACCTAACCACAGGTAAACTTTGAAGCAGACCACATTGTTCCCCAGCTAGCTGGTGCTTCAAGCCTTCACCCTTAGCTTTTGGCTCCTCCTGTACTTCCAGACTTTGGCTTTTGACACCAGGCTCAGGTACTTTTTGATTCCTGCTTCGGTTGTTCCACTTTCAAAGAAGAGCAATGGACCTGGTGAAGGGTCTGGAGCACAAGTCCTTTGAGGAGGGGCTGAGGGAGCTGTGAGGGCTCATCCTGGAAAAAAGGAGGCTCAGGAGTGGCCTTATTGCTCTCTACAGCTCCCTGACAGGAGGGTATAACAAAGTGGGTGTCAATCTGTTCCCAAGTGACAAGTGACAGGACAAGAGGAAATAACCTAAGTTTGTACCAGGAAAGGTTTAGATTGGATATCAGGGAAAATTTCTTCCCAGAAAGAGATGTTAATCTTTGGAATAGGCTTCCCAAGGAAGCAGTTGGGTCACCAACCCTGAAAGGATTCAAAAGATGTGTAGATGTGGCACTTGAGAACGTGGTTTGGTGGTGGACTTGGCAGTGTGACGTTAATAGTTGGATGTAGAGGCCTTTTCCAACCTAAACAATTCTATGATTCTATGTTACCATGATTTTTTTGTTTCTGTCCTGACTCTGAACCTAGATATTGTGAATTAAAGTGTTCTTCTTCCTTTCATGACTAATTTCCGCTGTTTTCCTTTCAGGTAACCCTTTCCTGAGTGTGTTTCAATATTTCAGAGCAGGTTTGTGGTGTTTGCCAGCAGCCTTGGAAAAAGACTCTATTGGCAGATGTAGAAGACTTTTCATTAAAGTACTCTGGCACAGCAGTGTCAGCAGGATCGAGCTCTGTTTTTATTGACTAACAGATATCCCCTGAGCAGGAAAACAGTGGGACTCAGATTGCCTTAGGGAGAATATTTCAGCAATACTATCCACTTTAGGGAGCAGAGATTGGCAATTTGAGCACTGATATTCCCATGGTTTTTGCTAGAGAAGAATGAATCTGATTCCCAGTGAAAGACACAATCTGAGAAGCCCCAAGAGTGAACATCTCTGTCTGTTCAAAAGATCTGTGTGACACGGGGAACAGAAGAATACACTTCAACTTTATTTTGACAGTGCAGCTGAAATTTGCCCTTACAAACCTTATCCAAAGAGTAAAAGGGCAATTTATTCCCCTCGTTCATTAAATCATTGTTTTCTGTGAAGCTGCCTGAGGGAAAACTAGCCCATTTCAGCATGGATCATTTTACTAATTGTACAGACAGCCTTCAACTAGAACATGAATAAATTCTTACAGGTTTCCAAACAGTTGTGAAGTGTTTGGTAAGAGAAAGGAAGTATCAAAACAGCTGAAAGCACTCTGGTCCTTTGATAGACATGATAGTCCACCATTTTCTAACACAGAAAATCTAAAATGCTGGTTTAGATGCCTTCTCTCCTTGAATTCACAATCCCACTGTTGGGTGTTAAATTGGATTCACATTTTAGTTGGATGGTCTAAATCTGAAATGCTTCAGCTATCTGAAGCATTATATATTTAAGAGTGCAGTACTCAGCATCTTTGCAATGGTTTTATGAGCTTCTAGAAAATTGATTTGAACCTGGTGCCTGTCTCTATTTACATGTCCTAAGAAAGAAAAGTCAAGTTGTTTACCAAAACTTGATGGTCAAGTACTTGTTTAAGTGATCTGCAGCTGGTTAGAAGTCAAGATCTCTCTGCACATGGATGTGACCTGAACGTGAGTGTTGCCATTTACAAGGAACACTTCAGAGTTTATAAAGATGCTGGTTCAAAAGGGTAACATCTTTCCTTGCTTTATTTTGAAATGTGATCTCACAGTCACGTGGCCCCTCAGGGAAGTGAGGCAAACTCGTTCTTGAAAAATAATTGCTGATGTTCATTCCAACAGGGTAAAAACAGGGCTGAGGTGTATCTCTGGAAGCTGTGGGGAAAGCTTTGACTGGTAGGACCAACTGCAGCACTGTAAACAGAAGGTGTCCTTTTCTCTCTTGTAACTAACTCATATTCTTCCATTCCCTCTCAAATCACAGAACAAACCTCTTATTTCTGACTGCACGCAGAAATTTTCCCCTCTCTATTAAATCTTCCTGTTGGTTTTCTGCAGAGATTTTTGTGGCAGTATTTTTAATGGATTTTTAAATGAAAATAAAAAGCACCTTTTTGGTGTTTTTAGCTTAAACCTCAAATCGTTCTATAATGATATTATGAGTTAGCATGAATAAGCAAGTCTAGTTATAATTGTTTCTACTGCTGACAATAATGTGTAGTTTACACATCCTGAAATAAAATAGTATATATTGCTTCAAGGACTCATGCCAAGCACGAAAGTAAATTGTGTCACCCTTTTAGCCACAGTGGTTCCAAGAAAGCACTTTTATGGATTTAACTTATGTGTCTAATTACCAGAAAAGAGCCCTGAAGGCCTGAGTGTCTAATAAACCCCAACCATTCTGCTTTAAAACTGAGTGCCATAAAAATGGCACAATATCCCATACCTTGCATAGATCATACTTGAAGAATGATTTCATATTAAGAATCCAGCTTATGCAGAATAATTTTTTTAAAAAATCCCTGATATTTCTTTCAAAATACAAGTGCTTAAAGGTCAGAACCACCTCTCTTCTGACCCTCTCTGGCTTTTTCCCAAGGATATGAAGTCCTTACAAAGCAGTCTTGCATTGAGTGTATCTTTTACAGCCTTCTTTCGTTGCTCAAAACAATGAAGCACAATCTGGTGCATTTCTGCAAGATTAAAAAAAAGTCTTGAAAGATTTTTTTTTTTACTGCCTCTGGAAATCTCTAGACTAGGCTCCTGCTATCTGTTTTGTAGATAGATTCAGCTGCTCAGGAACTTGTCTGAGTTTTAAAGATTTAAGGAAATCCAACAGGTTCCGTGGGCACTTTTTCCAGTGTTGTGCTTCTCTCCAGTGAATACATTTTCCTTATGTCTAAGGAGGACCTCCTGAAATCTGTTGTATTTCACTGCACAATTTTGAGTAGAGTTCTGTGTTCTCTCTAATCATTCCCTAGGTAATTGAAGACAAAAAGGAAAAGCCTTCCCATCCCCAACTCAGCCTTTTCTTCTTCAAGGTGAACAAACCCAGCTCTCACAGCCCCTTTCATACGTCATGTGCTCCATGGACTAATTGCAATATGGCATTTTTCTTGCATGGGAAGCCCAAAACTGGACCCAGTAGTGCAGAAGTCACCTCCCAAGGGTTGGGCAGAAGGGAGGGCAACACTCTTGCTCATACATCCCTGGATGTGTTTGGCCTTCATCATCTCAAGAACTTCAGCCACAGTGGTAACACTCCAAATTTGGTATGGGAGTGGCAGGCAATGGTGAGATACCTGACAAGAGATAAACATTAGAGTTGTTCTGTTGCTGGGAAAATTTGAGGCATGAAGGACTTAAACCACTATCAGCACACCTTTATCTTTCAGAGCAAAAAGAGCAATTTCTCCAATCAAGTCAAACTGTACAGCAATAAACAGAGATGCCTTTTCTGGGGACACATGGGCATGTCTTTCTTCTAGGACAGATCTATTTAAGACAGAGGTTCCTGTTCAGCATCAGGAGCTAACAGTTAAATTCATTACTACCCTTCATGATTTCCCTTTCCCCATATGAATTATTTGTGCTGAGTCTGGTTATTCTGTCCAAGAGTAAACCTTGAATTAGATAACTGAAACTCAGGGTGGATGATTATCTCAAGCCACAAAAATAAACATCTCCAGCTTTATTGTTTTCTGTTTTAACTCTAAGCTTTTTAAACACAAACACAGTAGCCCTGAGAGGCCATGTCTGACCTATAAACTAAAGGGTGTAGTGAATTAATGGTGTTTGCTTTGTTCTGCAGATGTTAGAAGGATTGCCCATGAAATATGACAGGTTCAGTTAATTTTATCTTAGACAAATGTAATGAGCATCTGTTTTGGTTTTTCTCGGTCACTGATATGATTCCTTTTGAACTCGATACCAGTTGGTTTACACAAGTGTGCAAAAGTTGTAAACAGCCAAGGATGAAGCTATTCCAGTGCTGAGGAACATTTATTCATTCCACTGTTATCTTTATACTAATAAATATAATACCAAATTAATAAGAAAAAGAAAAAGCTAGGAGTACTTCAAAACACAGCAGGACATGTATCTATAAATAGGGGCCTATTTACAGAGGTGGTTTTTATGTGCCTTTGTAAATTTTTTTACAGCATATGCATAAATGTATAGGTGATACTATCCTCCCAGCAAGATAAAGTGAAGAACCATGCCCTACATAATATTTATAACATGGCTTCACAATTTATTATGTGCTTCTGAAAACCTCATCTGGCCTTTCCCTACTCACCCCCCTCCTTCTGGGAGTACTTCCACCATTCCATACTTCTCAGCACCTTCCAACAGCTGTTCTCTTCTCTCTGGACAACCCACAGCAAAGGGGTGGGGTTTTTTCCCAGAAGATCCATCTGCAAAATTGGGATTCTTGCCTCTCAGCTGGCTGAGGTGAGACAGGCAGGTGGCACCACAAACCTCTGCAGTGGTTCCTGAGCCCAGGTGCCAGCAGAGCCCACATCCCTCATCAGTTTTCCCCTCACAAACCAAGACGGGATCTGAGTGTCATCCCCACTGCTGGATATTTGTCAGCACTCCACAGCACACACACACACAGAGGGAAATGGAGGGGCTGCTTTTCATGTAGCCACAGAGTCTGGACTCTGCTAAGTCGTGGATGTGAATCGCCACAATGCTTAGTGCAGCTGACGTAGGGTTTTGACCTGTTTCCAATGCCTCCCCTAAAACAAAAAACCCAACCCAAACCTCCTATACTATTCAAATTGTGGGCTCAGGAAGGCCTGTTCCACAATTATGAATCAACCAAATGTAAACTGACATTTTTTGGAACCCACAAAAGGCACCTCCCTAAGTCGGGGTTTATCCTTCCAGGAAATTTTCAATCATACTGTGAGTGATAGAAATATCAAGATAATAAAAAAGGGATGAGTTTATGTGTGCTTGCAGGCATGAAGGTGCAACAGTAAATACCACTCTTCTAACAACAAACACAGTGGGAGAAAGAGCACTAAATGCCTTCCCAATGACTTGTGATGCAACATCAGCTCTGACATTGGATATTGCATTTGTTTGCCTAGCATTTCAAAAGCTCCTGGCTAGAAACCCTGACCACATGGCAATTTTCAATCCCTTTGTTCCATATCTGTGGGGTAAGGAAGGCTCATTCAGTTTGCTTGAATGCACTCAGCTATTGTGAAGAGGAACTATTTTTCTCTACCCCATTTAAATTCCAGTGTATCTTGAGAACAGCTCAGAAGTAAAATGAAAAATAAAGAGAAGACGGGGTGATAGACAAGTAGGATGAGGATAAACAGAATACAGTGGGAGCTACACCTGTAATTCAGAAATTCACTCCTGTATTTTGTAAAGAATGTAGATGCTGAAATATTCTTGTTTAACATTAGTGACAACACATGATGAAGCCTCTGGTCTTCAGGGAAGGTATCTATACCTATAAAGATCTTATCATTTTTGCTGTCACTCGAAATGGATGAAGAGACACTATGCAAAAGAATAGAAATAGACCCAGATGCATCACAAACAAAATTTTTCTGATATATAATAAAATGTCTTTAAAAGCTACTTTAAGTTATTTCTTTGTCTCCAGTTATAAACTAAACCTCTTTTGCAAGGCAGTGCTTGCTTTCCTTGCTTTCTTGGCTTTCCTTCCAAACTAATGCAAGGGAAGGTGTTATAATTGTTTTAAATTGTCTAGAAATGGCTTTCTCCTTTGAAGCTAATAACCATAACTGAGACTTTGTTTATTTAGTGGAATATAATACTCTCAGTTTCCTCCAGTCAAGGTAGGTTTCCTTCAGCATGTTTATTGCATATGGCAGGGATTTTGTTTATTTGGGACAAATACAGTCTTGTATAGGGAGGCAATTTGAATCAATAATGGGTCAAAGGGAAGACTGTGCAGTATTTATTTGTGTATTTCTTAGATTTAATTGCTATGGCATTCCTTTCAATCTGTATGGCTTTTTTCCTTTCTATTAGACTGGGTGTGTAATGACTGCCATCTGTATTAGCCACAGCTTGGCCCAGTAAATATGCATATTGCTGATGAGCAAGAAATATATACATTGAAGGATCAACATGTTACCTGCCACAGATTAACTACCTGAAAAGACTGTGGTTCCTTCTTCTGTTTTAAGGACATGTGGGACAAAAGAAATACATAATAGAATCCTATAAAATGTGCATTACATAATACGTAATCCATAATATATAACCCCATATAGGACAACACAAACAGTAACAATCTCAATACTCAATTTCCTGTTTCAGCATAACCAACTTAGATTCTCAAGGGAAAAGTAATATTTGTTTGTAATTATGTCCCAGATGATAACTCCTTGGAAGTTTTATAGGAAAATATTTCTTTCTTCCCTGTCAAAAAAAACCCCACCAAAATACCAAAGCTTTTTTTTCCTTAGTTGGAGGATTCTTGTAAGTGGTCCTGTGTGATTACAGGGTGATATCCCTATTAACTGGTTTTATACTTGAAACCTCTGGAATGTGAAATAATGAACCTTCATTTTGGTAAAAAGTGTAAACACAAGTAGCTGAACCAAGATCCCATCCCTGCAATCAGATCTCTGCAGGTGGTCAAGTGCTCCTAGAATGCAACCATGGAAAAATAAATAAAAAAAAAAAGTGGCTTTGCCATTCAAGGTAGCAAGGTAGTTTCCAGACAAAGAAAATATGTGTTAAAGAATACAGGTATGTGATCATATCTTTTCAGAAGCAAGGCAATTTTTCAATGTGTTTCATGTAATCTCTCACTGATGTGGAAAAGAATATATCTTGATTCTACTTGGACCATTCTTAAGATTAATAAATGTTACTCTGATGGAAAAGCCTTTCATGGCTTGTTTAGGGACATATTCCCTCACTGTTTTCACCTTCTGAAATAGCTCTGACAAATCAAAAATTTTGAGTTAACAAGCAGATCAGTGAAAATGCTGGCAGCATAAAGGGCTCTGTTTTATCCACTGGCCAGTGCCACCTGTAAACACTGTAAAGCCAAACAGCTGTTAGAGCAGACCCAAGTTACCACAGCCCTTTAGGATTTATCACTGTAGCACTCCCACTCCCAGAACAGCCAACTTGTATTAATGAAATGTAGCTTTCAGTTTCATACTGTAAAGCAATCAGCCTCTTCTATAAATTATCCGTTTTTCTGGAGCAGAGACCTGCATTTCCTACACAGGGTGTGCTGAGGGAAACATATCTGGAAAAGGCATTCTCTTCCTGTTAGTGGCACTGCTTCTGTGGAGTTAGTAAGAATGTAAATCTCTAGACAGGTTTAGCAAGCATTTTCCACTTCTTCACATCAATCTTCAGAGGCTGATAAAAAAGAAATGCTGTAATATTGGTGTTTTAAATAGCCATGTGAAATGAGGAATGAGACAGCAATCTACACCTCAGTCTGTCTGTCTTTGTAAGAATTTTTGACTGATTGTTATCTGATGATTTACACAATTCCATCCATGGAAATCTTTGATACATTGTTTCCAAAATTCACACTCCATTTCCAGGATTCATTCATATTCAGCTTCATCACACTAAGATCCTGTCTTCAGGAGCATGTTCTCTCTATTAGCATATTTCTCCTTTCCATTTAGGTGTATATAATCTGCTAACAAGCCTTTCCATGTCACTCTTTTTGTTAAACTGAGCAGTAGGAGATCCTTTCTGTTTTCCATTTATCATCCATCATTCTCCTGTCTCCTCTGTGAAATACCTGATTTATCAACATAACATTTTTATTTGCTGGCCCAGATGCAGTGGCTCTGCTCAAGAAAGGGTTTTGCAGCAAATTCTCTGTCTGGTGGGATTGACACCACCTTGATGTCAGGGCCCTGGGACTTGGTTCTGCCTCACCTCCAGAGTCCTTTTTTGCCTTCTGCTGCCCTCCATCAAATTTCCCTAAGCTTCTCCCAACTCGATCCTCCCTTGCCACAGTGTTGGGAAGCAGGTTAGTTGCCCTGCTCATGCCAGAGCTCCAATCTTTCCTCCCTCAAAATTACTCATGGTTTGAATAATGTTTGTCCCCTCCTCGACTCTTAAAACTTGAATTAAACTAGAGAAAGAGGTTTTGCTTCTCACTGCCATCCCCAGCTTGGAGAACATGATTGACAACACATCACATTGACCCCCAAAATATTCAGATATCCCATCAATGTAATTCCTTTCCATCCCACCAGTGTAATTCTTTCAGACATGCCTTCCTGCTAGCCATAACCATGGATAGGGGAAGGAAAAGCCATGGTCTGCTCCATGTTTAACATTCCACAAGATAGGTAGAATCTTATGTACCTGACAGATAATAAAAATCACTCCAGAGGAAGCTCTCATTCTGTTCTCAGTCACATAGAATTTACATATTAATTAACTTTGCTTTTTATTTGAATGCAGAGTAATATATATCAATATTTTCAAAGTATTTTCAATTGTGTGGCTAGATCAACATATGTTACCATTCCTTAAAATTTATTTGAAACAAGACGTGATGAGAGGGGCAACTTTAAATGTCTTTTGCTATTGTACAATAAAAATTGTATATATTGTCTTATAATGTATACAACTCTGCTCAGTTTTAGGCATTAAGGTCCTGTTAAGTCCCAAGAAACACCAACAGCTGTAGGGCAGATCTTTCGTGCAACCCCCTTTCTGGATAACAATATAAACATTTCTGAAGAAAAACACATTTTGTAAGAGTCAATACTATTCATTTGCCATTAAGCAACACAATAATTATTATAATAAAGTGTAGCTAACACCAAGTGACATTGTGGTTCTTAAATGTCTGCCTTGCTTTAGTAGTTAGAGCCAAATTTTGCTGCCACTCAAATCAGTGGGGAATTCTGGAAAGATCAGTGAGAAAGAGCTAGAACCCCCATCAGCTGCAAAAGCTTCTTTGTGGTGGGTAACTCTCCAAGAGCCATCCCTTTCTGTTGTACACGTCTGTAAACTTGTAGCTTTCTTAACCTTAGCCAAGCAGGAAACACTTCCTCAGAGGACTTAAAGATGCCTACTTAATTATCTTCACCGTATTTTAAATCATGAAGCGAATTCAAACCCCTCCATGGCTCATAATGCTGTTTTGAGGCATTTTATTGTGGGTTAGCAGGAGCATCTAACTCTTGGTTCTTACATGCTGCCTGATTTCTTCTCTAACACTGAGTTATTCACTGAAAGAGCCAAACTTTCATACTCTACCTGATGTGAAACAGAGGGGACTTTCTTTCTGGAGAGATGGCCCAAATTCAAGTATCTCAACAGCAACTCCTCTCTCTCTGCTGGGGACTTGTGTCAGCACCGAGTTACACAACAGGCGCCCGATAAACCTTTCTGCATCCAGTGCTCTTCCTGCATTAATGAGAGGGTGATGATAAGGTGTTACAACACACCAGTGCAAGGCTGGGCACTGCTTGTTACGACAGAAGGACTAACCAGCTTCATTGGAAACTATCTAACCTCTCCCTACCAGAAGAGTGAGTTCTTAATTAGCACGGTGGGCCCAAGTTTCACTCAGCATCTTGTAGATTTACAGACCCTGATGCTTGTGCAGCTACAGCACTAATTAAAGACTCAGGCTTGCAAGCTGGGTAGGGTGACAAAGCCATACCACCCCTGTATATTGGCCAAAAAAGGAAATTTGTAGCACAAAGCTACCAAAAGTAGAGATTGATTTTGCTTTGTCATCTAGAAGTGGAGCTAATCTTTCTATGTGCTCATGTTTGTTTTCCACAAGAGACAAAAAATAAACGAGTGTATTTCAGATGAAATAAGATGTGTTGGCAAGTAAGGCAACTTGGTTGTTTCTTACTCTTCCACGGATTTGAGAGACAGTTGGTAGCATCAGGTAAAGTTTTAGGTTAGAGACCTGAGGTGGTAAAGCTCTTTTTCTCACACTGTGATTAACTTTGCCAAACCTCTGACTCCTGAGTGTGAATCAGCACATTGGTATTGTTTTCAGGAGGGTGATGAACTCTCTAATGACTGATCCCAGAGCAGCCTTGGCCACCAGGCAGTCTAGGCTGAGCACTGGCACTTGCCAAGGACCCTAAAGAGACTCCTTCTCTGGGAGAGGTGCTGCCATGGGGCCACAAGGGCACTTCAGAAAAATTCCCATCTGCTCCTTCCACAGGTGCATGGGCAGCGATCACCACGTGGGAGCAGAGAGAAATTGCATAAGAAATCTGGTGAGGATGAGGGACTAAACCCTCTGAGCCAAGAAGCTTTTGTGTGAAAGGGGAAGCAGGGAGCAACGGAGGGGAGGAGCACGGAATCCAGACGTTACCTCAGGCATTAACGCCCCGAGGGCTAGTGAGAGATATGTTGGTGTGTTTATAGAGACAGATTAAAATCAGATTTCACACATAGATATCCAGCACACCAAGGGTTATGAAAAATCCTCCTTGACTGGTGAAAGAACAATGGAGTGGTGGTTGGTTGCCCAGCAAACCTGAGGAAGCTTGGCTCCGCTCCATGCCAACAGACAATACAGAAACCACACAGTGAACAATTGCTTTTGTACTGAGCTGAGGAAATATTCTCAAGTGAAGGAGGGCAAGATCTGAAAGGTAAGCTTGTAGTTACACAAATCCACCCTATCTTTTACGTACACTTCAGTAAACCATTACTCAGCCTGTGAAACCGTGCCTTCACCTCCTGTGCCTTTTCACAGCAGTGTCACACACGCTCAACCGCTTCTTTAAGCCTTTGAGCAACCCTTTTTTTCTTGCTTTTCCCAGCGTCCTAACCTAACATGGTGGGAATGCCATTTGGTCTGCAGGCCAGGGCCAGCATTGCATGTGCCTTGAGCAGCTGCCAGCCCAGCCTGCTGGCTGTCCCAGCTGCCCAGAGCAGAGGCAGCCAGTGACCAGAGTGTGGTCAGTGCTGAGCACAGCTCAGGCTGCTGTGCCAAAGATAACAACGCTTCTCTCCCAGCTGAGCTCATGGAAGCTCCATGGTGGCTCATTCAGTAGCCCAAACAGACTCTTGTCAGCCTGGAAAATACCACGTAGATAAAGCCAGAGTAGCTTTCAAAGGAGGGAAGAAATGTGTATGCTCATGGGAGGAAGAGCAGGGTCTTCACATGCCTGGATCTCCAAAAACATTTAACAAACATGATGCACACCAAGTCACTGCATCTGAACTCTGTCCTGCCCCAGCAGTCATGCATTTCCTGTTATTGACTGCATTTAAAACACTCCAGCATGCAGACCTGAGCACTCTCAGTCAATCAGTAACTATTTTTTTTGCCTGCATCTCAATTATGCAGCCTATATATGCTCATAACTGAAAATAATGTGGGACTTTCTTAAGACACGATACCAGAAGGACTTTCTCATGCTAAAACATTAGGAAAGAGAGATGTTTTAGCATCTCTCCTTCCTCCCAAAGTTACAAGAGATGAAGCCATGCATACTTATTTTTCAGTCCTAGAAACTCACTAGGTGAAAACAGCCATTTCAGTGCTGTCTCCCAGAGGAGCCCTTCTGGATGTTTTCCATTAAATAAAATGAAAAGGTAATATTTCTCATTTATGTTTTTATGTCATGCCAGCTCAAGGAAACTCATAATCATGGCTCTCACTGGGGCCAAGAAGCAGGTATGACAGTGTCTTGAGCTGTAGGGACAATATTCATGTCCCACAGGTAAGAAAAAAAGAGCATGTTCCTATCAAATTCCAGAGAGCTAACAAAACCATGCACACATGGAGATGCATTTATAGACAGTCAAATCACAAAGCTTAGCTCACCTTTAGTTTAGGGAACATCAGTGAAGCCAGTGGAAGCACTTACACATGGTTAGATGAACTGGAACTGTGTGTCACAGCTATAAACTATCTGACTGCACTTCAGCCAAAGTTTTATTATTAAGACAGCATCTCAACCCACTTCCCCTCCTGTTTTTGTGCTCTGCATAAGCACAGGTATTAAACCCACTCTCTGTTGTCTTCATGGACACAGAACCTTCTGTAAGGAAAATACAACAGGTCCATGAGTAGAAATTTGCATATCTCTGGAATATTAAAAATGGGTCATAAAAGAGTGATTCTGCATATTCTCACTATCTGGGAACAAATAATTTTAAAACACTTAATGGAAAAATTGTCAGGGGATTATGTGTTAAAATGTTGACAAATTCATATAAAATAGTCCTGGAAGAGGCCTGGGTGGGTTATGGAGAATATCCTGCTGCCCAAACCAGGATCAAACAACTTCAGCTCAGCTGAGGAATCCTCAGTCTCTTCTCACAGTCAGTGAACTCCAGAAGCAGCTCTTCCTAACATTAGGAAGATTTCCCCTAGTATCTAGATTAAACACTCCCCTGTCCAGTTTGCCCTATTACTTTTAGTCCTATCCAGTAAAGACATAAGAAAATAAGTTTTTCCCTTTGTCTTTACTTTTGTATATATCAAGATGAGCCGCCTTATTTTTTTCTGTAGACTATTCATCTGTAGTTTATTCAATTTTTCTCTACATTATCTTTTCTCTAAGCCTCCAATCATTTTTGTTGCTGTCCTGCTGACTTTTTCAGCCTGCAAAAAAAAAACAGAGTTGGAAAAGGTTCACACAGCCTAGTAGGAATTTTGACCTTTTTGAAATTTAATTATTATTGACTTATTTTCAGTTTGTAACCTCTTATCTGTAGTGCCTTTGTGATCCTTTCAAATGCCAACTTCATCTCATTCTTCAGAAGACATTCTAAAAATTTTGTCCTTTGTTTTGGAAGGGGTTGCAATAGATACACTAATTAAATTTCAGCCACATAATTTGCTTCTAACACATTAATCCATCTTCTTTAATATAGGAGATAGAAACCACAAAAAAATCTGATATTCTTGCAGGAGGCTCAGCTTGGGCAGGGTTCTGTCACAGGCCACAGCTTTTGTACCTACATGTACAAATATATATATAAACAGGTAATTATCTTAAAGTTTGATAAATTGAAGCCCTCCAGGGTTAGATAAGTGAACTTTATATCTTTTGGAAGAGAGAATTTCCAGCTTCCCAGTGAAACACACAACTGTTGCTTCTAGCTATGTCAGAGCCCCAAACAAAACTAATTAAACACGAAGACCAGTGTAAGTAAAATTCTTCTAAAAAATAACCCAGAACAGCCTAGCCTGAAAGATCTGTGCTGTTTTATTCTGCTCTTGAGTTTCACATGTATTTACAATAGACAGGATATTATATGCTTAAAGCAGAAGGAAATAATATATTTCAAAGCTTTCTAAAAATTAGTAATTTATGCACATATTTACACTTTTTAAAAATTACTCAGCCGAGTTTATCTCCACATTTACTATTGCTTATTCTCCCTGATCCAACCTTAGATTTACCCATTTACTTGATCACCACATATATGCAAATATTTTACATATTCAGACATACAATTGATGCACAGGTAATTGATCTGTTATGGCTGAAAATTTCTGAATTTTTTTAGCATGAAATTTTGAGTATTTTGAAAATATATTCCAATAATTTTCAACATGTGCAAGCTCAAGTAGCACTTCTTTGTGGACTGATTCTTCTGGAAATCCTACAAGTAAATGTGTTGGCTTTTTAACCTGTCTCATGCCAGAGTAGGTATAAAGGTATTCCCATTTTTGGGATATGCAATCTTCACAACTGCTTTTAGTGTGGTCTGGGTCACTTCTGCATCAGCATTACTTATTCATACAAGTACAAAAGTAATTAACAATTACAATGAAACATTCCAGCTTTGTACCGATCTGATCTTTACCTCTGCGACATTTTAATTCTTTTCTTTCCCCCTCTCTCTCCTCCCAAGGCAATATTAGCTATTTGTACAGTAGAACTAACAATTTCCAGATGCACTGAATTAGTTTGAGATATTAAATTATACTGAAAAGCTCTTTAAACAGCAAAAGATTTGTTTAGAACAGTGCACATTTGGCTTTTGGAAGCACAGGCTAAATCAAAGTATCCATGTAGGAACTTCTCTAAGGTCTGAGGTCTCCACTTCCTCAGTCTGAGTAGCAGCACTGGAGTTATTAAAGTCTTTCTGTTCAGTACACCCTCCCAAAGATTAGAAAAACTCCTAGTTTGTCTCTTTTCTTTTGAGATTACTTTCAGAGAAAGGCGAAAATAGAAAATCACAAACTATGAGGATGATTCATCTGAACCTTGATGGATACCAGAGATGCAAATCAGCTCTTCTGTCTTTAACAGTGTTTTGAAACAGACTACAAAATGAGCATAAGGTATAAAGGACATTGAGGGTCAGTAAAAGAAAGAATTCATTGCAGTAGATCAAATGTAACCAACAGTTGCTCAAAGGCATCTCCAAAAGCCTCTCAGATGGAAAGAAATGTGCTACCTTACTTCTGTCGATCCTGGCACATGCTGTGTTTGAGGTTTACCTTCATTTACTCCCAGAGAAGAGGTGTGACATCAGAAGACAATTTGGAAAGTGAGAGGAATGGGAATTAATTAACTTTACTTGCACACAGACCTGTCACACATGTTATGACTCCAAGTTTAAACCCTTACTGAGAGATACTTGCATAGAAAACAAATAGTGTAGGAAACGTCTAATACATCCTGAAAATCAATCTGCCTTCTTGCCTTTCCTCTCTTCTTTGCTTCACTCCTTCTTCCAGGATAGAGCTAGGAACTGCTCCAGTATGTTTGGAAAACTGCTTTGCTCAGCAACTGTAGCTTTCACACAGGGACTGCAAGATCCCCCATCCCTGCTTTGCCTCCTTCTGATCAATTCCTTGGGCCTGCATCATCTGTGTCTGGCAGGAACCATGTGGGCCAAGGCATCTCATTCTCTCAATCCCTTTTTCTATTCTTTTTTCAGTTTCTGAGAATTTGTTCCTGATTCTTATTTCCTCAGAACAAATGTAGCTCCACAGAAAGAATCATTTCAGCAGCTCAGCAGTTCCCACAAACTATAAAATAAAATAACTGGTGGCAGATAATTCTCCACTAGCTCTGTAAGTGTTTCTCCTGAAATCTCTTTTTGGATAAAAGATCCTACCCCTGTGACTCCAGGGAGAGAAGCTCTGTGTTTGGTTCATACAATTGGTTGGAGCATGGGAGCAGAATTTGGCCCAAGCAGCTGAGTAGGAAGGAAGTCTGCAGCAAAGTACTTGATTCTCTTGAATAATATGAACCACAGATTAGAATAAACACTGTCTCCATTAACCAACAGGTCACAATTGTTCCTTCTCAGCCTTAAACAATGCCACAAGGAAACATCCCTTCTTTTCTTCTTCCTGCAAATGCCATGCAGAAAGGGAAGGAGCAACAAATGGTGAACACACAGGTGAAGAAAAGTGGGTTTGTTTGAGTTTTTTGATGGACAGGCTGGCAAGAGGCAGTGACAGTGTCAGAGGAGGAAGAATAGAAGGTAATCTGGGAAGGACACCAAATCCTTGGGATTATATTCATCCAGTTCCGAGCAGGACTTACCTAATAGTAGCGGAAATGTGTTACCTAGAAATCCCATTTCTTACACGTACCCAAACTGACATTGAGTCAGTCATGAGATTTCCCATACCACTGTCCTGTAATCACTCAGAATAGCAATGACTTCAGCCATTTCTTGAGAAATAGCCATCATGATGTTTTAAACATTGGCAAGAGGTTCTTGAAAACTATTTTCACTGTGGCAAATTTAAAGGGAAACTTAGTTACTTCAAAAAATGCTATCCCTTCGATCTGTAGGCAGCCACTTCAGCACTGGACAAACTGGAAAATAAAAGCAGTTTTTAAGGCTTCATTTTTCAAACAAAGTCCCTCATGTTTGGCCACAGTTTTAGTTGTGTTTGTCTAGTTATCAATCTCTAGAAAATGCCCATACCCTGGTTTCTCAGTTCATTTTCTTGTTAATTCCTGTACTACAGCGGGAGGAAAAAAAAGAGGTGGTCTAAGTTTTTTTGGTTGACTGGTTTCTCCCCTGACACTGCACAGAGGTGTTCTTAATGAAACATTGTGTGAAGCATAGATTAATGTCCTTTTATTCATTCAAGGAAATGGCATCTCCATCTGCTCTGACTGAAATGAAGTGAAACAGTGAGAGCAAACCCATGTTGCAAGTCTAAATTTAAATGGAGGGAAATGGACCACATAAAATACAAAAATGATAACAAATTTAAAATAAACCAGGACAGTTATAAACTCTGCCTATTTTAAATATCCATTAAGCATTTTTTTCTATTCCTTGCAGTCTTTTGAACCTACCATGTTTCAGCTTGATGAAGTCTGAACACTTGTTATTACTTTAAAAAAGGGGGGAAAAAAAAGACAGGGGCCATGAAAGAAAAATAAATTTTCTATTTTGTACCACACAGAACAATCAGGATACTTCTTTTGTTTTAAGGAATTAAAAGATTAAGCAATGTATTTAATGTGTAAGGAAATAACTTATTTGGTTGAGCTCCCTTGAAATATGATAGATGGCAATTAGGTGAATTCTAGCCTACAGGATGATACATTTTATTCATTCACTACCAAACAAACTCAGGAGTTGAAAAGATCTGAAAGAATACGTTTCGCAAAGCCAGCACAATCCTTCGTGAAGCTAATCTCTGCTAACAGCCCAACAATGTTATCCAAATTGCCTAAGGTGAAGAATGAATATAAAGGGAGAATGCACATTATGTTTCACTAAAGAGAATAGATGTTAATTTAATTAAATAAAAAGGCTTCACAGTGCTTTCAAAGCAACCACAAATGTAAACACGTTTAATCCCTGGGAAAGTGTCTGTTGTAGTAGACAGTGCAGCTCAGCCAGGGAAACTGCAAAATAAGCGTGACCAGAGCCCTCACATGGAAGCAGCACTGACCCAAAGCCCTCTTTGCCAAATATCCCTTGTTTTGACACCGATTTCTGGGGTTCAAAAGGGCCACGCTTGTGCCACTGCCATGACCACGGCTCACTCTTGTTGGAATGCTTGGTAAGAGCAGAGCTCTTCTCAGCCACATGAAGCAAAACTGATGCTTTGGTTGTTATTTTTAGTTAGCCCTTACGTGTCTGAGAGCCAAACCTGACTGTACATCTGTAACACAGCAGTGATGGTTTTTATGTCACAGAGCCAAGCTAATAGCCACTGGCTCTAGAAATCTGATAAACGTCCTTCAAGTTATACACCAGTTTAGCAAAAATGATCCAACAATGCTTAGGTGAAAGCACCAACACAATGCATCTAAGCTCCATTAAATATTCAAATTCAGTACGAACAGAAAAGAAACCTTTACTTCATGAGCCTTCTACATAGGGGCTGAAACAGGGGTTACTAAAACAGACCACCAGAGGACACATAAACATGACTGAGACAAGCAGATATAGTTTTTGCTCAGGTGTTCCCTTTCCTTCTTTCTCCAAAGCATTTTTAGTGTGATCAGCAAGGACCAGATTTCATTATCTTTATTCCTGCCATCTTTAGTTTGGTTGATCCTTTTGGTTCTTTCGGCTGCAGAAAATAAATATTTCACAAGGTTTTCTGTACCACTGTAGGGTCACAAAGGGAACACCAAGCCTGCTTATACCCTTCTAGAAAATTTAATAGAGAGAGAAAGTGCACATGGACTTGCTTACACACAGGTCCTGTACATACATAAGGGGATAATTGTCCTTGTTCCCTTTGTCATAGCAGAATATAAGAAAAAGAGTTATTTTTCTGTCACGTATTTCAGTTAAATCAGTGAAGTCACGTGTGTCTGTGGAATCTTAGGAAGAAAAACATGGGAGTTGATGGAAAAAACCATTACTTTGAAATGTTTGAGAATTAAATTAATGAAACTGTTTTGGTGACAACTAGTAAAGCTCTTCAAGAATGGAAAAATAGCCATTAAGAGTTGACTACAGTTACTAGTCACCACCATATTGAAATTTCTTGGGCCTTTTGAAGTGCAAACAATGAAAGTGCTGGTGGGTGACCTCCAGCATTTTCCCTTACAGACATTTCAAAAATGTCTCCTAATTGCCATTAAAAGCAAGCCTCTTTCAAAATGAATGCAAGGCTTATCGGGAGGACAGCTCAATTTCTGCCCTGTATCACCTACAATGGGCCTGTTGTGCATAAGGACACTAAAGGGTGGTGGACAGCTCCCTTCCCAGCCCCAGCAGCTCTGCTCCTGGCTATCCAATGGCTCCTGGAGCCATCAAATGTTCTTCATCTCCAAAGCCTTTACTTGTTAATGGAACAGAATCATTTGGGTTGGAAAAGGCCCTTAAGATCATCAGAGCCCAACCAGGATCCAGATCGTGGATGAGGACATCAAACAGAATGGGCCCTGGGGAACACCAGCAGTGACTGGGCACTAACTGGATCCAGCCCCATTTCCCACCCTCTGGCCCTGACAATTCAGCCACCTTTTCACCAGCAAGCTGTCACCCATCCCAGCCATGAGCAGCCAGGAGGGTTCTGTGGGGAAAGTGTCAGAGGCTTTACCAAATTAACATCCACAGCCTTTCCCTCATCTCTCCAGTGGAACATCTTGTCAAAGAATGGCATCAGACCAGCCTTTTATAACCCCGGGCTGGCTGGGGCTGATCCCCTGGTTGTCCTGTGTGTGTTGTGTGGTGGCACTCAGGAGGATCTGCTCCATAATGTGGTCTTTTGGATCCACACGTAGCTGGGCACTTTTTTTAACACTAGAGACAAACAGGAATGAAAACTGAGAAGCATCCCTTTTTCAACATGCTCAGTTTTGTATTTGAACATGCTCTGAACTAAGTGCAACACGGCTGCTCCACCCTTCCCCGGGGGCAGGGAGTTAAACACTTCCTTTTGCCAAGTTTACCATATAAATCAGAGTGGGTTCCTTCACCTTAGGAATGTATTCACTGCCCTGGTCCTTTGAATTCTGACATTCTGTGCTCTGCAGTAAATGCAGTAGGGTATTATTAGTGGAAGGGGAGACTGGGCACAGTTCCTGAGGGCTGCAGAGACCCAAACTAGTTTGAAGTCATGATCAACTTAACAAAATATGTGAAAAGGGACATTAAAAAGGTTTTTTTTAAAGGAAAATAGCAAGGGCAAAGGAAAATAGTGAAGGGTGAGAAAAGGGCAGAAATGGAAAAGGGGAAGAGAAAATGGCAGGGAAGCAAGAAAGAGAAAAGGAAGAGAAGTGGAAGAGAGAGAAAGGCTGGGGAAGTGAATATGTAAGCAGAATTTCAGTAAAGACAATGGGGATCTGCATGGTTTCAGGTCTCACCTATTTTACTGTTTATGTTTATCTATCTGGAGATCCTGGCTGCTCTTTTGTGTAGTGTACCAGTCTCTTATCCTTTCAAAATGAGTAGACACACTAAGACACTGCACTGCCTGGGGGGTCAAAGTGAAACAAAGCCCTTATCAGTCACCAAGGGTTTCTTCCTGCTGCAAATAGAAGATATCATTTTGAGAGCACAGCTTCTGCTCTATAACCTTCCAGAGAATTTAGAATCTTTCTGACTAGCCCAGCACAACTTATTGCAATGGAGGAAAACTGTCTGGATTTTTATCATATATTTATATTGCTAAATCTCAGGAATTCTACCTTTTGAATATTTTTGAACCTTGGATGTTGCATGAGCCCCATTCTGACTACCAGCACAAATACGTATTCCTTTCTCAATGCTGGCAATTTCATTCACTGCTATTCAAATATATTGTTTATTAAATGGTTTCCTTCATGTATTTGTCTTCATATACACAAGCAAATACACGTACATTTATAGCTTTACCAAATGCTAAGCATTAAAGGAAGAACTCATTGATTAATTCTTAAGTGTGGCCACAAAGCAGAGTTTCAAGAGCAATTAGTTGATGCAAAGATTAATACTTGGGAAGACAAAAACATAATTCAGAAGAGGTGTGGCAAAAAGGAATTAATAAAACAATTCTCCCAGACTTTCCTGTAGGTGGACTATGGCCAGAGGCCCCCCATTTCCACCTCCTCCTCCTCAAAAATCCCCAAACCACAAAACCTCTTCTGAAATAAAAAAAAACCTTAACAGAAACTAAGACTCAGCATGAATTCGTTAGCATGGTTTAACAAGACTATCATGTGCTGTTTTTCTTTTCCTGTTAATAAAGTTTGATAGATTTTATTTAAATTGTGTAAATGTTAAAAGATGTTATAATTGGCATTTCAAGGGGATTCTTCAAAAATGAACCATATAAAGACATGAGATGAGGGGAAGGAGGCAGGGAAGTGAGAACTCTGCAACTGAATCCAGGATTTACTTTCTCCAACTCCTACTAATTTTCTTTTTTTCAAACTGTGGGGAACAATGATCATAGCAAAAATAAGGATAAATAGGAACTGGAATGTACATGTGTGATGAAATGGTCATGGCAGCGTTCACTGGAATCCTATAATTCCACATTGTATTGAGGAGGTGTAAAATAATAGTGCAGACCTGGCATAATTATGACAATTGCTACTTCAGTCAAGTATTAATTCTGAGGCTTCTCATGAGGCTTTTTTTGTTGTTTTTTTTTAAACAGTGAGTAATGTCCCAGACCATACAACTGCTCTGTCTCCATCACCTCTTTAAATCAAAACTGCTGTTAGGACACAGTTTATATTTAGCAGTAATAATGTGTATAGTCACAGGAATCCATGAATGAACAGGGCAGACAGTTTTCCCTACAATCATGCTTGCCTGGGCAAAGGACCTTAATGCAATAGAGCTACGTGAAATTCTTGTGCTACGTGTTGCTTGAAAGCCTTTTCTTGTTGGTTTTTTTTTTTTTTTCAGCATTGGAAAGATGGCATGTGTAGATAGTTATTTTTCAAACATACCCTCATTAAAACACCAAGAGTTAGTTTGATTAGTTTCCTTCCCCTTCCTCATCATCTGTTATCTAAGTATTTCACCTAAACCCCAGGAGACTGAGGGGTAGTGCTGGAAAATTCCCCTCTGCTTGAAGGTGCAGATTTCACCCTCTAACAAATAGAATTTTAAAAATAATAATAATAAAAAAATCAGCTTCACCCTGTACATCTGGATTGAGGATCTTGGCAGAAGCTTCATCGGGCTGCAGAGTCCCACTAGCCTGCTATTACATTTGCAGCAGCTGGAATTGCAGACCCTAATTTGGACTTATAATGTAATACCATGAAGGCAAATGCTTATTTGGGTTTCACAACATCTGTCCCCACCCACACAGGGCCAGTTTCATCTTACAAAAGTGGGGATAAACCCTGTTACCTGCATCCTTGTGTCAGGAGACATTTGCAGGACCTACATTTCCAGACTATGGTCTGGCAGTGGTCCTTCTGATGAATTCCTGTCCCCTTCAAGGCTTAGCTGTAACTTCAGCAAGTTGCTTGTCAGTTCTCAGACAGTTCTCCCTAACCCTGATCCTTGGTATCACTGCTGCTCTGTGGCCCCAAGGTCCTTTGAGCACCCCACCCCTCCAGCACTCACTCGGTGCTCAGCAAGGGCAGGGAGCACAGCCCCACAGCTTGGAGACTGTGCTCAGAAAACCCTTCTGATCTCACCAGCACTTGCTTAACAAAGGGCCCTTCAGCACTCAAAAAGAAGAAAAAAAAAAATAGCCCAAACATTAAAAGCAAACAAACAAACAACTTCCTTGAAATTTTAATAGCTCACTTAGCGGTGGTGACAGATGTCAGATTGACAGCGCAGGAGAAGACAGCTTTCAGTGGTGCATGCACAGCTGCTGCTGGGGCACTGATGGTCCTTTCTGCCTCCTGTGCCACCCCCAGACCTCCCCTCATGAATGCAACGTGGTGCTGAAGCCATCACCTGGAGAGACCACCTTGAAGGACAGTGTAATCCCCATGCCAAATTAATGCTTGGGTTCCTGGCTGACACTGCCAAGAGAGGTGCCAGTCCTGATGGTCTTTTTACTGTAGATACCTGCCACCCACTGAGAGCCAGACTGAGAGACCATCAATTCATAAATTTATTCTATTTATTTTATGACATCACATCAATTAAACTTCTATTCCAAAACCTCGGGTTGTAGCTGAAAATACCTCCAGGCAATACCTTCACATTTAAATTAAAAAAATATCTCACTTCATCTGGCTTCTTCTGTTCCTCCTTCCCCCTCATTGTAGCTTGGAAATGACATACAACAGATGAAGGAGCATGGAAACAAACTGAAAACCACCATTTTAGACATTATCCCAGCAGGTGTGCATGTTTTTCTTGGAATTTATGGGAAGCAGTAAATATTGCTAACTCACCTCTGCCCATCTTGCTGCAAACTGTGGCCAGCTTATAAACACCCATTGCCACTGGTGGCAGTGGACATGGCCATCAGAACCCACTGTGGGAGACTCTAAAGAGCTAACACTTTCTATTATTGCCTCCTATTAATGCTTTAAATCTGTCATTAAAGGTTTTTAAATTTTTTTTCTCTGTTTGAATTAGCCATCAGCAGAGCAAACCTCATGGTAGAGTAATGGTTTGGGGCCCTTTCAGTCAGATGAGAATCACTTGGCCTAAATAAGCAGCCTGTCACTGCTGAATTTCATTACTCATTTCCTGTCATTAAATAGGATGAGATTAATAAATAGAAACTGAAAGACAGTTGGCCAAATTCAGCCCTCCAGTGAAACTCAGCCCCAAACAAAGCTGTGAAGGGAGCCCAGTCATTCACTGTAAGTGCTGTGGGGCATTTCTTGTGTGTTTTAGAGATGCTTAAAGCAGAATGGGATTGCTTTTCCTAATATCTTCTCTCAATCCAGTTTGTCCCAGGTAGGCATCCCAGCCTGACAGAAAGCACTGCTAGACACCAGACAGGTTTTGAAATAAATGGGAAGAGAATCCAGCCCCACAGCAGGAGTGAGACTAGTTGATGACATTTCAACAAGACCCTAATGTGCCAGAGAGGAGAAAACATTCATGAAGAGAAGTCCCAAGCAGCCTACACAGCCTTTGAGGCTGTTTTCTCTGAGAGATGACCCTATTCCCCATGCCCCATTAGTGCCCATCCCTCTGAGGTGCTGACCTGAAGCTGTTCCCCACACCCAACTCCCCACTCCCCTCTGTGAGATTAGAACACTCACTCCCTTTGCTTTGGATAGTGAGTGAGAAAAGCTGAAAGAGGAACCAAAATCAGGCTGCAGTTGACATTCTGCACCAAATCTGATCCTGCAGTGCCTGGGCATGGTGAGACAGACGAGACTGTTGTTGTAGTGGGAGCTGGCACCAGCCCCTGTATGGAAGTTGCCTAATGCTTTCCATCCTAAGATTCTTTCAATCAATTTTTGGGTAACGTTAACACCTCCATTGTTTGTGTTTGAAATCTGGCAGAAGTGGGGATTGCCCCAGGGCCAGTGTCGTGCCTTTCACTGGTACTGTTAATAAATTCAAATTTGGACAAGTAGCAGAGGTGTTGAAAATCATCATTTTTTTTTCTCTGTATTTTCCAGAACGCAGAGTTATTTTGGCAAGTAGCAAACACCCCCAGAGATTTGATGTGTCTGCCTTCCTGCAGCACCCTGAACATCTCCATGAATGGCAATGCCTTGGGCTGGTACAGGCAAAACCCCTCTGCCAATCCACCAAGGGGCTCGGTGTAATAAGCACAGGATTACAACAGCCAGTTTAGGGTCATGGAATGGTGGCAGGAAACGAGGAAGGAAGAACAAGTCATTGGGATGAGTATCTGGAGTGTGGGAGCTGTTGACAAAAAAAAAAGAGAATTGAATGAAAGGAAGAGGGAGTGTTATGAGCAAATATGCAATAAAGATATCACTTAAAAGTAAAATGAACAACTGTGCCTCTCCCTCAAATGTCCAGTTCACACAGGGAATGACGTTTTGTACTGAACTGAATAACCTCTTTTTGTCTCATGACACTCAGTTGAAAATTGCTTGCATTGCTGGGCCTGGAGGTCAATTGTTATCAATGGGGAACAATAAATGACTGTTTAGAGCAGAGCTTTTATTTGTATCATCTGTGAGTTAAATGCCTGTAACTAATGTGAAATTGCATACATATAGCTAATGAGAGAAGGCTGCTGTTTTAGTTCCCATTGCAGAAAACCAACAGATTCACAATTCCCTTCAGTAAGTCAATGTATTGCAGACCTCAATGGCAGGAGAACACTACTATTTTGTGACAGGAGCCCTGTGTCATTCTGGATAATGAGGCAGCTCCTGGTCCCCCTGAAGATGTGACAATTTGAGCTAAATGCACCAAATTAATCTGGGCGTAATACACCAAGTGTTGGAGAAAAAAAAAGTGGAGGGAAGAGGAAGGGAAAACCAGCACACTTCCTAAGGTCAGGCATCTTCCCTTCATTTATTTTTGTGCTTGAAGCAGACTTTCAGAGCAGCAGCAGAGAGTGATGGGGAGCAAGTGAGCAGCACAAGGTTCCCAGAAGTCAGTGAACTGAGATCCTGAGAAATCAGAGCACTGAGTCCTTATTGCTGCTGGCAGGTGGGAACAATGGGAAACCCACAAGGCATCATGGAGAAAAGCCTGTGCTTCAGGAAATGGGAAGAGTGGGAACCTGGTCTGCTCTGGATCAGGCAGAACTGCTGCTTTTGGGCTGGGAATCCCAACACAGCCCTGGGGACAGACACCCACCTCCTGCCCAAGGGCAGTTCTGTATCCTTTGTCTTCCCAGCATCCCAACAAGCTCTGTGGTTGTGCTGGGAGCGCTCCCAGCACTCTGGCATGCAGTGCTGGTCTGCTACTGTCTTCAAAATGTGGGGGCTGCAGGCCTGAGCTGTGTTTGTGCCAGCAGAGTTGATATAACAGAAGTTGCAGTAATTGAGTGCTACATCCCAAGGCTGCTCAGGTATGGTTACAGCAAGGTTTTGCAGTTGTTCAGCAGAAGCTGAGCTCAAAAACATTCCAACAAGGCAGGAGTAACAGCAGCCTGCTTTGGCAGGGGAAAGGAAAACACAATCTTCATGGTTTCCCTGTCATCTGGAGACCTACTTGTGTAAAAATCTCAAACTCAGCATGTTGGACCAGCAGATAATCAAAGGCCATCTTGTGAGGACCTCTGAACTGCCATGATCCATCTGACAAAAGGGAAGAGTTCTGCAAAGAAGGGTCTGGAAATTAACAATTCCCATTCTGGCTGAGACTATTAGCATTACCTCTGGGATTACTATTTACTCACTTTCCAGCAATGCCTATGGATTTATTATTATTATTATTATGGATTAATTATTATTAATGTTATTTGGATAACATTCCAAACTTTTTTCCCAAGAAGCCCTGCTAATTTAACCAACTTTAACTACTCTTTTGGTAAGTACATACCAAAAAAGGCTATGCAAAGGGTTGAGGAGGTAGAGAAAAGCTCTTTTGATACTTAAAATTCCACAGTTCCTTTAAGTAAACTAGGCAAAAATGATGTTCATGTCCCACCCAAAGTTCTCTCAGGATACTGCATTTAATTTTGCTGCAGCTTTTGAAGGGTGTTGTGTTCTCTTCCTGTGTGCATTTTCATGAAATATTATTGAGTACTGGCATGCAGTGTTGAAATGCTTTTTGATACAATCCCATTTTAACAATGAATAAAGTTATAGTATCTGGGGCAAATGTAGAGCCATCAAAGCTAATAGAAGTCATTCCTTGGGCTTTAAAGCAAACTCATGTTAAGATCTCCAAGTTACATTTTAAGTCTGTGTGGTATTTGGGAAGGCCCTAGAGGGAAGATGTTCCACAAAGAAGTAAAATCATTGTAAGGTGTAGATGTTCCTATAGGATAAATTCTTCTTCAAGAATACAATATGTAATGTAATTCTTGTAGAATTGTGTACAACAAAATTTTAAAAAACACACACATTTTTATAACACCCATTCATCACAGTTTCATAACCTAAAAAGACAGTAATTTTAATGATTTTAAATTAATAGTTTCCTACTTTCCATTTAGCAGTCAGAGCGTAGCGGGAGAACTGAATCAGTAATGGCATGGAAATAATGCTCAAATAAACATATTTAACTTTAAGGAAAGGGCTTGTTCATCTCTGCATTAAAAGGAGGATGATTAATACTTCAGCTATTGTTTGAATACCTAAAGGGCATCAACTACAATTTTCCCATTAAAGCTAGCACTGACTCAGCGTGTGGTTGCATGAGGTGTTTCTTTTTTGGATGTGTCAACTGAAAAGGAGCCTGCTGCAACTGCAGCCCAGCTCTGAAGTCAGAGCAAATGGAAAGAGGCACGTAGGCAGGGCCTGATGGTGCTGAGAAAAAATATTGTAAATACAGATTTATTTCTTTTTTTTCTGTCAGTCTGCTCGGCCATGAAATGCCAGTTTGGTTTTAGGGTTTTATTATTTAATCCTGCCTTACAGTCACACCTGTTAATCTTCTCGCTCACCAGAGCTGTGCAGTGCTAGCTGTGTGGTGCCCTGGGAGAAACCAGGAAAACCTCACAATGGATGCTTTCTAGGTGCAGACGTGCAGTTTACACAAGCACAGTTTAGCATTTCGGATCGTAAAAGTTCGTTTCAAGTGGATTGACTGAGAGAAAGGACTTTCAGCTGCCTCCAGTACACATTGGTTGCTGTGGTAAATGTTTCCTTACCACAAGATGCAGTCCCAGACATGAGGTTTCATAATCCTTTGCCAACCCTTTCTCACTAACCAGATCAGTCCTAGGCCATCTCCTTCTCTACACATTTTTAATCTTGGATTTTTCAGTTGCTTAAAGCTTTCCCAAACCAATCCACTTCAGGAAAAAACACCCTGTGCCCACTTTCTACCACCAGAGAATTTCCTCCCTAGCTGGGTTACAATCTGGGCAAATCTCATTTATGTGTATCTGCACTCTGAACTCATACACCTCCCATCTGCTCCAAGGAAGGTCTTGCACTCACACAGCCAAAAAGCACAACCCAGGCTGTACCTTTTGCATGTGGACACGTGGAAAGGTTCCTGAGTCTCCTGCTGATGTGAACAATGGCATCAAATAATGGCATTACAGCTGCACCTCTAGCCAGACCAAATGGCATCTCACGGAGGTGGTGTAACTGAAATTCACCCTAAGGAGACAGAAGCTGGGAATAAAAACATCACATGGATTGACCAATATGTGAAATTCTGTCAGATTCTCAAAAGTGGAGTGAGCATAAACACCATATCCTGATTGTTCACCTCCAGGAGGGCCTTCCTAGAGAGAAGAGTTTCCTGTTACATCCCAGACTTACTACTGTTTGCAGATAGATAGATCTGTGTGGAAATATATATATCTAATGTACGTGACAAGTATAAACATATGCACACATACCTCTGTATATACTATACATATACAAAATACATAATAAACATAATTTTTGTATTACATTTAAAGCACAGCCCATCTAGACCGACGTATATGTGACAAATCACATTTTCTTTTCTATGTAATGGTCCTGTAAATGCAGAGGATTAGGATTGAGCACCCTGAAGCAGAGGGTTCCATTCCATGCTCAGATCTCTCTGTGATAAGTGGGCTTCTCAAGAAAGCTGAGCTTTCCCCCAGAAAGAGACAGATTAAAATGCTGAACATGGATTTTTTTTTTCCTCTAGCCAGACCACAAAACCCTTTCTCAAGGAAGAATGACCTCATATTTTATTAACCCCAGCACAAAGCCAATGAGCTCACACACACACACATACACATGCAACCACACACCCAAGAAAGACTGAAAGACAGACTTTTAAAACAGAACTTCCAAGGAAAAGTTAGTAAACACAGATTCTGGAATCTAAGTTCCTTATAAAGGTGATGCCTGACAATGATCCTTCTAGAGTTTTGAAAACTACATGAGGAATTTGCAGGCATATTTTTTACTTTTCCATTTCCTGTGCCTTCTCTTCTGTGGATCTAACAGGCAAATAAGTTAACAATCCATATTTTTATTCTCTTTGGATTGCTTAGAGAGGGGAAGCAATTTATGATTTTCTTTATAAATGCTCCCATAGGGCAGAGCATGCAGAAACCATGCAGGACCAGAGGCACTAAAGCTGCACACAAACCCTGCAGAACAGCAGCGAGTGGCTGGACATTGCCACGGAAATGAAATCCTATAAAAGTGTGGGGGAAAGCAAACTCAGTCCTGCACAGTCTTTCAAGGTGTATTTGCACTCTTCTGAATATTTTCCTAATTCTGATTATCCTTTATTAATTATGACACAGTAGAAGTGGAAAAGATGCATACCTCTGCAGAGAAAAACAATTTAAATTAGGGGGAGGCTTGCACAGGAAGATAAAGGAAAAGGACTACAACTTCCCTGTTAGAAAAAGAGATGACAGAAAAGAAATATAACAGCATCTACAAAACTCTGAATAGCAAAGAGAAGATGAGCAGAAAATTACTGTTCTCTTTTTCTCATGACATAAAAAATGAGAGGGAATTCAGTTCCCTCTGTATGAAAAACAAACAAAAGGAAGTACTTTTTCGCACTACATAATAATTAAACTGTGGAAGTCAACCACAGGATGTTGTGGAGGCCAGCACTTTAACCAAGTCCAGAAAAGGTTTGAGTGGAAGTCAAGAAGAATAAGTTTTATTGGTGGTGCAATGCATCTACCAGTCCCTCTCTAAATCAGCAATTATTGAGAGGCAGAAGAATTTTATTTGGAGATGACTCACTTTATATTAATGTCTGTGTCTGCAGTTGGCTCCTGCCACAGGAAATCCAAAGGGTTAGCTGCACCTTGGTGCTGCACCTTGATTCTGATTTAATGGGGTGATTTTCAAGCTCTCTGAAGACTTTGAAGATCAAGGTTGGCGGAGGTGTAGGTCCTGCAAAATACTGCACATACACAGAGAACTGCCACGTTTGCCTTTTATTTTCATGGAAATGTAATACCCACAAATTGGTGCAGAGATGAAGGGAACATACATGTTAACATGAAATCAGCAAAATATATGTAAGACAGGGTCATTTTTCCTCTTAATCTTTACCCAGTCTCACAGTTGCCTTGCTTTTGCCCTGTGCTCCTGTTTTAGTGTGTGAATGCTCATTTGAAAAGCAGTTCTTGCAGGCATATGCTCAGCATGATATCTAACATTCATTTCATAACCATAACAACATCAAAGAGTTGGGTTTTTAGTAAAATTGAGGAATATATGGTGAAGTCTGACACAGGGACTGTGTGATTTCAATGTTCATTGAAGAAGCTAACACTGTCTGAGGCCAGTGCATCAGGAGTTTTCCATGTAGTCCTGCAATGCCTTTCACTTTTAACATTTTAGCCCCTGCTGTGCTTGGTTCTGAGCCAGAACAGCTCAGCAGCCTGTCCTTACCTTGAGCACGTGGGTCTCCCTCTCCTGGGATGTTTGTACCCGCAAGGTGCTTTGTCTTCTGGTGGATCCAGTGCACAAATCTGGCTTCCAGCACAGTTTTTGTTCCACTTCCCCCCTCTTTCCTTCAAATATGGATTTTGTAGCAGCCGTATCTTTGCTGCTCATTAGTTATCAAGGTGAAGAAAATTAATTCCTGTAATCTTGCACAGGATGTAAGCTTGACTCTCATGAGATGAAAATTTGGGCAGGGCATAACTGAAAGGGCACGCCAGGTCCATTCCTAACAAATCCTACTGCAGTTTTCTCTGGATTACCACAGATTTTCAAGGATCAACATTATTTCTGGAGTGCAGACTGCCTAAGCAAGAATTCTGTATGAAAACTGGGAATGATAAGTGGTAATTTTTAAATTGATTTCCTTTGAATTTCTGGAAGTAGACCTTGTTTATGATCTTCCCATTTGCATTGTTATTTGAAATGCTGGGAGGTTTTCTGCCAGCCCGTAATCCGTAGTAGCTGCTCATATTTAAAACATGTCACACTCCTGACATGTTGGGAAGTATCTCAGCCCAGTATAATATTTGGCTTTCAAACTTTTATTTTGCAACAAGAGGACCAACAGTCTCGATCGGCAAAAGCAACTTTGGTTATTAGAGCTCGGACACGAACTTGGCTTGCTAATGCCAGAGAAATACAAGAGCCTCCTTTCATGCTCTTAATGAAATCATTAATTATGTCAGCAGCTCAAACGATACATCTCCAAACACTTTACATTACTTTGCAAAAGGGTAGTCACATAGAAATCACAGGGAAAAAAAAAATATTCTTAACTTCTAAATTCATAAATTCTAATAATAAATAGATTTTTGGTTCCAAGCATTCGTACAGTCATTTTCTCTCATCCTCCCTCTTATTCTGTCATACTGTGACTGAGGATTCTCTTACTGCTTGTGGGGAAAAAAAAAATGAAACTGAACAATATATCCATATACTGTTGCCTTGTTGCAACCTAAATGAACTTCCTGAGCCTGAAAATTTGGCATGCTTCTGATTAGCAAAGAAACCATCTCAATAGGCTTCTTTCTTTATAGCTAAGAATTTGCTGTACCTTACTGTGACCCTTGCTATATTTCCTATCATTACTAAATAGCTGTTTTGATTAAATAATCAACTTGTTGACAATGTTATAAATAATAATTAAATTATTTATCTTTCAGGACTTAAGTAGACACAGCTTCATGCTTTAAAACAGCCCCCGTTACAGAAATGAGCTTTTATGGATGATAAATAAAACCAGATTTCAACTGCTAAAGTCAAAATTCAGTCTTGGGGAAAACTGTTTCCAATCACAGAGCTACGATAATGCTGTCTGTGCTGTAATACACTTGGGGAGACTGAGAACTTTTCAAGTAAAGCAAAAACTGACATTCAGATTGGTTTTGTTAATCTTTCACTTTAAATACATAATTTAATTTTTTATTCCAATAAGGCCAGCTCCTCTGTTACTGCTCGTTTCAGTAAACAGCCATTCATTGTCTTTCTCACATCATTGAAGATGGAATTTATCTCTTCTCTGGTGCTATAAGTAGAATAAAAAACACAGTAGCAGGGAAAAGATAGCAAAATTAACAAGATGACGTAAATGGATCAAATTCATATTTTCTTTATGACCAACCACTGTATTCACATGACTCATCAGAAGATCATGAAACCTATAGTGAAACTTCTGTGAAAGAGGCTGGGGAAAAAAAACCCCAGAATTCCTTCACACAGCACTGATTTCATGGAACTTTGAATTACATAGGAATTTGGGGACTTAAGGGTGTGATTACATTATTTATCATGTGCTTCCAGCAAGGCCCTGGAAACAATAAGAGAAATTCAGAAAAACTTCATCTACGTCCCCACACCAATATTGTTGGGGAACCTTCCAGAACTGAGGGTGGATTAAGCAACCACCTTTAGCTGGGATTTGAGAGAATGGTTTCAGGTCAGTGCATTGGCTGATGGGGTTTGGTTCTTTGGAGAAACTTGAAAGAGTTGGTACTTTCTGTGTGAATTTCTTCAGCAGGTAAATGTAAAGCTTGAGATGCTCTGATAACGGAGGGGTGTGATTGAACTGTACACAAAAATAAAAAAGCCAGCATGGAAAAGCTTGGGAACCAGGGTATAAACCAACTGTAGGAGGTAAACTTATTACAAAAGAGAGACATCCACAAAGGGCAATGAGAGACTTGAAGATTTAAAAAAAACCAGAGGAAATACCTACTTTTCATACTAAGTTGAAAGTTCAGGGACAGGAAGACTCAAATATGCTGTGTTGTAACCCAACTGGAGTTGATTGAGGTTCATATAAGAGTTACAGCCCTAGCAGAATGACTTACCTGTGAACTTTGCACTTGGCAAAATATTTCTGTCCTACATCAGTGGGACAAAATAAGACAGAGAAAGTCACAACATTGCTTTAATGTGCTGTAGTTCTTCCTGTCTTTAAGTAACCCATACTTGACCACATTCCCATTTCATCCCCCAACAAAGGAGGTTGTGTGACTTTTGCAACACCAAAGAAATAAAAGAACAAGCCCTAAAATTCTTCTCGCTAATACTGTTCACATCTGTCTCTAGTTTGACTTCTAGCCTCTTCTTTTGGCTAATGCAGCTCTCAGATAAGTTTCCAACCTTTTTCTCTTGGCTGAGTCCCAGATCTCTTCCTCCATCCACATCCTCATAAACTGCTCACTTTTTCTGTTCAGCAACACCCTGTTTAAATTTCACTTTGCACTGGGCACTGAGTTTCATTACATTCCTATACCTGGCCAATAAGAACCATATCCAGATGATCTTTCCTCCTTTCCCACTTTCCTTTCTTTGGGTTTTTCTTTATCCTGTGCTGTCATTAACCCTTCCTTTGTGACTGTTGTGTGTTTGCATTGCTATAAGAGATAAAACTTCACTATGGACTGAGACCCACAATACAAGACACAGGACACAGAACCTTTATTCACTCTCAAACTGCCTTTAGAACAATGATACATGAAACTGCCTCCATCCAGTTCCATCCTTCGTTCCATCTCTCACTTGTATGCTCTTGAACCGAAGCTTAACATTGTTAAAATCTCAGCCAAGCTCCAAATCCATTCACTACTTTTATTCTTTCTCCCTATTGATAAGAGTCTTATCAGACATGCAGTCTTTTGGGTGATGGACTTTCATTTTGGTGGTGGGGAAAGCGGGTTTGAGGCTTTTTTTTTTCTTCCTACCCTTGCTCTATATTCAAATATTTTCCTCTTTNTTCTGGACTTTCATTTTGGTGGTGGGAAAGCAGGTTTGAGGCATTTTTTTTCTTCCTACCCTTGCTCTATATTCAAATATTTTCCTCTTTCAACATCTTCAGAAGATAACTTGAATAGTAAAGCTTTCACCAGGGTGCTTCATCCCTGAATCTTAACCCTCAGCCACTGCAAATTATTTATCAACTGGTCTGTTAAAGGAATTGTCCAAATCATCCTTTTTCCTAGTTATTTCAGTCCTGCAATTTATATAATTCACGGCCTTCTGCTTCCTCCTTCTTCTTTTCCAAAATGGCAAACAAATAAATAAACAACTCCCCAGTAAACAACAAATAAACACAAATAAAAATAAATTACCTTTAATCCCTCCTTTTATGTCCTTTCACAACTGAGCTTGGCCTTACCTGGGTGTTCAGTTCTTTCTATATTCATATGTTCACACTAACAGCACTTCCCATTTTCCCTGTCTGGTCATCCACACCGATCCTTGTATCCCTTATACCATTAAACCCTTTCCTTGCACACCTTTAAATTTCACCTGAAGCTTTACCTTGTCTTGATTTACAGACAGCGGGCTGGACTGATACAAAGCTACCTGAAATGGAGTTGGGATTATTGTTATCCCTTTTTGCTTGTTTTGTTCCCCTGTTGCAACTTGTCCTTAAAGTGGGTTGTTAAGCAGAATGGATTTTTGTAGCACAGGGCTCCACACAGCACCAAGTTCAGCAGAGTCCTTCGGCTCACAGGCAGCCTGGAGTTCTTTTCTGTTCTGCAAAACTCCACAGAATGTACAGGGGATCTCAGAGGCTTGGCAAAACTTAACAAGACTTACTTCAGCTTTTGTGGGTTTATGGGGAAAGGCCCTAAAGTTTAACAAAGGTGTTGTTTTGTGCATTCTTACACTCAGATTCTTTTCTTTTTTTTTTTGTCAGTAAATGTATTTTGAGGCATAACAAGTAAACAGCTTACACAAGCCTGAGCCTGAAGCTGAGCACCTGCGCCTCAAATAAGATCATCATTGTTTGAGTAAGGTTTAAATAATTTAGTACAAATTGGCTTTCCTATAGGTGTTGACAAGCACATCATCACTAGTTACTAATGAGCACAGGATTCCAGAGGTCTGCGCAGATATCACCCTCCTCCTCCTCAGACTGCGCATGTGTCCCTCAAAACAAAGTATTTCACAAACAAGCACCTGGAGACCTTGATTAAAAACCACCTGCTCTGAAGCTCTTGGGAAGACAGATTGCACAGGGTGCAGGTGGCCTCCAGAGCACAGCTTGCTGATATTTCTGATAGCTGGAGTCACTGAAATGAAGTTTGCTCCCCTTCCTCCCACACACATACCCAGCCATTTGTGCTGGTTGGCCTCGTGAAAGGAGTTTATGAGTGTGCCCTCAAAGAGCCTGACACAGCCTGACTGCAATGACAGAAAGGATGAGTCTGACAAGCCCTGCCTTTGTGACAGGACAGACCTTTCTTATCACTGATCACCTTTCGGCCTGATACTGCAAAAATAGTGATATTTGGTGAAAAGAGGACAAAAGCATCCCAGGGATAATCAGTGATAAGTAACCAGTCAAGAAGCTTCACCACCTGTTGCACGATTTTTCCCTATTCATTCCCGTGACTCCATGGATGGTTAATGAAAGAACCACACAAATGTGATGAGATCTGACATCCCTCTCCCTGAGTCCTGCAAGCTCTTTATACAAATGGGATCCCTCAACTTCAATGTCATTTTTTTCCTGGTCTGCTGGTCTTGGCACAAGGTTACAAACACAGTTTCAGTGCTGTGCTTTCAAAGGTGGAACACAAGAAAGCAAGGGGGAGCTCTGCTAGGTCTGAGCTCCTCTGAGGAATTTCTGCAGTGCCCTGGGTCTGAAAGATTGTCTGAAAAGGACTGGAATAGCCACACACCCTGAATGAATTAGCTCTTTTTGGAAAGCCCAGGAGCATTTTCTGTCTGTGTGTACACATCACTTCAAAACTGATACATCACTCAGAGCTGAAGCAAGGAGCTCATCACATTTCCATGCCCAGCTACAATCCTTTGCCAAAGCCAATGTGAAGCAAGGATCTCTGGATCCTTTAGGCCTGTTTGCCCTGCTGCAGAGACAAGGCTTGTTCAAGAGGGCAATTCAAATTAGTCAGACGCAAGGGCAACACTTCCACAGGACAAAAATGGGGAAGGCACTTAAAGATGGCATTTCTAACCTGGTAACCTACAAAGCAGTTGAGAAACCCAAATATTTCCAATACAACAGGATCCAAGCCCTTGCTCTCATTCTGATCAGCAGGTTGAAGCGATGACTAGGGCCTGCTTATGTCAAGGTGTGTGTTACAAGCTTGGATGTGAGTTCCTGGCAGCACAGCTCCCTGCTGGAGCTGTCCTCGGGCTGCACTAAGTATAGCTCACCTTGTTTCCACATGCGTTGTGTGGGGCCGGTCCTGAGTCATCTGGGAAAAACTCCCGGCTGTCGCTGCCTCACCTGCCAGCTCCAGAGCCCAGGTTAGACTCAAGGTGGCTCAAGGGCTTGGAAAATCAATAAGAGCAGCAGAACCCAGGAAGTCTGCCTGTAAACGCCCAGTCCTGCCCAGAGCCAGAACTCTTTTGGGCACCTTCACACTTCCATCTCCCACAGCCACTGAAATTTCTTCAAGCATCTGGCAAGAATAAAGTAGTCTAAATTCCTAAAAAACAGAAAACAGCTCCTGGAGAGCACAGTTTCTAAGTCAGAACAACCACACAGAGTAATATTTCTGGTTTTAAGAGAGATGAAATCTGGAGGTGAAGGAGCAATTAACTTAACCTCAGTGTAAGGCAAGTTGTTATAAGAAACATTTTCCTTCTCTTGGGATGAACAAATAATAGCAAATAACTTTTATAGTTTATCCTTATTTATTTCTTCAGGTTAATTGAATTTCAAGTTTGATAATCCAGCAAATTTAGAACCCTAACCTGCAAGGGGTAATTGAAACTCCTAAAAAATGTGCTTGCTCACATCTCCTGCTGTCCAAGCTTAATATGCATTGTGTCACGGGCAACTCTCCAGCCTACATTTCACTATGCAAGGCCTGATTAAAGCAAGTGAGGTGGTCATTCCACTTTGCTTATTGCAGCCTTGGGTTCACAACCTATGGGACATCATGTCTGGAAAAGAAACCACACTGAGATTAAAGGACATTCCATATTTAGAGAAGTCATGGCCATATAAGATGCTGACCACTATCCAAATGAAGTGAACGAAGAGAAGCAGTCTGGCTTCAGTGAGAGCTGGACCGAATCCCACGACTTCTGGGAAAAGTTTAAAGATGCAGTTTGTTCAGTGGGAGTTAGGGATATGAAAGCAGATAATTAATGTGGTGTGAAAGAAGAGAATACAGGATCATTTTACTTGCATAACAGCAAAGGAAGGAAGAAAGCACATCTGAGTCAAAGTAGAGGATGCATGTAGTAGTTGCAGTCATCTCTACTTTTTAAAACAAACACCAAGAAGCAGAAAAAATCCTGGAAGGAGATTACCAAAAATAATTAGATTAACAAAGCCAAAATGCATAAAACAAAAATATGTACTTCAGGAATGTTAGTTAACAAAGGCTATGCTCAAGGCAGAGCTTGTTACCGTACTTTGCTGTCCAGAATCACAGCCATGACTTCAGGCTTCACACAAACCAGTTCTTTCCATCAGTGTGGAAAGGCAGCCTGTCTTCTTAGCTGGGAAGTCAAATGAGACTGGATGATCCAAACTACAATTTTCTCTTGTGTTCCATAAGCTAAAGGAATAGAAATGATTGAAAAAAACCATATCCAAGGAAAGCACACCCCAACTCTACTAGCCCTGTGTGGCTATGGGGAAGGACAGAGTTCTCCTTTTTTGCCCAAGTAATCAGCAAAGATAAAGAAAGTATGTCTTAACCACACTAGCCCTGGGTGCCACCAGAGAAGGAGACTTGTCCCTTTTTCCTAGCTCACCCCTTCTTTTCTCAGCTTTCAATTCCCTTCCATTGCTGTATAATGGCTGGCTGCACTTCTCCTTTTTTAACCAAAAAATCCCAGAATAACTGCTCAGAATAACTACTAGGTGGGAATTTTTTCTTTACTAAGCACTCAGTTGGAAAATATCAATTCATCACAAATGTAATCAGAAAGGGCTTTAGGTCCAGGATGGGAGGGAATGGAGAGAAACTGAGAGTCCAAGGATTAGAGCTCTGAATCAGAGAAAGGAAGGACTTGACCTCTGATGTCCCACATCCCGGATGAGTACATTAACCACTAAACTATTCCAAGGCAGGAGGTGAGTCTGTCTAGTCTCAGAAAAGTGTCTAAAGGGATGGATTTTGTTCCAACATAGCACAAAAACAAATTGCAAATCTTCCCACCCCACACACACACTTCTTTAAATTGAATTCTTGTTCTCCAGCCAGCCCAGCTTGGTATTAGCTTTGTGTGAGTTAAACAGACCAGACGCGTTTCTTCCTGTTGGTATTTGATAGATATTCAGTAAATGGGGAAAAGAAAGAAAAAAAAAAAAAAAAAGGAAGTAAGAAAAAATAAAAAAGAAAAAGTTCAGTCTATGTTATGATATATTTCAAGCTGAAGACCAGACGGAGGCAGAGAGGCGATGCTGGAGCTCCAGGCCATGGCCGCACCACCATGGACAGCGCCCTGGGGCTGGAGCCCGGCCACGCTCCGCCGGCCGCGGCACCGGCACCGGCAGCGGCAGCGGCAGCCCCGGGCCTTCATCACCGCCTCCTCGCCCTCAAATCTGAAAATTACTCCTTTCGCTGTCTGCTGGATTCTAGGAACCAGACAGAAGATTTGGCAAAGCTCCCCTCAGTTCCACGCGGCTCTTTGTATTTTTTTTGCTTCCCCCCCTCCCCGCCCCGCCCGCCCTTTCTGGAGTGCATTAAATTAAATGCATATTGTCTAAATAAACGGCGCGTTGTGTCAATAGCTGAGCTGAGGGAACTCCGGCCGCTCCTGGGGTGCGAGAAGAGGCTCTGCCGAGCTACTCTATCGCTGTTCAATAAAGCAGATTAATGTGCTCGCACGGAGCGCCACGGAACGTCTGGGGCTTGCTGATGGCGAGGGGAAAAGCGGGTTTCTCTTTCTCCCCGAGCTATCCTTTCACTCAATGCGAAGACGACACCGTGTCAGACGTGGAAGGAGGAGTTTCTCATCCCCGACGGCCAGCGGGCAGCCAGAGGAGAGGAAAGAACCCTTCATGAGAACGGGGCACTGCAGAGCACAGCAGGGCTGGGTGGTGGGCGAGAATCAGGGTGTGCTAGAAAGTCTGCCTCAATCTGCGAGCAGCCGTGCCTGCTACCAATTGCACCGCAGCCTTGTCCTCAAGCTCACCCTGGGAGCCTTGGAAAAAATATTCTGGGGCTTCGCACCTCGCCTGCAGAGGCTTTTAACCTCGCTGCATCGGAGAGGTTGAGCAAGTCAGGGGATTTCTGGTCCTCGCAGGACGAGTCCAGCAATCACTGTGGTGCCGCTCCCTTCCCTTCCCCGCCAGACTCTCCAGCAGTCAACACGCCTGTGTTTTTTTGCTGAACACCATTTTTTCCACCCTGGGAAGACTGGGGAGGTTAAACTCCCCGTCTGAACCGAAGCCCTGGACGAGTGCAACTGAGGTTATAGAAATCTGGGAGGGGAAATGACGAAAATGCTTTATTGTGAATAAAACAAGAGGGAGGAGGGAGAGGCGGAACTTCACAGAGATGAAGGATGGGAAGTTTGCGGAGCTGAGGATTTAGTCCGTCTCCGAGCGCCGGGCCGGGCTTTAGTCATTATTTCCCTCTGCCTCCCTGAGGCTGCAAGGGCACCTCCTCCCCAAAGAGCTGAACTTGTCCCTCTCGCTGGCTTTTGTCCTGAGCGGCTTCTGGGGGAGCCCGGTCACACACCCGCCCGCAGCCCCTGGCCCTATTCCCCGTTCGGGAATTACGTGCCAAACCTGGAACAGCGACTTATCTTTCTAGCCAAGCTCCCAGGTCAATTTTCTCGTAGGGAAAGCTGATTTATGCCTGTTTATACGTATGGAAAAAGGAGGGAGAAGCCAAGCGCGGCATCCCTCCAGAATCTCATTGTCTTTGAGGCGGGAAGGCGGGGGAAAGTGGAGTCAGAAAACCTAAAATGATAAGGTTCGCCTTGTCGGGGCAGGGAGGGCTCGGCCAGAAGGGCAGACACGGGGTTTTGCCTCACCTCTCCGCGGCTGAAGCCTTTCCCAGGTCACCCAAACCCACCGCTTCCCTCCGCGCATCCCGGCGGGAGAAACAGCCGCTGCTTGCCTTGGCGGGGAGCCCAGCAGCCACCGAGGCCCGGGCAGGTGAAAGCCCCTCCGAGCTGTGGGGTTTTCCCCTCTCCCAGACACCGGGACAGCCGTGCCCGTGGGCGCTCCGTGAGCGGGGCGATGCTCGGCGCAGGTGTGGGGGCTGGAATGGCGCCTAAAGCTCCGCAGGTCCGTCCTCTAGTCCAGCCTCGTCCTTTCTCACCCCTCCGAGGCCAGGGGACACCAGGAGCTGGCCGGGCCTAGGGGGGAAAACCTACAGGTGGCGGCGGGTCCCTCCCGGGAGAGCATCTCCCGCAGCATCCTGCGGGGAAGGGAAGGTTTAAACCCCAAGAGAGGGGTCTTTTCTCCCCTCTGTGCCACGGAGCAGGGCTCAGGCTTACGGTGAGGCTTAGGACCAGGAGTCTGCTCAAGGCTACGTGAGTTTGCTCATTTGTGTACGTGGCAGGTGACAAAGCGCTGCGCCGGTGGCTGCAGATGACTGGGGAGAGGGGCGGGGGGGGCATGGGGTGATAGTGAGTCTCCTAAAAGCCTTTGGCATTGCTCAGTTCCTGCCGTATTAGCACAGCCATAGTTGGGTTGTGTTATTTTTTTTTT
>VWYP01000371.1:134921-236131 GCA_013400435.1 Pycnonotus jocosus
GTTTTACAACACCATTTGTGGGGTTTTTTTTTTTTTTTTTTTCTCTTCTTTTTTTTTTTTTTTTTTTTTTTTTTTCTTCCCAAGCCCACTGAGGCAGAGAAGAGGCAAACTCAGCCATAGGAAGGTGGTGGTTAGTGATGTCACAAGTTTGGTCTTTTCAATAAAAGCAATGGAGAAGGGTCTCCCTCACTATATATATTACGGGAAGCTTCTGTTCTTCATAATAAAAAGAGCAGCAAGGGAGAAAAGCACCTGCTTTTAACACCCTTTATTTAGCCCTAATTTGTTACAGGCAGAGTCAAAGCTCTGTAGGCTGGATTTTTGAAAAGTATTGCCTTTTAATTTTTTTTAATTTAACTTTTTTCCTTCTTTTTAATTTTTTTCTTTTTCTTTTTCTTTTTTTTTTTCTTTTCTTTTTTNTTTTTTTTTTTTTTTTTTTTTTTTTTTTTTTTTTTTTTTTTTTTTTTTTTTCCTTCTTCTTAAGCATAGAACATAGTTTTGGAAGCGATTGCTGAGAAGAGCAACCACTGTTGGCCAGGGTGATCTCTGAGAGGCAGAGACAGCTGTAACTCAAGGAAAAGGTGAAGTGATAAATTGTGAAGAAACTTCAGGATTCTGAGTTTATAGAGGCTATTTATTTTTCCTGAGTCTGGAAGGGATGGTGTGTGTTGGTTTTTGGCGTGTTTTTTTTTTTTTTTTAATATTTCTGGGGGATTGGAAATTCTAAAAATATTTGATGAACGTCTTACTTTCAACATGAGCAATACACCTATGAGTGTGTGGGGGTTATTTTCAGGGGATCTCACAATTATTTTTAATTACTCGAAAGGGCAGTGTAAATCAAAGACGCCTATTAGCTATACAATTTAATTTATAGCCTACCAGGTGTTCAGGGAATTTATTTACAGCATAAACGATTTAATGTTTGCAGCGTGATTTCTATTTCAGCTCTTATGCTGTTTTATTTGCCTGTGTGTAGTGTGGAATCTGGGCTTTTAAACTGTGGCAGCAAGCGCCGTCTAACTTAAAATAACCTGCAGGTAGAAAAACGCTTTGCCTCGCACCTAAACCTTCTCCAGAGAGCCTGCTTTAATTCGGGGGCAGGATGCGAAGGAGCGAGCAGCCGGCACGCCTCAGTGTTTTGTTGCGGCTTGTGAGGGTGTTGGGAAAGCATTCCCTGTAAATCAGGCTGTCAGCGACCCCAGTGCCCCGCCGCAGTCTCGGGGGGGCTCGGCGGAGCCCTGCGAAGGGGCGAGGGATGTTCCTGGGATGTTGCCGGGATGCTCCCGGGATGCTGCAGGCACGGAGGCGGCGTGCCCAGGTGTGCGCTGGCACGGCCCGGCCCGCCCCGTCCGACCTGAGATCGGCGTGCAGGGCATTATTCCCTCTGGGAGAGGAGCTGGCGATGGGGACAAGGGACGCGCTGTCCCCCTCGGCTCTGTCCCGCTGTCCCCTCGCAGAGCCGGGGGCAGCTCCGTGCTCGAACAGGCTGCGGAGACGGGTGGGCTGCGTTACCCTCGGGTTTTACACGAGCCTTGTTCCGCGATGGAAAAGTTTGGTGCCTCCGTCGAGGGGTGCGGGGCTGCCCGGCGGGGTCCGGGGGTTCCTGGGTGTTCCCGGGGGTTCCCGGGGGTTCCCGAGGGTTCCCGGGGGTGCTCGGCCGCCTCCCGCCGCTCCGGCCACCGCTGTCCCCGCAGCCCCGCGGCGCTGCCCGCCTCGCACGGGAGCGCAACTTGACGCAGCGCCCTGGCCAGGCTGAAAGGAGGGCGAAGTGGAAGGCGAAAAAGGGAGAGGAGGAGAAAACTTTCCACTAGTTTACTTTTTTGGCCAGGAGCGCCTGTGTTCATAGACCGCGAGTCCTTCCCCCAGCCCTCCCCCTTCGCTCCCCCCCTCCCTTCACTAGCGTACAATTAGCATCATTAGGGACCGACCCTCCGGCTAATAGGGGAACGGCGAGCAGCCACGGTAGGTGCGTGCGAGGAAAGGCGGCGGCAGAGCCGGGCAGCGCTCTGGGGCTTGAGCTCCAAAGTGCTCCCACCGATGGGAGGAATCCCCGCGGCAGGGGAGGCGCTGACCCGGGGGTAAACACAAAAAGGGAGAGCTGGAAGGTGAGCGAGAGAGGAGTGAGGCTGCAGAAGATGAGGAGAGCTTGGCCGGAGTCCTGGGGGTCCGCTGAGTGCATGTGCTGCCGGGTGTTTCCCTTCCTTCGCTCCTTCTTGATTGCGGGCCCGGGAAGCGCTGATTCCCAGTCTCCGTTTTGGCTGTGGGTATCCCGCCCGGGCTTCTCGCTCTCTCCGCACATGTTCCTAGGGCGCCATCTCTTTGCAAAACCCTCCGTCCTCCCACAGGTCTCCCAGAGGCTGCTCCGGAGCGTGTGAACATCGCAGGCTGCAGCCCAGTCCAACCTGCCGAGCCAAGCATGCTTCCCAGCCCCTGAGCCTCCCGGGGCCACCGCTCCTCCCAGACTTCTCGGGCTCTCCAGATAGGCAGCGGCCTTTGCTTGTCTCTCCTTGTCACCGCTTGTCTCTCTCCTTGTCGCTGTTGGGGACCAAAACTTTCCGGCAGCTGGAGGCGTGACCTGACCCTTTTATTTTTTTGCAGAGGTACACTGAAAGACAGATGGGGAGATGCATCCCGCCTCAGCCTCTGTGTGTCTGTGTGTGTGTGTGTTTACAGAGAAGCGAGCAGCTGAGCTGACTTTGGGGAATCTTTCCTTATCTGCAAAGAGGGCTCTGCTGTAACATAAAGCCCCGGGACAGTGGCTTGGCGGACTAGAACTAAACAGGGCTCAGGGAACTCACTGGAGCCCGCTCTAACCCTGCTCAAATGAGAGCGAGATGCTTTTTGAACTAATATCGAGAGAGATCTTGCCTGCGGGCAGAGAGAGACAGCGAGGGAGGGAGGGAGGGAAAGAGGGAGGGAGGGAGAGGCAGACAGCGAGGAAGGGAGAGAGACAGAGCGAAGTTTGGAAGAAGTGAGCCGAGAGCTCAGAAAGTTTGTTTTTCCTTCAGAGCCTCGGAGCTGGTAGAGCCGAAGCGGGGACTCCTTGAGGACAGCGCTGGCGCATCTGTCCCTCGGGGCTGACCTCCCTTTCCTTGCAGGTTTTAAGCCCCGGAGGATACAATGTTCGCTAAACTCTTCCAGCAGTGGAGTTTCGCAGTGTTCCTGCTGAGTTATTCCGTGCCCTCCTACGGGAGATCAGTAGAGGGGATCAGCCGCAGACTGTGAGTTTCTCTTTCTTGTTCCTTTTTTTCCCCCTTTCCTTTTATTCTCCCTCGCTGCGGCGGCAGAGTGGGGAGGCAAGCAGGGAGGGAGGGGGGCAGCCCGGGAGGCTCCCAGCGCTGCCGGCTCCGCTCCGGGTTACCTGGCCCAGGTGCTCACCTGAGAGCCAGGAAGGGCACTCGGGGCAGGGAAAGGGCGCTTTGCAGCTGTCCGGGCTTACAGAGCTTTGGGGGAGGCCATGTGAGAGCGGAGGGGCTCCTCTTCCCACGCTGTTGGGTGATTGTTGTGCCGTTGTCCCGGGACCCTCGCAGGGCGCATCCCGGTTTATCCAAATGCTCTGTGTTACACTAGCTGACACTTCCTCGGCTCTGGCGTGGAGCCAATATTGATAAGGGTAGGGGAAACACGCAGAAGTGAGGGCCATCATGACACTGAAGTGCTGAACAATTTCTTTGGATTTCTGCCACTTCAGAGGGAAAAAAAAACTCCAAAGGGAGTCCAGTATCTTACTTAGAGGCAGAGGCATATTTTTTGATAAATGATGGTGTAACTTAAGACGGTCTGTTCAGGAAATGACCTTTTTGCTTCTTCCAAAATAATCAGCCTGGTTTATACTAATACCCATACACAAAGTGCAGGAGAAGGCTGATGCAGGAGCAGCTGTCTCACACATCTAACTCCCTGGCTTTCTCTGGACTTGCATCAGATTTTCTAAGGAAGAAACACCTCAGTCACGCTGGGGAGGGCTGTATTGTTATTCAGTTCCAAAGGAAGCCAAGTTGGAGAAAGAGTGCTGGAAAATCCGATCACAACTTACAGGGAAACATGACACAGCAAACAATTTCAGATGGGTTTCCTTTTAAATGTTTTATTACATACATAAGGGCAAGATCTCCAAATAGCACTTCCTCTGCCATTTAAGCAACACACAGGATAATAACAATAATAATAATTAAAAAAAACCAAACCAACCCAAACACCAAAAGAAAAAAATATATTTACCTCAGGTGAAGTGACTTCAGACACACCTGAAGTTTGGCACCAGGCAAAGAGCTATTACAAATCTCCTACAGCAAATTGTGTAGAACATGTTATTGCTGATAATGTTACAGTGTATTATTCTCAGTCCATTAACATTTAACTGGTTTGTACTCCTGAAAGCTGTTCTTGGGCTATTTCTTTCTTTTGGGACCATATTGCATAGAGAAATCAAACTTCAGTTTCAAAAATAAATTTTAAAAAAAGAAAATAATTGAAGCGCAGTTAGCTGCTGTTATTTTCTTGGCTAGGAAACTCTGAACTGGATCTAAGCCAAATTTGGCTGTTAAAAAAAATTAGGTTTGCAGAGAAATACTCTTTCTCTTTTGAAGTTAGAGTAGTTCTAACACTTGTTTTTAAAGTCAGGATTAGAGGTCTTCCCAACATCCCCATTCTGCCCTGACAGGGGGGGAAGAAAAGTGTAAGCTAACCAGTGAAAACGCATTTCTCAGCCCCCTCTTTGCTCTGGCATGTAAAACACACACAAGAAACCAGTCAGCTGTCAGTTAGTGGCATTCACGTAGTTTTGTTTGTGGGCACAGCACAAACACAGACACCACACTCAAACATGTGTCCTGTTTTAATATCACCACAAACCATTCCTCGAGTTAATGGTTAATAACTCACTTAGGCTTCGAGACTTTTTTTTTTTTTCTCAGTCAAAAACTTAAACCAGTAATGGATGAAAATACTGAAGCACATTATTATAGACATGCAAAAATAATCAAAATTACATAGGCCTGGTTCTACAGATTTTGCTGAAACAAATCTCCCATGGAAAGCAATAGCAAATTGTCCCAAGAAAAGTTTTCCAGACATGTTATTTGTTATAGGAGTGCTTTAGCTGCTAAAGAACTTCTGAGAAACCCTGTAATGCCTCAAAATGAAATTACATATTTTTATCATCATGTCCAGACATTGCAGCAGCATGTCCCTAGATCTGTTCAAAATATTTTTCCTAAGCCTGAGATAGGTTGAACAGATTTCCCTCCCTTTGGAGTCAGTGGCAAGGGCACTCAGTCTTGCAAAATCCAGAGAGCTGACTGAATCCGCCTCAGTTATTTTGCTGAGTTTAGGATCAGACCCAACATGAACAGTCAAGGATAACAACAGCTGAATGAGAGCAGCTCTCTGAGATAGAAAGGGGTAGCTTGAAGAGTGTTGCTTTTTAGAAAGGCTAGATATCTCAAGAAAAAAAAAATTAAAAAAAAAAAAAGGAGGAATGTGCCTGAAAAGAGCAGCTTATCTGGAAGTACGTGAAGTTAGGATAGTCACAAATCACGGTATTCTGCTGCTCTCCCCATGATGAGACACTCAGTCTTATATCTACACAATGTACTTGGGTCCAATAATTAGTTTGGATGCTCTGGTCAAGTATAAACCATCAACATCCTTGTCTCAAAAATGCCTGCCACATGGAAACTTAGCGTTTACTGCTCTTGCTGTGGGTACAAGATCTCTTTCCTTGGATGAGAGGTGCATTTTACAGAAGGATGGAAGGGACCTCTAGTGGGTCATCTTAACCCTAACAGCCTAATTTTTTTCCCACATTGTAGCCAATATGTGAATGCAATCATTCCAGCCTCTATTGCCTTCCTACTCTGAGTGTGTGGGTGAGATATTGTTGATATCTCCATTATGAAGCATTCCTTATATCAGTCTTCTTGGGCAAGCCTTTCTCCATGATTTACAAACATAGGAGTTGTTTGAATAACTGAAGCAGAAGGAGGCAAAAGGTCGAAGAGCTGTGTATCTACCACATCTTTGTTTCAAGGAGATTTTTTGATCCAGAGCATACAAAGGAAGCTGGTAGGCCAAATGTAATCCTTAAGTCTGGCTGAGTAATAAAAGTCATGTGAAATGTAACACTACATAATGTTATACAATCATCTGGAATAGCAGAATGTTATTTGGGGCCAGACTTGATGCTAAATATCATACAGACATTTAAAGAGAAACCCACCCTCTTTGGCACACCAACCCCTGACACGTCAGTCCCTGCATTATTTTGGAAATGCATACTCACTCAAGATGCAGATCTTGTAATGCTCTCTGACTGCCTTGTGTGTACTGGAACCAAATGTTTAGGTTTCAGTTCTGTAAAATGGAATGGGTTTTCAATCAAGAGGACTTTAATAACAGGCTGTGGAGAGTCAAGATTTTGTCACAGCAGGGAAGCTGACCAAATACACATTAGAGGATTAAGGCAGCTTTGGGTTGTCTGTGATAGAAGGAATTATCCTTAGTAGTTCACAAGAGGCAGTAGGAAAGCTTTGCTCATCACATGAGACACTGGTTTAGACTCCCTAAATCACGGAGATTTCATACACTTTCTATGAACTAGAAGAGTGAAAGCAGAACTGCATTTCCCATGTGAATTTCCTGAGAAAATAGACTGCTGAAGCTCGGAATGTAACCTGAGCCACACTCAGCACAGAGACAGTCACACAGAGCAGCCCAGGGTGCTGGTTCTATTGGCCTACTTGCCAATCAGACTGACCCTAATGAGAAGGGTGTTGGAGATGGCTCTTGGTCAAAAAAATTCTTCTGGAGGAGATCACGAACTTGTGTTAGTGGCCACAGCTGCACTGAAGAGAAAGACATGGTATGGGATCAGCCTAGCATCATCACATTGCATTTTTGCTTAGGGACAATTAGTACAAGGGCATAAAATATTTGTCCTAAAGGCTGGAATAATCCAAAACTAATTTGGGGAGACTTAAAACACAGCCAATATTCGATTACATGTGTACTCACAAACCTCAGTATATGCAGAGCTGATTTTGAGCAAGATTTTGACAGTCATCTTCCAGTCTCATTGTGGAATGGGGTAAAGCTGCTGTTTGAATTTTGCACTGAGCAACAGAGATGTAGTATCACTTAAATCCATCACTTGTACCCAATGCTCAAAAAGTGCAGCCCTGCAAAGACAGAAATTGAAGGGGATACTCTTAAACCAGAGCTACTTGAAATTGCCAACTTCCAATAGCTCTACTGTGATCAAGTCATAAACCTAGCGAGTTTGGCTGAGAGGACTAAGAAAGAGAACCTGCAGAACACTCCCAAATATTTTGCATTTTCAAATCTGGTAACATAGCAGGAAAAAGAGGGATGGGATGGAAGGAAGGAATATTCACTCACAGTGATGTGTCTTCTTCCAGTTCACCCACATGCAGAAACCACTTCTTACCCAGCTAATTGACCAAATGATTATAGGACAGGCAAGGCAGTGAATGGAATTTCTTTGGCCAGTGAGAATCCAGTCACATGCCATACCCTGGTGCAAGAGAAGAGATTCCATAGCCAAACTCTGCACGCTGGAGTAGAGCAGTTGGAAGGATAAACTCTATTATTGCATTCATGGGAACTTAGCTGAAATCCCAGCTTGTGCTCTGTCTGTGGTTCACAGTGCAGCTGTGCATCTATTCCACTTCAAGAAAAAGACATGTATTTTTTCACATTTTCTCTGGTTATTTATTATCCAGGTGCCATTTGTATCTTCTTTCCTCAGATGTTTAATACATTCCTTGCCAGTACAACATTTCTAAAAGACAGATAGCTACTCATCTCCCTGTTCCTCGAAAACAAGACAGAGCTTAGTGTACCAAAAGGTCAGGATGAACTCTGGAAAAACCACTCTAAGAAGCCAGGATGCTCTTGAAGCAGATCCAGTGGAGAGGGTTAGCATAAAATTCAAACAGCACAGCGGACAAGAGATTTGGCCCCAAAAGTTCACACTTAAAGCAATACTAGGAAGGGATCCTAAAACCATGGTTAGACACAAGTGACCAAGCAGTAAATCCACAGGAGTGGCTGAAGCTCATCTCTGCTGATGCTCAGGCTGCCTCCTTGGATAGCTCATTATGGACTGGAGTGCCTGTGTTTTAGGCACCCAAATCCACATTTTTCCTTTACACTCCTGCAATTGCACTTATTTAAATGTAGCAGTAAGATGCACTTTTATGTGTCTGTTTATGTTTTTGAAGTACATGACTGAGCAGAAGAAAATCACCAGAATGATGCTGTGTACACACTGCCTCCGGCTCCAGTGCAAGTGCTGGGTTTTCCCTCTCTTGCTGCATTATCTGACCCTTCACTTTTCTTATCTCTGACAACTGCCTTCCTGTTTCTACTGCCTCAAGTGTGATATATTAAGAGTCATGATGCTTTCCTAGAACAGAGCAGTGACTAATCCAGCTCCAGGTCCAGCAGTGTGTGATCAGTCAGCTGAGAATTATTACCCGCTTAGGTCTTTCCCTTCTCTGCTGAGAGCAGCTACTCTGAGGAAGAAGCAGGACTTGCTCCAGCAGTCTGACTTCACTGGATGTCCCCAAGCCTGGTATATGGTCACTGTGGCCACCACAGCCAGAGGAGGGAGGAGCTCTGCCAAGCACTGGGCAATAACCAAACCCTAAACATTTTTTTCCCTCTCCTCTCTTTTCTTCCTTTAGCAAACGAGCTGTATCAGAGCACCAGCTACTGCATGACAAGGGCAAGTCAATCCAAGACTTAAGAAGAAGAATATTCCTTCAGAATTTAATCGAGGGTGTCAACACTGCAGAGATCCGTGCAACGTCCGAGGTGTCACCCAACCCCAAACCTGCGACCAACACCAAGAACTACCCCGTGCGGTTCGGCAGTGACGACGAGGGCAGGTACCTCACTCAGGAGACAAACAAATCACAGACCTACAAGGAGCAGCCCCTGAAGGCTTCAGGGAAGAAAAAGAAAGCAAAGCCTGGAAAACGTAAGGAGCAAGAGAAGAAAAAGAGGAGAACCCGCTCAGCTTGGCTAAATTCCGGCTTGTACGGAGACGTCGTGACCGAGAGCCCAGTCTTGGACATCTCTGTTACCACACATAATCACACTTTAAGGTAATTCTGCTATATTCTTTTGGGGAGCATGCCATGAAATTGTTATTCCTTGGTGTGAGAGGCCAAGGCCTCTCTCAAATTGGGAGTAAAAGCAGTTCTTTGTAGTCATGGCTTTTCAAGCCCTGTCTCAAGGTGCTCTCTGCAGGTAAGTGACCCTTCCACCTTGCACTGGGGACAGAGCCTTTCTTTCCCATGAGACACAATTCCCATAAACAACTTACTGCCCAAATCTGCTTCCTGAAGCTAAGCAGTAAGTGAAGGTATTTTTGTAAAAAGGAAGCAATCACAGCCACTAAAATTTCCTTTCCTGCTTTAACTATAGTGTATCTTACACCATATCTTGGTCCCACACTTGGGCCTCAGCAGATTGAAAGATTTGACTTTTATTTTAGGCTTTGCATCTATAAAATGGCGAAGTTTTCTTTCCTTCCTCTCAACACCTCCCCTTTTTGGCAACTTTCCTACCCTTGCTTTACAGTTTTTCATTTTACCGTTTAACCTTAGGGGAGAACACGGAAAAATTCTCAGCAATATCTGCAAACAACACAAACCAGTCTTTCGCCATAAAATTTTCCCTGCCATTAGGACTTTTTAATTCAGCTCCATCCTTTTGCCAGCTTGTGAAACAACTACGTTGCTGCTTAAAAATGTTTGGCATTGCTCTTGGAGAGGGACAGGCTTCCCTTCTTCATGACAGTGAAGGGTTTTTTGGGCAGTGGCCTGGAGACATCAGCCTAGGTGTCCCAAGTGATTCATCCCCTTGCAGTCATCTCAGCTTGAGTGGAAATCTGCACATTTGCAGGCAAAGCCAAGGATTCCACTCTTCAGTTCTCCCCGAATGTTTGCATTTCACCAGCAAAACCCCACCCTTTTCCTCTCCTCCTCCCCTTCACCTTGGCAGACCATAGACATAAGAGAAGTGCCACTTGCTTGCAGTAAATCCCTTGGAAAGGGACACCAGCTGTGGAATTTACTGAAAGCCAGCCTGGGCTTGAGCTTTACAGGCCACAGTTTGCAATGTGCTCCGTCACCTCAGCTGGTGCTGGCATCTCCAGGAGGTACCAACACCTGGGGCTGGGCACTCAGACCAGGCTGTCCCACACCATAAACCTGTCTCAACAGATGTCAGGGGATGTGTTGGCTGGTAAATAACACTACTCTTCAGCACAAATAAATCTAAAATGTAGGGGAAAAGACATCCTAGGGAATTTCAAGAGTTGGTTTTTTTGCTGCGCTGTCTTTGTTGGCCATCTAATGGGATATATAAGATAACTACAGGTACAACCCTGTTGATTTTCTCAGTTCAGCCTTTTTGTTTGAAGTCTGTCTGGATGGCTGAACACTCTCAGCTTTGCTGTTAAGTGCAGCATCCAAATGCAGCATTTTTCACAGATTCCTAAAAAACAACTTATATTTTAGAGAATTAATTGGAGATGATTAAAGAAGGGGAATCTGTTAAAAAAGGAAAAGGGAATTCCTCCTTCACAAGTACAGGGAACATGTTGGTTTATACCCTAACAAATTTCTAGTACATACCCTAACAAACTTAAGTAGGCTGGCAAAAGATGTAAACTTTAAATATGATTTTCACTGTTTCCCTGTGCTTCTTTTCTGCTGAACACCTCGGATTAAAATCTTCATGCCAATTCCATCTGATCAGTCTTGAAAACAAAATTTTGGGATTAGGTCAGAAAAAAATGGACAACAATGTTATCATCTCCACATCTTTTGGCTTACTACAAGGAGTATCTCATGGAAGAAGCCAGTCTTGCAAAACCTAGGTCCAAATCACAGAACGCAGCTTGCAAATTATCATTAGTGCAGAGCTCACTGTCAAGATGTGGTTTAAACTTTAAAGCCAAGCCTAAAATCCAGGCTAAATTGAAAATGTCACCCTCTGAGATAGGCCTGAGTAGTGCAGCCATGCACACATACACAGCCATGCTGCATGAATTATGTGCCATTGTTATACCTGTTGGAATATATCCCAAAATGGACCCTAATATTGTTGCTAGCTAATTATTATGGAGCTTCATGCCAACATTTCCATTCCAGGCACTTTCAAAGTTATTTCTCATGGGCATTCCAGCTATATTCCCATTTCAATTCAATTAAAGTGCTCTTACCTAATTCCCTAAAAAACCCTGTGAATGAGTAAACTCCCTAATGATAGATGTAGCCTCCCTTTCAATGTGCACGTTAACAAAACCCTTCTAAACTCTCCAGGATCTGAGTTTTGTTGTGCCTCACACCCACACACTTTTGCCACTTCAGATGTTGCCCCCAGCTCTGGTGATCAGTCCTGCAGCAGAGAGAATCCCACTCCATCCTATATCTCCGCATAGGTGTTTCCCAGGGAACCACTAAAAAAAAAAAATTAAAAAAAGGGCTGTTCACAGGGACAGAAGGGAAAAAAAGCCCATCCCTCCAGCATTTCCTGCAGCACCTCTGAGCAACTTCATCTTGCAGTACAAGAAATACACTGACAGGGTGGGAGCAGGCTCTGCTTTGTTCTCTTGAGGAGACAACTCACAGCAGACTGCAGCATCACTTGGAAAACTCCCAGACCTCAGGACTGGGTGCAGCTGATTGCTTCAGCCGGGCTGAATGCAGCAGGAGCTGGGGGATATGAGGGTGGGATGGTTGCTTTCTTTCAGGACCAAGCAGTCTGGCTCCCAGAGGGAAAGTTTCAGGATTAGAGCTTTCTCAGTCAAGCACTCGAGGAGATGCAAGCCCTGAGCAGCCTTTTCTCACACACAGCACAGCCCCCTGCCTCAGGGGTGGTCTACCAGTGGGAAAAAGAGAACAAATCAGCCCCATGGCACTGTTGGAATCAGAACATGGCATCACACCCCAGCAGCTAACACAGCATCTCCACAGCATTAACAAAGACTTCCTTTTCCATATCTTCAAAACTATTTTCACTTTTTTCCAACTGCATTTTTTTTGCTTTTCCAACACTCGACACTTTTATCATAGGGTGATACAATTCTTCTGCCTGTAGCACTCAGAAATCTTCTTGCATAAGGCTCTAATTTTTTTTTTTTTTTTTAAGCCCCTTTCCATTCCTCTGAGGGTACAATGGCCTCAGTGTGTGACAAACTGCAGGTCATCACACTTCTAGAGGGGTTGCATTGAGAAAAAACATAACAGAGACCTTGAATAAATGTCTACAACTGTGACATGGTCAAACAGGCCCTGTTATTGCAAATGGTTACTAGCAAGGCACACCTGTTACAGTCTGTGGCATTCTTGCCATTGATTCTATGTCCACACATTTGAAGAGAAAATTAAATAATTTTCCTGTTTTTCCTGTCCTTTCTTTTCTTTGCAGGAGGCGCTGACATTTTCAGTGAGAGATATTTGGAAGACATATTGCAGTATTCTGTAATAGTGAACATATGGGAAGTATTAAAATATTTATTACCTGTAAATATTGTAAATGCTCAGAATAAAACCTTTTCTCCCCCATTGCTCTCTGAAACTGCACATTTGGTTATTGTGAATTTTCCTTTTTTTTTTTTTTTTTTTTTTTTTGTAAGGTAAAAAAAATTTTTTTTTNCTAAGGCTAAGACAATTATTATTGTCACATTTACCATAATTTATTTTGTTGACTGGTGTATTTATTTTGTGAACGTATCTTGGTGCTGCTGACTTTCTATATTTTTTTGTAACATAATGCACTTTAGATATACATATTGAGTACTTTGATAACTGACATAAAATGTTCCTGTTTTGTGGTTGATTTCAATGAATGCCTACATACCTTTGTTCAAACTGATTTTCCTTTGTGCATGTATAATAGCAGTATTTTAAAATTTGTAAAGAATGTCTAATAAAATATAATCTAATTAATTCATGACTTGGAAGGAAAAATGTGTTCTTTAGGAATTTCAAGAGCAGGAACTTTTTTTTTTATTTACTACATTTGAGAATAGTTTTGAACGTGATGTGTTTACATTGGTCTAAACTCCCACATTTTCACATTAGCTTTTACTTAAAAATCACTCAGAATGTGTTTTTGTTCCAGTGTTCCATTTCAAGTTTGCTCAGTTGCTGAATGACCTGGGGATAAAAAAAAGCCCCAGAGCTCAGACCTCAGTGCAGGGGAAGGAGATTCCCAACTCCAGCAGAGCCCAGCCCTGCAGGGGCAGAGCCAGGGGCTGAACCCCTGCACCCTCCAAAGTGGGGAGTGTGAAAAGCAGCCCCAGGAGAGGAGGCACCTCCTGCATGTCCACCAACTTGAAGACAGCACGTGTGAAGAAAACACAAGAAAAAAAAAATCATGGTCTATCTCTTTTTCTTGCTTCTTATCCCTTTTGCTTGCAAACCCCAGCAGCTGCTGTTGGGGCAACCTGAATAAAGGGGATTGTTTCACAGATACATCTGAACTTTGCAAAGTCCAACTGAAATTCCCCTGTCCCAATCCTTTAACACCAGCAACATCAGAAAAAAATGCAAGCATGGAAAAATAAATTACAAATCCTGGGAATTTTAAGATAGTTCTTGTAATTGTTGCTCTGTTCTGTAGTTGCCAAACTTTTCTTTTTTTATTCTTCTTTCCTTTTTTTTAAGTGCCATCTTTTTCCATTGCCAAAGTGCAGCCATCATGTAATATAAACCAGATGTATTTCTGCTCCCAACCCAATCTTGCAGAAAACTACCTCTAAGAAAATACTTGAAAAAAAAAGGAAAATACAGGAAAACTTGAGAAAAAAAATTACCCATCCTTCCCAATCTACTTCTCTGAAGTGTGAAATCCAACGCTTCATTATGTCCAGTTAATTACAACAGCCACAAAGCACGTGCAGGCTGTTTCCTTTTCAGAGGAAAAATATTATACATGATGAAGCATAGCACTAAGGAAAAAAGACAGGGTTTCTGCACATTTTCGACTTGGCCTCCTTGCACATCCTGCCTATTTATAGTATCCAGCTAAGGCTGGGATTTATACAACTAAAGTTAACTGCAATATATTCAGAAGACAACTCTGTATCTCAAGATTACCAGCATATCCCAGCTGGAACTAAAACTGAAAGCTCTTCTGGGTAGAGGCAATTTATCTTCATCAGAAAGGATGAGCCTTGGCAGACAGGGGCCCAAAGAGCATAAACCAAACCAAAAAGTCAAGTGCTTAACCTTGGCTCCACAGAACTTACCTCCTCATAAGAGAAAAACTGATTTTGAAGTGTCTCTGGTCTCCTCTGTATCCTTCCAGTGTCCATTAAGGACTTATAATTTTTTTCTCTAGTTTCCTATAGGTAAAATCTGCAATTGTAGAGAGTTTTAGCAAAAATCCTGTTTTTCTGAAAGACTTTTTCACAGGTCTTACAAAATCTCTCTGTGGCTCCTGTGCTTCACAGGTTCTGGTTTGAAAATTTGGTGCTGCAGACTTTACAGAGCTGAATGCAAGGGTTTTTTTAAGCTCTCAGCTTTGCAGGAAAATAAATTCTGAAGCTCCCCCTTTCCAAGACAAACTAGAGCAGCTTTGCCTTGCTTGTGGTGGGGGGTAAAATCTCCCAGAGATTTCAGTTTCTCAGACAGTTCAACCCTAAAGGTTTAATTAGTCTCAAAGACCCTTGCAGAGGTCAGGATGTAAGAATCAGGACTTATCCTGGTATTTCCTGATGTCCATGACACCAAGTGCTGAGGAGAAGAAAAATGATGGTCAAACTTTCATGTTTTAATGTCTGACCTCTAGGAAGGCTTCACTCTTGCATTCATGTCCTTCCAGCTCTGTTTCTCTTGCTCTCCCTTTTCCCAGCTAATCCCAGACCTCACCTCACCCACAGCCCTTTCCCTCACCAGTCTCCTGTCCCAGCAAATGCATGTTTCCCTTTCTCCACATCCTGCCTCACAGCCATTGACCTTGTGTTTCTCCAAGCCCTTCATCCCAGCTTTTCCACTGCTGGGTTGTGCTCTCCCCTCAGCATCCCCATCAGCTTCCTCTTGCTCTCTGCCCACCTCCCAGCAGGAAGAGCAGCCAGAACAGAGTGGGGCATCTTTCTCCTCACTTTGCTTTACACCACCTATCCCAGGGCCTTTTTCCAAGCTCCTGGCTAAGCAGGAGCTGTGGGGAAATTATCCTTTGCATTCATTGTCTCTGAGCATGAGCCTGCTCAGATGGCAGGGTCTGCACTCCTGGGATGGGCACAGAAAGTCCACTCATGCACAGCAGCTGAGCTACGATGAGGGCTTTTGGTGACAAAGGAGATTCCATTAAATTGGTGTGATTTTTCAGAGGGTTACAACATGCCCAGAATGTTCCTCAAGATGATAGAAGAGCATTCACAAAATTTTCATTTTTCCCTCTGCGAGCCAGAGAGGTGCTAGGGGCTTCTCAGAAGAAACTCCAAAAGATTTTTACTATGGACAATACGATCGATTTTCCTTGGTTTACATTTAAACACGGTACAACTGCTTTGGCTGAAATCTTCTGAAAGGCAGTTCACAAGGTTTCAGCTTGAGAGGTCAAATACAAACCAGGATTACAAAGAAATGAGGCCAGAGTGTCCTACCAGGAGATGGTGGCCTCTCTGAGGAGCAGCAGCCCTGCCTCCCAGATCCAACCAGCACAGTCAGAAACTTTGTTCCTGCCCAAGACCTCCGAGGGGAGCACAGGTTTGGCACCCCACCGCTGCTCTGGTTTTGCAGCAGTCACCGTGTTTACTACGGAACTTAAAAGTGGTTTAGAGACATCCAACGATGACAGCTCTTCCCAGCAGCTCCCCTGTGCTGGACCTCCATCACAGACCTTCCCAGGCTCCATGCACTTGGCACGGGGAGCTCATCCAACAGTAGAGTTCCTCTCACAGAGTTCGTTTCGTGGTCCTTTGTAAACACAGACATTTATCTGGCCTTTGAGACACACAGAAAACAACCAGTGCAGTTTATGCCTGTCCTCTGGAACGGCTCTATGCTCTCCAGGAAAGCATTTCAGGCACAGGAACTGCTTGGCTTGGTTTGAAGCATTCCCCACCCCAACCTGTGGACAGCACTATCCCAACACAATGCAGCCACAGTGCAGTGATCATGCCTGTTCACTTATGAGTAAGTGCCTTGATCTGCTGAGCCACCACAGAGAACTTGGCTTTCTTGCAGAATTCAAAAAAGTAAGGGAGGGCTGGCTGTATTTAGTTACAGCCTTTGAGAGTTTGAAACATTTTGTTGTTTGGTCATAATTTACTGCAGAGAAAAAGTGCCGTGATAGTTTCTGTGGAGTCAGAGGGCCTTTATTTATTTCCAAAAGAGATACTACAGGAGGAAGCACAAGCTACCTTTTAAGCACCACAACACGATACCTCCCAAAATAAAATGGGAACCATCAGCAGGAGGAGTTGGGTCACATGAGTAACAAAGTCATTAAAATGTACATTTTGTCCCCTACTGAAACCACCACTGTTTCTGCTAACAGATTCAAGAACAAAGCAGGGAAAGAAGCACATGCATTCATCTCCAATTTTAATTGGGAGAGCACTGGAACTCCTTGGCAAAGTAATTTTGTTGCTTAATCCTAGTTATTATTCAAAATGGAGTCAGATTTGCCCACTTTTCTGAAGGTTTGTGAGCTGTGTGGAAAGTTTGGGGCAGAAATGTAAAGCATTGATTTGAATCCTGCCCTCTTCCCCCTCACTGGATTGGTTGGTTGGTTGATTTTGGTGGTGGTAGAATTGGTTTGGTTTGGTTGTATTTTTTCCCTTGGTTGTTCATCCCAGTTTTTTTAACCAGGCTATGAACACAGTCATCAGGTAATAAGTGATAGGTTTCATATTCACCCAGATAAAGGTGACAACACTTAAAGACATTTTCTCATGGCTCATCCATCCGCCAGGATGCCCCTCTGGACACTGACTTCAGTGGAAGCTATGCACACAGCTTCCCACACACTTCTCTGAATGCATAACCCCCTCGAGTCCACTTTTTTAATTGGTTTCCTGGACGGTTCTCCTCACAAATAATTTTTTCCTGCAGTTAATGTTAACTAATTTGCTGTGGAAAATGTCTATGATCTAACCTTCTCCGTGCCTTTCTTTCCAGATGTGTGAGTGATCCAAAAGAGTGGTTTGCAATGCATATGCCATGGACCATCCTTTTCCAGCAGCTGGATTTTGCTCTCTGACAGGGCAGGTGAGCATCCCCTGCACACTCCTGGGCTCACTGCTGTGCTAAAGTACAGGCTTGGACTTCAGGCAGAATGTTTGAGACCACTCTGCATATTGTGGACCAAGTCCCTTTAAGAAAAGCTTCTGAAAATTTGAAGGGATTTTTTTTTTTCCTCCAGTGGAACTTCCAGGAAATCCCTACATATTCACTAAGGAAAATCCTTCCTTATGTGTTGGAACCAGCTTTCTTGCCATGGCCGTGCCTGCACAAGCGTGTTAGAGGCAGGAGGGATTTGTGTGGATTGCTGTTGTTAGAAATACATTTTGCAAGATCTGGGTCACTCAGGCAGAAAACTAGGGCACAGCAAAAGGCAAAAGAATCTCACCTTGTCACCTGGGTTTTGTGGTGTGTGTCTCTCTTTCCCATTTTGTCACTGCACCAGAGGAGTGAAGATCTACTCTGATCCAGCTCAAGTTTTCACACTGTTGGGCACTTTATCTGTTTTCACGAACTCATTCTTGCCCTCACTCACCCTTTACCAGCTGAAAGGCCATGGAAGCACACAAGCACTGGGTGCAGCTAAGCTCTGATCCAAACAAGATCAAACCTTTTCCCAGTAGAAATGTCTGTGTAACATCCTGTCAGAGGCTCAGGTCAGCAATCTGATCAACCCCCAGTGTGAAATGAGAACTGCCCTGTGGCTCCTCTCATCCAGGCCAGGGAGCACAGGGGTGGTGGCCCATCCACGTGAGAGCTGGGGCTTTAGTAGCCTATTTCTCAGTCAGACTCTTAGGCCAGTCTCTATTTGGAATTCTGAGACAAAACAGGGAAGATTTAGGGCTTTGCTGTACCCACTTTAAAATGTCTACAGTTTCCAATGCCAGCAGGCAAGAAGTGTCTGTAAATAGATTCTTTTCCTTTCTACCTTTTGCATCACTCCAGTTCCTGTTCCAATAACAACCAGGAGAGATTTACCAGGAAAGCACATAGACTTAATAAATTTTTCATAAGATAAAACGGGTTTATCATGCTTTTGGGGATAATGATGAATCTTCTTGTGTAGCGATGACATTCCACTCGCACACATGAAATCACCAGAGATGAAGGACAAGCCTCCTTGTAACTCTCCAAATATCCTGAGAAATGCACCTTGGGTGGGCAGGCTTGCTGTACAGCCTCGAGCAGTTTGAGTCCAAATGTACCAATATGAATCCCACACCATTCCTTACCCATAAATAGGCAAGGATTGCATGATCTCCTGGGCCACAGGAGGGTTTCTTACATGCACAAGTGCTCAGTCTTGAGAGCCCTGATCACAGGGAGGCTCTGGTGTTTGCTGGCTGCAGAACCTGCCAGTCACTCACAGCAAAACCACAATAATGCACAGACTCTGCAGAGAAGGAGGGGAGGAAGAGGCAATAGCAGGGGCAGAATCACTGCCAGAGGCTGGGTGATGGGTGGGCTCATCTCCTGGGACAACCAGGACAGAGTTAGTGACAGCCCCATGAAGGATACACAGTCCCAAGTGATTGCTGGGAGGAATTGGCATCAGTATAAAAACTTGACCAAAGTTTGGGATTTTTGAGTGTGAAAGATACAGAGAAGCTGTTCTTCTGAAGGCCTCTTCTCAAGCAGCCTGGATGTTGTGCAATGGCTACAGGAAGTTCCTTACAGGACAGAGTTGATTTGTTTATATCTGAAACATCAGATCATGAAATAAGATACGGAAAATGATATCCACATTAATGAAATGCAGCTGACATCCACTGATTTTGAATTTTATTTTTGTATTGTACTTGCTCTTACATCAGGACTCCATAGGGCTAAGCAGATCCAGAACTCTCAGCTTTTCTCAGTTTTAGAGGCTCATTATTGGCACAAGAATGAAAACTTTAAATAAATATATCACAATCACTATGACTGCATTTGAGTTGCTCAGATAATGATAAGATGACAGGGGTAAATACTTGGAGTTAAGAGCAGCTCTAACAACAGTTGATTCGTCACTTATATTTAATCCATTTAAGAGACATTTTTATCAGACAAAGATCAACCCACTGGGACCATTAATAGTTACACTTATAAAAAAAGCCAGCAGCCAGAGACCAGCAGAGACAGATGTAGCAGTCCTACGGTTGAAAATCACCAGTAAATTTAGAACACACTCACATGAACATTTTGCTGTGCGTGTTATTATTTAAACAGCATTGTAGTAAGAGCATATGCATGCATAATCAAAACCATGCCCAAGGATCTAATGAAAATACTGGGAACAAAAGAGCTCAGGAGAATGCCTGGCTCATCCTAGGTGATTTTAGCAGATGAAGAGGGAAGGCAGCACAATGGCAGGTTGCCTGGAAGAGCCGTGGTCTGATTTGTCAGAGCCTAGGTGGGATTACAGGGAACAATCCGCAGTGGAACATGCAGTGTCTGTTAGGCACCGGGAAAGGAATGCTGCTCTGGGTGCACTATAAACACCCTGCAGGGCTTTTGTTGATGTTAGCAGGAGCTGTCCCCGGGCCCTGCAGACGGCCCCGGGCACTGCTGGATGCGCTCAGTGCGCACCTCCGGAGCGGGGGAGGCTCACAGAACCACAGAGGCACAGAGACACAGAACCATAGAGGCACAGAAACACAAAACCACAGAATCACAGAGGCACAGAGACACAGAGCCACAGAACCACAGAACCACAGAGGCACAGAACTGCAGAGGCACAGAGACACAGAACCATAGAGGCACAGAAACACAAAATCACAGAATCACAGAGGCACAGAGGCACAGAGACACAGAGCCATAGAGGCACAGAACCACAGAGGCACAGAAACACAGAACCATAGAGGCACAGAAACAGAGAACCACAGAGGCACAGAGGCACAGAGGCACAGAACCACAGAATCACAGAACCACAGAACCACAGAGTCACAGAGTCACAGTCACAGAGTCACAGTCACAGAACCACAGAGGAACAGAACCACAAAACCATAGAACCATGAAATCATAGAACCACAGAATCACAAAACCACAGGCTCACAGAACCAGAGTGTCACAGAATCACGGAACCACAGAATCACAGAACCACAGAATCACAGATTCATAGAATCACAGAATCACAGAATCGCAGCACCGCAGATTCATGGAATCCCAGAATCCCGGAATCCCAGAATCCCAGAGTCAGAGAATCATAGAATCATCAGAGAATCACAGAACCACAGAACCCCAGTCACTGAATGTCAGAACCACAGAATCACAGAACCATAGAATCACAGAATCACAGAATCGCAGCACCGCAGATTCATGGAATCCCAGAATCACAGAATCATCAGAGAATCATAGAGTCACAGAACCACAGAATCAATCCCAGAATGACAGAATATCCTGAGCTGGAAGGGTGGAACCATAAGGATCACTGAGCCAGCTCCTGGCCCTGCAGAGCACCATCCCCAAGAGTCATACCGTGCTCCTGAGAGCATTGTCCATATGCTCCTTGAGCTGTGTGAGGCTTGGTGCTGTGACCATTTTCCTGGGGAAGCTCATCTCAGGGCAGGCTCTTCATCCATCTCAAAAAAATATCAGTAGTTATCCCAGAAACCAGATGTTGATCTCACACTGGATTCTCAGGACTCATCCCTCATTTTACCAATATTTACCCTTCTGCCACTAGACTGGGCTAGCAAGAATGAGGAAGGTCACAGCAGATGAGACACATAAGCTACGTCCAAGCAAAACTGCACACTGCAGGCATTTCCAAGCTGGGAAATTTATGTGTAAATTTCCCCCAATACAGTAGACAATAAATTCGTTTGTGAGGATCTTGCTTAAACACCCAGATTTCTGGTTTTTTGATACTGTTGAGGGGCATGGACAGGCAGGGCAAGGGAGGCTCTAGGGCAATATTCAAAGGCCCTTAGTCATGCAAACCTTCTCTTGGGTTCACTGGTAGAATTCCCTCCATTAAAAAATACCCTCAAAGACCCCTCCGAGTTTGACAGCATTTCACTAATTTTCAGCACAATTTCTCTTCCAGTCTGTGGTGATCTGTCTTTTCTTTGCCTACAGAGGTGTCTCAGTCTTGGCCTCTGATGCCCTCCCCTTTCATCCCTGTCCTCCAGGGCTGTCCCATCAGCCCTCTGTAGAGTACAGATTTATAAGCTGTACATATAAGGTGAGCAGGCTTATAACTTCAGAGCTTCTGGCACAAGGTACAAAGTAAGAGCAACAAAAACACTGACATATGCAGCTGGTTCTTTAAATAAGGGAAGGCCAAGCAAGGTGACTGCTGCCAGCCAAGTCTGAATGTATAAAGAGAACCACTTCCAGAAAGAGGGCTCACAAAGTTCTTGAAAGTGGGACCACCTCAGAGATGAAGTTAGTGCCTTCCCCTCCCCCAGTCTTCCCTGACCTGCTTCAAACTTCAGCAAATCAGTTTTTCCAAGCCTCTCACCCCCTCCCTCCCCTTGAGCAGTCTAATTTTTCTATGTGAAACATTTTGGCAGATCTGAGAACAGTTTTACTCATTCATTTAATAGTCACAAATAATGGTTCTGTTTCACCAGTTAATTATTTCACCAGTTTCACAGATGCATGTTCAGTTCAGTGGGGAGGAATCCAGTGCCCACACAAGCAACAATAACAATCTGATTAAAAGACTGATGCGTTCTGATTTCTTCCCTTCAACACATTTTGCTCTGTGGATGTTAAAAAAAAAAAAAAAAGGGAAAAAATTAGCCTAGTTTTTTTAGAGGGACACAGCATGAAGGACATAAATGAAGAGAACCACTGGAGGTCACTGTGACAGAAAAGGAGAATGAGTCAGATGAAAGCAGGACCTCCAATGCACCAGCCAGTTTGAGGTGGCGGTGGTGGCTGTGGGGCTGAAAGGGTGAGAGAAGAGTCTGTATCTTCAGCCTGACTTTACGGGAATTTGGAACCCCTGGCTGCAGAAGCAAGGCAGGACATGAGGCTTGTGTCCACATCAAAAGCTTGGCTTCTGACCAGGTTTCCCACCAAAGAACATCAAACTTTTATCTCCTGTAAGTGTTTACCATCTTCAGTGTGTCTGTGAAGTGTCCTGCCCTGCTCAGGGTCTCCCAGCTCCGTGCCCTGCTGAATAGGAATTTCTGCAATAGACAAAGTCATGTTATATTTTACATACATAACACCAATCTGCCTTCAGAAATACTGTTTTCCCCAGCACTGAGGGAACTTTCAGCTGAGACTTTGCCTCTTCCCCAGCTGGCAGAGAGGTCCCAGCCCTGTACACAGCACATGGGACTCGTTCCTAAAAGGAGAATCACACCCTGGTTGCAGCGCCGTCGGCTCTCCAGTGCATTTCCAAGAACTGCATAGCTTGAAATCCTCCTTCGCTTTATTAATGTGTGTGTGGGAGGGAGGAAGGGAAGCGCTGTGGGGGCAAGGGGGACAAGCAAGAAACATCACACCTTTCAAATGTAGGGGGTCATTTTCTGCTTTTTCCACCCTTCCCCCGGCCAGCTGCTAAATCCCACGTTTCTCCAGCCATGCCTGCTGCCTCTGCGACAGAGGAATGCACAGCAATCATCACTTGCAATGGCTGAAATCACTTGGCAGGACCCACAGGAGAAGAGGTTTGCAAGCTCATTTGGAATAAGAGCCCAAAAACCTATACAAGTTTGCCTTTTTCTTCCCTTTAGAAGTCCCCCCCTCTTTACCCTGCGACTTCCATCCCATCCCATAGACTCTCTCTCAGTTTTTGATGTGCCCTTAATCCACCCTGTTGCCCTCCACAAGTTTCTGGTGACTTCTTATTCAGCTCAGAATACTTTACAAAAAGAAGAAAAGTGAAATACCTGCTGCCAAATAAAAGAACAAAAATTAATCTGCAAATGCTGCATCTTGTGAGCAATGTCCCTTCAAGGGCAGCTTTCCTTTCTGCCTTGTTTTTTGGGTCTGTCTGCATGTATTTTTGACTAATAACTATGCATACATGCACATGCACGTACGAGTATGTGTGGGAGTGAGAGCCAGGGAGCACATAAAGGGTATTTGGGGATTCTTTGGTTTTGGACTCTCACACACAGTTGGGGAAGGCAAGTTATAAACATATAGGTAGGTCCAAGAATGAATACTTTAATATTTGCAGATCCTGATGGCTGCCAAGTGCTAGCATTTCAGGGATGCATATTCACATGCAGCTGGCGACACACGTTGGAAGGTACCCAACGTTTTGCCAGTCAGGTTCCAGACTTGAAATGTCTCAGCAGACCCACATGTGGATGTTAACACAAAGCAGGGAATGTTTCCCCTAATTCTACACACTCATTAACTAATCAGCAAGCAAAACAGTTTGCAGAGAATAGGAGGATGGAAATCAAGCCTTTACTAGAAACCCTTCTCAAGGCCTCCAAGTCAACCTTCTACCTCCCCAACCTGGAGAAAGACACCAAAGCTTATTAAACTCAATAAAAAGCAGCCCACAGCCATCCCCCTTCGGGACGCCTCACCTTCAGGATACTTTCTAGGCATTTGTGCTAAATGGTTCTTTGCAGCTGGGCTTTTTATTTGATTTCAGTTTCTTAGGGCCATCTCCCCGCTCCAACATTCCCCAGCTTGTTTACGGCCAGTCTCACCAGTGAGCCGGGTGCCAGTTCCATTTAATTTGTTTTTCCAGTGGCAGCAACAATCTGTGTAGAAAGCATAAACAGAGGGAAAGGAATCTGGAATCGGCAAATGGTGTGCACAGCTGCACACCATAATTTCTGCTAGTGAAAGTTTTAATTCCGGTCATCAGAAGAAGAGCAGAAGAGTTGGAGGCAAAGAAGAGGTGGAGTAGTGGAAGAAATATAGCAAGAGGAAATAGTAAAATCCAAGGCAGCTGGAGAATCTTGGAGTCATTATAATTAAGGCCCAACAGGTTACAATTTCTCCAAAAGAAGTCAAAGCCAGAAAGCAGCCAACAGGTCTTCAGGAGGAATCGCTCAAAGATGTGATTCTAAAATATATAGTTGTAGAAACATGAAAATTCATCTGTTTCTCCTGCAGATATGAACATTTCACCAAGACACAAAATGAGAGGAAAAGAAGTTGTAAAAGAAAGAAAACTACATAATTTTTTTTAAAAGGTAGGTAAATTAATTCTTTAAAGTTAAAAAGCATTACTGTTGGAGGCTAAGCAACCAAAATGACATTTCAAGCTCTTTAATAAGAAAACACCAAGTAAATGACAAAGTTGAAAACCATGGCAAAAAGCAAGTGTAAATATAGAAATGACAAGAAAACTCATCCAGCATCTGCTCCTGGAAGGCACCACACAGCAACTATTATGGTTATAGAAGAAAGTGAACAGGCTGAATTGCTAATATCTAGATTTTGAAATAATTTGGAGAGGGGAAGGAAGGAAGGAAGGAAGGAAGGAAGGAAGGAAGGAAGGAAGGAAGGAAGGAAGGACTGGCCCATTTTCAGGGGCAGGGCGTGATCACCACTATTGTTTTTAAGACTGATCTCCATAGAGTAATTTAATCCTCTGTATCCTTGGATGATTCCTCTCTCTCTACAGCAGATCTATTTAACAGGAGCATGTAGGCTTCCATTTGACCACCCATTTCTTAATTTTTTTTAATGTAAGTGTTTGTCTGAGTTTGGGGAGGCTTCTAGGGTGCCTTAGGCTGCTTTGGAATGCCCACATCCAGCACATCCAGCTGTTGTTTCTGGATAAGGTCTCATCCTGTCACTGCTTCCACAGGAGGATCTCCAAACAGAAGCTGTTAAACCAACCTGGGCATGACACAGGTGGAAAGATCAGGAGTTGTCACCATGGTTCCTCCTTCCTTTGGGAGAGACTGTGCATGGTTTCAGAGCAAAGACCCAACAGAAGCAGCAGGCCTGCTCTTCTCCTGCTGGATCCTGAGCCAGGATCTGGAATAGGGGGCTGGAAGGGCCTCCTCTTCCTCTCAGTGCTGGATTTCCTGTGGCTGAGAAACAGGCCAAGAGGCCACCACTTCTTTCTTTCTTTTTATGGCAAGGGAAGGGAAGGGCACAGCTCACACCTCCCAGAGCAGCATGTACTGAGAGACCTTCCCTCTATGCCCTCACTCCCTTCCCAGATAAGAGCTGCAATGGGCCTTGTCAGGCTCAGATTATTGCCCAGATAATTCTTTTTGGCAGCCATTGAAGTTCCTAAATGGCTGCTGATATCAGCATTAGGTGGTGGCATTAGTACAGAGTGAGGTGATCCCTTGTGTGAGGTCTCAAAACCTGATGGTTGAATTTGTTGGTGAAGTGACATCTGTGTTGACAGCCCTCACAATTTTCTTTTGATCCACCACCACACATGCTTGAAGACACACAACTGATTGAAGACTTTACACTTTTAGCAGTGGCTGGCATTCTTACTAGATTAATTAAAAGAAAGAGTGATAAAATATATAAGCTCAAATGTTTGCATACAAGACATGCAAAAAAAAAGTCTTAAAAACTGATTAAATGAAATAAATATAAAAATAAAGACTTTTGAAGCAAAACATATATTTTTATTATTGTTGTCATTATTATTATCAAAAGCACTATAGATGAACACNTGAATAAATGAAATAAATATAAAGACTTTTGAAGCAAAAAATATATTTTTATTATTATTGTCATTATTATTATTATCAAAAGCACTATAGATGAACACAGACAAAAACTCTGAGTTTTAGCAAAGATTTCAAGGTATTGCTATTAAACTTTACTCATTTATTTGAAAATCGACTTGAACTTCTAGACTGGAAAGTGGCTGAAAGACCATAAACAAAAAGGCAATAAGAAGGACTGCATTTTTGTCACAGCTGTCATGTGAGTCATGGATTTTCATGTGCTTTCAAAGTATCCGTGACTTTTGATATTTAGGGATTTTGCATGTGGGCTGGTAAACGTGATGGTTAAAGAGCTGAACCAATTTCTCTGAAAACCTTGAGTTCTGCCAAGTTAAACCCTAGACTGCACGGGAGGCTAATAGAGAGCAGGAGCTCAGCAACAACACTGTGGTTACACAAAGGATCAGAGCCGTGAATTCTCACTGAGAGCTTTAATTCCTCCAGGGATAGAGAGATTTCTCTTTCCCCACAACATTTGCTGTTAGGTTGGATTTGCAAAGGCCAGCACTGGCAAAACAATGACTGAAGCTTCTCACAGCAAATTAATTACTCGAGGGAAGGAGGCAGGGAGAAAAAGAAAGGAAATAGAAGGGAAAAAGAGATGTGTTATTTATAACAATTAAAAAAAAAACCAAACCCAAACCCACAACACTTCTTCACCTGCATCCCTGCATCTGTCACAACTCTCTCATGACACTTCCATAAAATTGTAAAAGCAGTGAGTCAGACCAAAGATCTGTCTGGCTCAGGACCCTGTCTCCAAATCTGGCCAAAAGCAGATGCCCAGGGAAAATTATAAGCAAAAGATACAGTGATACTTCCTTGGAACACTCTTCCAACTTCCAGCAATTTGCAGTTTAGGGACTTTCTGGTTTTGTATTTAATAGCCTTAGTAGATTTTTCTGCCATGAATTTGCCCACACACTTTTTGAAGCTGTGTAATTTTTTCTTGGAGTTACTGTCACTGAAGATTAATCAGAGAATTCAGTACTAAACAATGATACTAAATAAATATTCAGAGAGCACAGGCAAATGTGCCAAAGGAATTGCCCTTGGTCTTGTGGTGAACATTCTTTATTAAAAAAACCCCCAAAAAACAACAACAACAACAACAACAAAAAAAACAACAAAAAAACCACCAAAAAGATGGGGAGAAAGAAACATTTCTACTGCTCCATCAATTGGCTGGTCACATAACCAGGGTGAAAAAGTGGTCGAGCATCTCAAGATACACTCGAGCTAATTATACACCAGAACTTCTATATATACAAAATATACGAACGAGAAATAAAGATAGGAAAATAGTGTTTACAGTAAGGAAGGCTGTTAATAGCTATGACAGCATGGAGAGGCATTGCAGACAGACAGATGATGGTTTCCTGAAAAAGCAATGATCAGGCTATTCATCCTTTTCCAACTGCACTTGTTCAAACAGAAGATGAGTTTTGCAAAGGGTCACAGAGTTTTCTGCAGCCAGGGCACCCAAGGATAAACTGATCAAGCCAAAAGTCCTGCTGTTCCTGCTTTACCTTCTGTGCCCTTAACAGGATAGCAGGAGCTGGCGACTTTTGAAAACTCCCACTCTGAAAAGTCTCACCACAATAGCTCATGAATTTGTCATCAGACTGGTTAAAGAGGCCTTGTATCCTCCTTGTCAAGCTCTGCCTTTCTGTCAGAAGTGTAACCCTGTGCTCATGCATTATTGCTCTCCACTAGCAAAGAGATCAGTCCTTGTGTCAAACCAGCTGGAAACAAAGTAGAATTGTTCTTTTATTTTTCCTTTCAAGCTGACATCTTCTTTTCATAAACACAGGTAAAAAGAAGAGACAATCAAAAACACCCAAACCAACAAGCTGCAGGAAAGACTTGTACCAAGATTGCAGGGAAATCTCTTGCAAAAGCTTTTAAATCAGCCTGGTTAAACTGAGCAAATTAAAATTCTGCATTGTAGTCCAGTTCTTGAAAATATCAGGGCAATTCTGTCTTCTTGATTTGCATGTACAGTCACAGACAGCATTCATGCATAGAAAGGAATATTTGTCAGGGCAATTATTTCAGTGAGACAGCAGTATAAGGCACTTTAAGGGCTTTGGGTGTCATGAAAAAGCCAACCTAACACAAGCTCCCTATTCCATTTATCTACAGTCACTGTGGACACAATACAACTCAGAAATAATTATGTGCATTGAGCCAGACCACGGGGAAGATGTCAATCAGGTTATTCAATTCAATATTCAGAGTCCTCTAAAGATAGGGCCTCACAGCCTCAGGTAATGCTGCCAGCTCCATCTTACCTGTCCAAAGTGCATTTTCATACTAGGCTTTGGGAAGTCCTGCTGCCTTGCAAATGATGTTTCCTTGGGCTCCAGACCTCCATGAGCCCGAGGCTGCAGCTGTGGTCTGGTTGGAGACCCACCATGGAGTGGTTTTACCCAGCTTTGTCTGCCTCTGCAGGTACACAATCATTAGCCAGTGTAAAGAAAGATTGGGATGGGGTTTCTCATGCTCCTTCCTGAATATATTATTTACTTTTTGATATCAACATTAGTTTCCTGTTCCCTATACAAATAGTTAAGAATCTTCAGTGTTGATGTGATAAATGAAAAACTTGTTCATTAATTTTCTGCTTTTGAGGCCATTTCCCATTAATGTTTTCTGGGTTTGTATGGTTGTATGGAGATTTATTAAAAATGTCCATTTGCTATCTTATTTGCTACTGAGTCTTTTTAGGTTAATTTTTAGTTCCAATAGCCTTGTTCACATCCCTTGGAGAGGAAAAGGAGGAGTTTTCCATTATTCCCGAGTCAGCCCAAGAACACAGTGGCCCATGGGAATTCCGCAGTGCCATCTACTGCAAGGGACCAGAACAACTGAGAGTGCAGCAGGGCTTTTCCACTGGATCTCACCTTCCTCACTATTTCCAAGGCCTCTTTTGCCTGTGCACAGATCCCAGCAGTTTGTTTCCATGCCAGTCTCTCTGGCTCTCTTTTGTGCTGTGCTTGTGGTAACAGCACCGTGCTCCTTATTTCCAACCCTAATTTTACCATCCGTGTTATTATTTTTTTTTGTGGGTGTGGTAAAGCCATGTTGGTTTCCGAGGTATGACTGTCTCCCCCCTCTTGCCAGATCTCTGGCATCATCTTTCCTTCAAGAAGAGCTCGAGAAAATTCCCTTGGGAGCCTGCCCATGCTGAGAGATGGCTGGCCATAGGGTGAGGTGAGACTTTCAAACCAAGCAAAGCACTGACATCCTTCCGGAGCGAGCTGAATGTGCTGCCTCTGCAGCTTCTGCTGGCCTTGGAAGCAGGAGATGGGCAGAGAGGAATCCACCACTGCTCAGTCTGAGAGCAAAAGGGCAGTGCCTGTGTTGACTGACCAGCTGAGCACAGCCCATTGCTTAGCAAGGATCAAAGTAACAAAGGCTCACAGGAGTGGTGCTTTGTCCTTTGGTGCCCTGAGTTGTTCCATTAAGGTAAAATTTGGAAGCCCAGTGCTTGAGTGGCAGGTAAGGGAGTTGTTGGGTTAACATTGTGGTTTTCAGCCCTGATTTTCAGGCTTTTTGTTTTAGTGAAACTCCAGTGCACAGTGAGAAATGTTCATCAGTTACACCATCACCAGCTGACAATGTAAACCAAAGTTTTAAACAAAAGCTTCTTCCCTGTCTCAACAGATTATTAGCTTTAATATCTTCTAGAATTAAAACAATCTTTTTTTAAAAAAATGAATGTTTGATATCATGAGACTCCATTAAGGCAATTATTCTAAGCTGCGTGTTCCTGATGGGTAAGCAGAAGGGAACTTCATCTTTGGCCATGGAGTACGTAGCTACAGAGGCACAACCTAGAGCTTGCCTAGAATCCAACTAAACTGAATTAAACTGAACACTTTTCACTGCAGCTGCCAGCAACTGGAGTCTACAAATCCCCATAGAATAACAAAAAGGAAAAGCAATGGAATGGAATGGGGAAAATATTAGGCTGCAAATCACAATATTCCTCCAAGCCAAAGTAAGGCATGTTTATTCCCCAGACCGGTTCTCACCTCAGATTTGATTGATTGCTGTGGTGTTCTTACCAGATTAGAGAGCTAATAATGAATTATGGATAATATGCAAACACAGAAAAGGGAATGAAGTATGGTTATCTGTCTATATGGTTCTTTAAAACATAGACTTTTTTGTACACTGGTCATATACAAATGTTTGAACATTAGTGCATGTTGGACAATTCCAGGCAGGAAGATTTCCTTCATTGCTAAAAATAGATCTGCAGCCTGTTAAGCCCTAGCACAGTCATTAAGGAGTTATGTGTATTCTCTGATCAGAAAATAGTTCTACCTTGCCATGCCAAAACGACATCGATATTTCTAAAATTAGCCAGGGGAGGTCAGTAATCTTTTAATAGCACTGTTAAAAATTGGCAGCCTAATTAAGTTATGAATTACAAAAGGCTTGTCAAGTTGGAACTATTTGCTCAAAGACCAGATAGATATATAAGGAGAGATTCCTCATCAAGTCTCAATTCCTTTCTGTGTAAGTAATGCCCAGGAATCCTGAGTAAGGGCTGATCCCAGCTACGTAAGTGTCTTGGGAGCTGGTGAGCTGGTTAATAGGTGATCTAAGGAAAGAGTAATTGTAAGTGTGGTTTTATTTGATTTTGGTGTGTCTGTTTTGTTAATCTTGGAGGAAGAAGAAATTCAGTCATTACTCTCACTCGGTTTGGTGATTGATCTTTTTTTTGTTCCGTGGAAAGGGCAGCTGGCAAACCACGGAGGAATTTCAGCAGAGTTGGAGTATTCCTCAATGGGCAACTGGACCGTGGCTGTAATGACCAACATTTCCAAGGAATACTCGAGGTCACCCAGCTTGTTCCTTGCTGGGCAGCCTGGAGGCCAGCCTGGCAGTGCTGCCTTCAGGAATTGCTGTGGGATTGGGGCATCACCAGCTTGTCCTCACAGCAGAACAGTGGTTTCAGCACCTGAGCCTCGATGATCACTCAGTTTCCAGCACACACAGAGGAAACTGGACAGTGGGATGCTGTCCACCACAGCCCTAAAATGGGCTTCAAGGCATTTTTAAGAACATTAAATTACAGCTTCCTACCTCCAAACAAAGGATCCCCTTGGAGATTCATCCCTGTAATTCACTCTAAATAACCAGAAAGGCCACACAAGCTCCATCCTCTGCAGAGCTGTGCAACTTTAATTTGGGTTGGGGGCCATTTTCCCATGCAGAAATGACCCCTTGGGCATTAAAGCATATTCTCAGTTCATATTTACCTGATCTATTAGAGGCAAAAGCAGTTCTGACAAGAGCAGTAATTACAAGAATGTAATGTTCATTTCTACAGAAGGCACGGTGTCTGCATGCCTGGGAAGGGCCCAAGATGCTTACAGCATTTCTATTTTCCATGCTGTGGTGAATTTGGAACCTCTACACAGCTTAAGACAGAATAAATTTCACTCCAGCACAAATCTCTTGATCATTTCTCCTTCAAATGTGGGAAAACAACACTGAGAATGTGGAAAGTGTAGAGCACATCATAAATCCATGGACACAGGAACTCAGAAAGCTGCATAAGGCACATAAGGTCTGCTATAAAGGAAGCACTGTGCTTTCATATTATTTTCTGTTTAAAATCTACATGTGTGGTTTGGGACAAAGGTCTTTTAGTGTGGAAGAAAGAAGGTTCAGTGTTTTTCTTCCCTTTTTTTTTTATTTTTCCCTGAAGAGAGGTGCGTCTCTGGAGGGATAGCGAAGAGATGTGCTCCAATCTCTTGCACACACTGCTGTAGGAAAGGTGGAATTTCTGAAACCACAGAAAGAATACTGGGGAGAGCTCAGCACCCAGGATGTAGTTCATGTGTGCATAACCAACAGGTGTTTAAACAAAGGTGCAGGTTTGCATGCTGGTTGTCATTTGCTGCAGTTTCACTACAGGTTTCTGACACTGAATTGGGATGTCTTGAGGAAGTCTACCACCTAAACAAAGGTGAAAGCATTCCTGATCTTTCTCTTCCCAGGAAGAGAGTTTAGCAGCTTCTCCTGGCACAGAAATATGACACCTGCATATTCTTACTGCTGCTCAAGGAAGCACATCCCTGAAACCAAAGAGGAGTTTCTGTACCACCGAATTTCTCTGGGGAATCTGACTCTGTGTTTCACAGAGCCTGGGAAATCTGCAGGTTCCTATATTCATATTTTCCACGTGCCCGCCCTTTTCCTTGTCCCAGATGAAATGCAGAACTAAAATCCCCAAAGGACTTTCGGTGCAAATAATCTAGACAATCTAAAAACAAATTGCAGATTAGTCATCTCTTTAATGAAAGAAGCCAAACCACCGGCATCAGCTGTCACAATAAATGCCATCGACTCTATTTTTGCCCACATCTGCTCTGTTCTGGGGAGAGATGTAGAAGCTGAGCTTTGTGATTCATGTTCACAGTGGGAGCAGAGCTCAGGTAGGGCTCATCTCCCCTCACTTTTAACTTTTACAGAGTAGATTTCATTCTAGAGCTGAATGAGCCACTCTGGGCTCCCTTGGTGAAGAGTTTTCACACGTGATGAAGCTCGAGCTTTGTTCCCCATTCCCACCAGTCAAACCTCAGAGATTGGCTGTGATCCCAGCACAACCAGGGCTCAACCAATGGAAAAAAAGGAGCCATGCAGCAGGGGAAGATCATGCTGAGAGTTATCTAGAACCTTTCCTGAAAGCATCCATCTGGATATATTCTCACCTGCCCCGTGGAGCTGCCAAAGGGGTATCAGGAGGGCAGAAACAAAAAGGGGTGACTGGACTGGGACATCTGAGACCACCCAGACCTCCACTAAACAGCCTCAGGTTGGTTTAGGAGCAATCTGGCCTGACTTCTTTGAAAGAAATCATGAGCTTTGTATTACCTGTGGCATCCTAGAACTTCTTCTTTCCTAATTCAGCCTAGTTTTTTATTATATTACATTTCCCCCTCTTTTCTTATATAAATGCACCTTTTGCTCATTAAAAGAAGGATTTTAAAAACTACAAGGCAAACAAGAAAGTTTTCTAATCTAAATAAATCTTCACAGTTTACAGTTTACATACTATTCTGTAAATACTTGTTAAACTGAGTATTGGAAAGGAAAAGCAAGACAATATTTTCCTCAAGAAAGGCTGGCTTAGGTGCAATGAGTTTCAAAAGTTATTGTTTCCTTAGGAAAGAGTGATTTTTCTTGTGGCACAAACAGATAGAAATGCCAGAATGCAACTACAACTACAACTATGTGAATGATTAATCAAATCCATGGCCATCACAAAGACTATTTCAGTGTTCTTCCTGCAGATACTCCACAGCACTGCAAATTGCAGAGCAGTGAGGTGGCTTGTGTGGAACTGCTGCTACTGCTGCTGTGGGGGAACAATTGCCCCTCTCTGCTCATAAATGTGGGGATTTGCAAATTGGGAGATTGTAGAAAATCCAGGTTCTCTGAGGTTTGGCTGTGCTGTCTTTCTGCCTGATCATTTATGATTCAGAGTCACAGACACCCAGCAGCACCTCCTGTTGTAAGACAAAAAATCTTCAGTGGGGTGCACACACAGAGGATCAGTGAGAAGGGGTTACATAAATAAATGTTTGATACCTGTGGCAGTCATTGTTCTGCCCAATTCCAGGCACCCAGTTCCCCTGAGAGCCTTCTGCAGGTGCTGCTGGAGTAATTATGCCTCCTTTGTGCCAGCCCCAGGAGAATCCTGTCACTCCTGTCCATGACAGGAATCCAGGGACACAGCCTGGCGTGAGTGAGTTCCTACAGCCAGGCCCTCCCAAATAATTTCATTTGACTTCTCAGCAAAGAGGGGAAGAAAAGCTGTTGCACACCTCAAGGTGCCAATTTCCTGTTGGTCTACAAGGATCTGACAGTTCAGATCCTTGCTGTTTCATCCCTGTGCTCTTTTGTCCCTGTACCAGTGGGTTTGTGGCAGAGAGTGATCCACGAGTGCAAGATCTCACCCACATCTCTGGATTCTGGGAGAAAAAATCTGAAAAACCAACACAGCATTGGTGCAAATACCAGGATTAATTTATTTATTAATCCCTGCTGATATTGGATTGGAAAACTCTTGTAGAAACCTTTGTGAATCACCACTGAGTTGATGATGGCGCTCAGAGGTAAAAAGCTCCAGCCACAAAGCAGGAAGAAAGCAGAAGGTGCACTTGGGCTATCAACCTCTATAAGCTCTGTGCCTACACACCCATAAAGTACAGTGCCTTCTGTAACAGGGCATCCTTGATTCTGCTGAAATCAACACAGGGGTCTGTGTCAAACCAATGCCAAAATCTCTCACCCTGCAGGATATTCTAGATGCTAATGCTATGGCATTGTGTGTAAAGGAGGAAACAAACAGATGCTCTATTTCAAATCCTGCCTTAAGAACCCAGGCAGCTTCCAGCAGGCACCACAAACCCGTGCTAGCGCTGCAAGCTGCAGGAGACAGGGGGTTGCATTGAAAAATTTTGTTCTACCATACCATGTAATAAACAGCTCTTTAAAAAACCTCTTCTGGTTACTGGCAGTGTAGGTAGGAGAGCTAACCTCCCATCTACTGGAACTCTCTCAAATCCTTGGAAAGAATATCAGTGATTTTACTTTGGAGCTTGCTTTAAAAGTGTGCATATCTCACATGAAATCAAGATGCTGCCTTTCTACAAAACAAGAGTATATATCTTGTCAAACTTCTCCAAACAGAGATGGCTCATTCATCATTGAAATCATGCCCATCAAATATCTGAATTTATTTGTTCCTGTGATGAACTTTGTAATTCCTAGAATCCACAGTTAACCCCTATTGGGAAATCTGCTGTGTTTCCTATGAATTCTTAAAAATAAATATATGTTTTCCTAAAACTGTTACCACGTTATCATAGTTAACTGGCCTCCACGGTTTTCCAAGAAATCTTTGGGATCCTGTGTGGAAAACTGTGTGTTACATATGGAAACGTGTACTGGGCTTGGAAACTTCCATGGCTCGGAAAATTTGCGGCACTGAAGGATTTATTCTATCATCCATAGAAATATTAGATCCTTCTGAGAATCTTTCATGGATGTAGGCTCTTTGGGTCTATAAAGAGGGGGAACTTTCAGCTCAAACAAGTGCCCAGCATTAAAACCTCCACCTTGAAAGGACAGAGTGAGGTTTAATAGGCATTTCAGTGCCAGGACATGTCAGTCAGGTTATTATTGGCTCTAGCTGCACTCTCACAAGCTGTTACATTCTTTACCTGCAGCGGAGTGGCGCTCGAAAAGGTGCAAAATTCTTCTTTGCTTTTGAAAACACCAATGAAAGTGAAAAAAACAAAACAAAACCAACCAAAACCAACAAACCCACACACCAAAACCAAACCTACAACCCAAACCCCGCAGTCCAATTCACACAGCTGAAAACCTCTGATCTTCATACAAGAAGGGTAGACCCACAAATGTCAGTAGGAAGGGTCTTTTGAGAGGACCACAAAGCCCAGACATTTACTAATTAATGGGAAATTTACTAATTAATGGGAAATCCATGAAAGCAGCTGATTCCTGACATAAAGGGCCATGAATTCTGGCCTCGTTTCTCCTGTTGCCCCACATGGATGTTTGTGCATGCACAGACAGTGTTACATAACAGTGCACAAATCACCACACTGATCTCAGGCTTGCTCCCAACCCAGATCCAGTTCATAGAATCACAACAGTCTCTTCCAAGTAAAATCAGCCTCACTGAAGTGTTATATGGTTCATAAATTCCCAGGATGGGGATTTTTCTTCAGAGAAAATGAATCACCTTCTACAGAAGGGCAAGGAGGAAAGAAAGAGAAGGAAAGGGAAAACAGAATTATTATTTTTAGATCACAATGTTTTGAAATGTGATCTGCTCTTTAGTCTAAGTTTTCCCAGCTGCCCTATCTCCTTTTTTATTTTTTTTCATTCCTTCTTCTTTTTGCAATGAAAGGGTTGAGACAGGAGAGAAAATCATATATACACAAAACAGCTTTGTCTATAAACTCTAAAAGTGTTTGGCCTTGCAGAAAAGAAGTCCTATATGAATTTGGGGAGTGGAGGCCAGGGGATGTTTTGTGGGGAATCACACTGCTCTGTAATTAGAGATCTTGTATATGTATAAACAAACTCTGCTGTAAGATCAGCAGAGAAAAGACTTGCTCACTTGTCTGATGGCCAAGGAAAATTAAAGCAGAGCAAGCTATAAATAGAATGAAGAAAAAAATGGAGGGGGGTGTGGAAAAAAGCTCTAGTGGCTGAGAGAAAAGGCTCCTCCTGGCAAAAGAGTTAAAGCTCTGCTTACAAACTTTGTCAGACCTGGCATGACCCTCTTTTTCTTTGGACTTAATAAGAGATATGGTGACACAGAACTTTTTGACCATCCCTTAGCTGTGCTGCAGATGAGTGTCGAAGTTCATTTCAAGGCAAGAGTCAACGTGCATTTCAGATAAAATGAAACAACTATGGCTAGAAATCCCACAAACCAAAACTGCCAGCCATTCCTTGCCTGTGTCCTTTTTCCAGGTCAGAGAAGCACAGCCTGTTACAGCTCCCAGCGTTCCCCAGCTCCGGATCCATCCTGCCATGCTGGCTGTGGTGGTCTCTGAGGGGTGATCTGCCACCTGAGAACTTCCAGACACAGCTACATCATCTGCTCACGGCCTCCCACCGTGGAGCCAGGGGCAGGAAGCACCTGTAAGGGTTTTACATCCACCAGGGACAACACCTCCCAGCTTGCAGAGTTTCTCATCTGGCCAGTACAGCCAGGGACCTGCCCCCTCCTCCTTCTCAGGTAGCCAGAGCGCTCAGAAGTGGCCACAGCTCACGGGATGAAAGCATTTCCTCCCTGCCATAAAATGCATCATTTGCTATCACAACCTTCTTCTCCATGGGGAGCGGCTGGCGATGGATGTTTGCTCCTTTCACCCTTCCTCCTCCTCTCCCTCCGTTTTTCCACCACCTCCGCACGTGTCAGGCCCTGGGAGGTTTCAAGGGAAGGAAGAAGGAGGTTGTACATTGTCTGGGAAGGGTTTATAAGCTGCCCTTCTGGCACAGAGCTGGGATCAGGACATTGTTCAGTACATGTCTGGGCTAGAGGAACAGGCACATTTGGATGCCCTTGGGTGGCTCACAGGGAGTAAATGAGTCCTCAGAGTGTTAACCAGCACATCGCCCCAGCTACAGCTCCCTCTGCCTTCCTCTGCCTCTGCCTTTGCCAGGCAATATCCTCACAGCTACAGCACAATGCCAAACACACCTTGGAGTATTCCATGTTTACTGCATAACACAGCAGCCCTTGGAGACAGGGCTGGAGACAGCTGGAGACAAGGCTACCCACGCTGTCTGGGGTCCATCCAGGAACTCAAGGCTGCTGGTCAAGACAGGAGACAGACTCAAAGACAAGACTAGCAACATTGCAGCTCAGACCAGAAACAGGACCACAAACAGGGCTGGAGCACAGGCTGGGAATCCAGTCAGCAACTCGGGACAGCAAGAGGTGAGCAACACCTCTCAGGCACCCTGGGAGCCCAGGACTGAGCTCAGTGGAGCTCATGGACAGATTGATGGGCAGGGGCTCCGTGGATGGAAACCCTTGCATGTTTTAGGAATAAAGCTGTGAATGGAGTACAGGAATAAAAAAAAGCATTTAGATCAGGTTCCTCATCCCTTTATCCCCATTTTTGACATCAGCATTTCTAACACCTTGACCAGCTCCTTGAGGCCAGCTGGAGGAAAAGCATCAGTCTCTTTTGTTTGGGTTCAGCCAGACTGCTCAGCAACACTGTGATTACATTAACCCTTCAAAGCAGCCAGAACGTTCTCCCCTTTTTTAATCTCTGTGAGATAAAGCCATCAGACACCCCTGCAAGCCTATCTGAAGGCACTGTATGTCTGCCTGAAGAGAGCCACCCTTTACCCTGTTTTCAAGTGTAACACCCTTACCAACAGTACTGTCTCCGCTCTCCTGCAGCCTAAACACAGTTTTGCAGTCTAAATCCAAAGTTTCACTTTGATACAACCAGGACCTTAAAGTTTTAATCTTAATCTACAAGTCTGAGGAAAAAAACCCCTCATTTAAGTGGTGCCATCTTGAGTCAGAACCACCCTTGCTGTAAAGTGTTCCATTTTATAAACCCCAGTCCTCGAGGGCAAACAGCTAATTGTTTAATGGTGTTGTGCAAAAATTCTAGAGGTGAAAAATCCCCAAAACACCTGCTGCTGTAGTTAATGCCTGTGCATTTACTTCTAGCCATAACATGCATACGTGTAATCTGTCTGTGAAGAGACAGTACGGAAAGTTTTAAAAAGGCAGGAATGTTCAAGCCATTCTCTTCTAGCTTCTCTTTATACCAAAAAGACAGAGAGAGAATGTGCAGACAAGAGTGATCTCATAACAAATGGAGAGATGGTTTAATTCCTTTTAAGAAGACACATAGACATAATGGAGGGCTTCTATCTTGCATGGAAAAGCGGCTATGCAGTAACTGGATGGATGATAAATCACATCCCAGCCTTGACAATTTTCTGAGAATGTGATTTAATGTAAGGCAGCCCACTGGCTGTGGTGCCTTACTCCCACATGGGCTGTGGAATCCCTCAGAAACAGGGGGATCAGACCAGGGTTCCATTGCAGGTTTTATTGACCATTGGTTTGCTGTCCTTCCCTCAGGCTCCAGCTTACCCAGGTGCCCCACACCCTGGGAAAGCATCCCATAAACGGCCCTGGGCAACAGGCAGGAGCAGAGATGAGTTCTTTCACAAACTGAGATGGCAGTTTATGCCCAGAAGCAAAAGAACTGATAAACCTCATAATACTTTAACCTCACTACTTAACTACAGGTATTATTCCTGCTCAAGTGCTTAATCCTACCCTGGCTCTCAAATTGTTTGTCTCCATGTCCCACAGCAAAAAATTCCACAGGTTGATTAGATGCCACTTTAAGGTTTACTGCCTTTCAAGTGCTTTAAGGACATATCCTTCATTTCACCACGTTGATCCAGCATGAAGAGATAAATGGAAGTGTCCAGTTAATTACTCCACAGTCAGCTCTCATCCTGGTGGGATAAGAGCTGGCCAGGTAGCCAGAGTTTCTAATGGCAAGGATGTTCCTAAATTAGGGAGGTGAGGGTTGGGGTCCAATGTTAGAAACAAGGACTGTGTGGTCAGCTTTTCTGAAGTGGCATGTCTTTGTTCCCACAGAAATTTTATTATATAATGTAGTGAGAGAGCAGTGATCTGTTGGAAGGATCCTGATTTTAATTAACACCAGGAACATTGAAGTTTATTCTGTCTATCAAATCAAGTTAGGCTCACCAATGTATTTTCTCTCAAAGGCAAAACAATAATCTTCCTTTGCTCAGGTTGGGATGTTCACCTCACATGTGTCTGCAGAAAAACACAAACACCCATAACTTGCCTCCTGACCATATATTTAATTTCAAAATTTCCAGTTCCATAAAACCAAAATTCTTAATTGGGACATCTTAATTTAGCATAACCTTGATTCTCAAATTTGCTCCTAAATCTTGAATGGAATTTTTCTTTGAAATCTAGTTTTGGTGATTGGACACTCACCTGGAACCCTTGTTTCATTGAAAAAAAATTATTTACACAAATGGGACTGCTCTGTAATGACAGAAAGACTAAGCTACAGATCTGCCAATTAACTCACAGCCAGACTTTGTCAAAATAAACTGTAGATAAGACTCAGTAGAGCAACACAAAGAAATCCAGTGGAGTGTTAGGCCTAGCCAAATACATATATGTAAAAAGGCAGGAATATTCACTGTCTGGGGGGACCATGAAAAAGATTGAAATTGCTGTGTTTTAATCTTGGTAGAACCTTTTTCTTTCTGCAAAAATAATTAACATGGAAATCCTCTTACCATATATGAGAGATTAGACTGCCTGGGAAGGAGGAGACCCATGGACCACAAGGATATGAGACAGGAGAGGCTGACCAAATAACCCCAGCGTGGATGATAGCCTACTGATTGGGGCTGTCAGCTGGGATATAAAAACTGGATTTGAGCCTCTGCTGAGGCATTCTCTGCCAACCCACACAAGTGCCCTGAGCAGACAGCTCTCAGCTGTCCCAAGGTGTCTTTGCACGTGTGTGTGAAGATGTTTTACAAGGCCTTTTAGTTTTCATTGGCCTCGCCACGACACAAGAACCTTTCTTGAACCTCAAACACTTCTGTGGGATGAAGCACTCATCTTTCTGCCGTTGAAAGCTGTGCACTTTTAAAGCTCAGCCTCCTGAAAATTTTGACACAAGGATCTGGCTGTGTTAGATCTGCAGAGGATTCTGCTATGCAAACGGGCACTGAAGTACTCAAATCATCAAAGCAATGCTTGCTATTCAACAATGAGCTGCCATTTGTTGCCAGAGAAACACTGTGTTGAATGAAATGCATTTAGGAAAACATTATTACAAAGGGAAAATATGAGTAATCAACCTAAAGCAATGAGCCATGGAAGCTTGTTTTATGAAATGTCTTCCGGACTGTCTCAAAACATCAGACATGCTGACAGAGATACCAGAGAGGTTTTCTACTGTTTCTTAGAGAGGTGGCTTCAATCCTAGATTCATCATCCCAAAACTATACCAGCCTGGTCTACCTGTCAAGTTGAGTTTTTGAGTGGAGGAGACTGAAAGTCTGAATGTCCTGAGAGAATCTGAAAGAACTTCCTTCCAACCAACATGCTCACGGTTATGCCTTTTTTTGGTGTTTTTTTGTGTGTGTGTCTATATATGAATGTTCCTCTCTAGCTCTTCTGAATTTCTTCCTCCCCCTTCCTAGCAGATAGGGAATCAAATCATGCTCCCTGCACGAGGCAAAGAAATTCTTTTATGAGCAGAGAAGGAAAATTATATTCCTGGAACTTAAGCTGAGCTCTCCAGAATCATCTCCCATCTTGAAGCCTCTTGTTTTATTAAATCCATAGACTTGAAATATAGCATAGCCTGATTGATCATGAACCAGAAATTCAGTTTGCACATAGCAGCTTTCTTCCCAGCATGCCACATTCTGCATGCAATATAGCAAAATTATTTGCCACATCCCTGGCAGTGTCCATGGACAGGATGGACTGGGCTTGGAGCAACCTGGTCTAGTGAAAAGTGTCCCTGTCCATGGCAGGGGGTGGAACTAAATGATCTTTAAGGTCCTTTCCAGCCCAAACCATTCAGTGACACCACAACTCAATATATTCTATATATTCTATATTTTCTATGTATTCTGTAGACAATACAAATATAAGACTTTCTCCAGCAGGAGCAAGAAGGCAACAAAAAAGAAACTGTGCCTTATATTTTTCCCCCCTTCTTCTTCTTCTTTTTTTTTTTCTTTTTTTTTCTTTTTTCTTTTTTTCTTTTTTTTTTCTTTTTTTTTCTTCCCTCAGGTGCTCCCAGAGTTACACAATTTTGGCTTTGCTTAAGTTGAGAAAATTTACTGGGAATCGCATAGACACACACTGTGGGGCTCATTAGCCTGCTGGGTGATTTTAATAACCCACAAATATTTGAGGAGGAAAAACATTGCCTCCTTACAAATGGAATTACAGTGTTATATAAGCAAGTCTGGTCATATCAGCATTGTGCATAGATCAACCCACAGTGTGACTTTGGTCATTGCATGGAATAAATAAATGTATTGGTGGATTCTGTGCAGATAAGCAGCATCTGCAGTAGCAACAGCAAGAGGTCAAGGGACACAGAATCTTGAACCCACTGCATTTGTCTTTTTGTTTTCAAGTGTGCAGGACGAGTTGCAAGTTTTACAAAGTACATTTTCCAGTAAAACGTGGGGGCAAAGAGAAATCATAAGTGGGTAAGAACTCCCATGTAGGCCTGAAGATTCCTTGATTAGCCAGTCAACAGACAGGGAAGGTGGAACAAAACAAACTTAATTCTCTTACCCTTTGTGTCTTAATTAGCTGTTAAAATACAGACTTGAAAACACTCAACAAATAACAAAAATACTGACTCACACCAAACCTTTTTCTTTCCTTTGCATTTTATTTTTTTCCCATCATGTTTCAAGCCTTCTTAGCTAATTTAGGTGTCAACCTACCTTGTAGAAATGCTGTCAGCTTTATGACATTGTTTCCATTAGGGTGTGCACTTTTCCATTTTGATGTCTCTCCTTAATAAGAAGTTCCACCAGAATTAAAACACTTGAGGGTAGGATTATGCCTAAGTATATCCATTACTTTTGCTCAAGGAAAATAAACTGCTGTTGTCACTTGATAGGTACTTCATCTGTTACAACAGGATTTCTTTTTTTTTTCACTGTAATTCCACCTTTTTCTGACTGATGCATATTCTCCTATGACACCTTCCTGGAGGATTTTTCCTCTGGCCACATATATTGGTCATCAGCAAAAAAAAAACCCTAAAAAATTTCCTGTTTCAGGCAATCTAAGCCTTTCCCCAGCCATCATGTCTGCTCTGCAGGGCCATTGCAGCTCAAGGACCTGCTGTCCCTCCTTGGGATGCTAATCCAGAGGGCTCTGAGGACACAGGAGCAGTCAAAGCAGAGTAAAACAGAGAGATCCACTGCTCAGGTTTGTAGATTGTCCAGAATCCTTCCTTACATACCTAAGGACACGGGAAGTTTGCTGCTAACCCAACAGGCCACTGAAAGCACTCAACTCCTTGTTCCTGTACTAGAGTGGAGCCCAACCCAAAATTCAGTGATGCCAGATGCAGTATTGCCTCCCAAGCATCTCTGAATGGATTTGGGCAGCTGGGGGAGAGGGATTAGCTCAATATCCTCATTATGCTCATGCATATTTAGTGCTGCATGGTCAGCCCCAGGCAGCCAAGAGCTATGAGTAAGCATTCTGCTGCCACACAAAATGTTGAGATTTAGGTCCTTTGAAAGCAGAAAACAATAACAGTGGCTTTTGTCCATAAATGTTGAGATTTAGGTCCTTTGAAAGCAGAAAACAATAACAGCAGGTTTTGTCCATGTTCAGTTTTTAACTCCCACCAGCTTGCTTGTGATATTTAGTTTTGCCAACTCCTAGAAGTTTGTGTGAAGTGATCTTTGGCCACAGTATCCCCACATGAATTAATTATACACTCCTTCAGCCCTATGACAATCCTTCAGTGTCCAAAGAAATCTGCCCTTTGTGTCTATTACACATTTGCTGCTTCTGCATCTGCAAAAGATCTTCACCTTCTGACCAAAGCAGGCAAAAGTTGTTTCCAGAAGACTTCTCTACATTTTACTCAATGCCAAGGCAGAAGTAATTACTTGAGAGGTATTTTGTCCCATTTATTTCCTGGAATGGAAATTAAAGGAGCATGGTTAGGAGGGAAGAGAGAACCAGAGTGTAAACTGGCTCTTTTTTTTTTTTTTTTGCCTGGTGATGGAGCCAGTTCAGATGTCCTAAAATAGCAGGTAGTTTCTGTTCCACTCCCATCCCAAGAAAATAACATTGGATGCTGTCTCTCTTTTAGGTTCTTGGGTATCCTGAGCAAAAGGAGTAGAGGGAGAGATGGCTCAGGCTCCTGCAGAAAGCTCACTGAGTGCTCTGCCCCACAAGGAGAGCAGTCCCTGTGGAAAAGCCAGCTTGGCACAGCCACTGATGGCCCATGGTGACAGTGAGAGGCTCACAGCTGGCACTGCTGCTGGAATGAGCTCAGAGACCAGGGTGGCTCCACATGGAAGCAGCTGCTATTAATGCTATTAATAAACCCTGGACTTTCTGTCCAATCCTGCAGCTCCATCCTACTTCCCAAATACCCAATCAGACTAAAAAGTAGATTTGGGCTTCTTTGCACAACTCTCAGTGATCAAGAGGAAGGAGCCAACCCTGCAGGGTGTTCCTGGCCTGCAGAACTTTCCTGAGTGGTCAAGGGAGGGCATCGTGACCCAAGACTCTCCCAGCTTTGGCATGGCAGGCATGACTGAGGAAGAGGCAAATGCCTTGGGCTTGAGGAAAATTAATTTAGTCTTGTGGCTATTCCAGTTCATTCTGAGCCAAGCAGGGATGTGACCAAGCTGGGAATATCAGAAGATGGCATAAAGCCAGCTGTGCCATCCCTTTCTGAGGGCTCCAGAGTCAGAATTCAGAATTTATTTGGCTGGGTTGCTGTGCTCCAGCATCACCAGGCCAGACATCTTTTTTAGATATTACATTTTACATGTATGTTTTAAATAAATAGCCCGTATTTTAGGAGCACTTAGCCATAAGTATATAAACTGCTCTGAGGTTTACCCCATTGGAATTAGAATGAACCTAATTCATAATTCAGACATCAGGCTAGAAACAGCTCAGCTTCGCTCCACGGACCTATAGCTTGATGTCTGAACTGCCCACGAGACGCCCTCTAATCCCAATAGCTGTAACCTAACCTCAGAGTGGTTTCTAAATTTACTAAATAAATATACTTTTTAAAGAGGAATGCACCATATTTATTAGGGTTTTTGCTCCATTCAGGCAGGCTATCATTTCAGAGCAGTTCCTATGAGAGAGGCTGTGGAGAGACACAACCATATTCAAAAAATGTCAGAGCCTAGTGCATTTTTTTTAAAATATAAAAAAGAAAAAAAATCCAGCCTACTCAGTTTAACTGACTACAGGAAGTATCTGATGGTACAAAGTCTCAAGCATAAGCACTTACCCATGCAAAAACTTTCCTTGCATGGGTTGTCACACTGAATTCACTATGCCTGCCAGCTTCAGAAGGTGACCAAAGAATGGGCTTAAGCTCTTGTTCCAATCCTCAATCAACATATTTTTTGCATGTTCACACGTGGTACTTGGGTAAATTAAAAAAAAAAAAAATCTTTCCAGTTAAAATGGAGTGACGGCATTTGGTTTTTCCTCAATGTCTGCATTCTAACCTCACTCCCACTTTGCAACGAAAACCTTGCTCATTACCAAGAATCGTTTTAGAAGCAGCAGTGTATGAAGACAGAAAAGCTGAATTCTCAAAATAGCGTTTTTGCAAGAGGAAGGAACACGTTAATAGCGTGAAAGTCTGGCTGTCTGATCAGATCATGGCGTTCAGATTTTATCTTCATTGATCATTTTTCAACTTCACTCAACACTCTGGATACTGGAAAAGGGCTGTGAAGCAGGGACTTTTCTGAATGCCTTAATACCACAAACTGTATCTGGTCAGTCTGTCTGCTCTCCATGTGTGCCTGGCTTCACAGCAAATAAATGCCAGAAATAGCATTCCTACAGGATTTCCAGTTCAAAAGCCACAAGAATGCTCTTTCTCATGGTATGGCACCGAGCAATAAAATGGTGTCATCTGGAAAATTACAGTCTTGGAAACAAATGTTTTTCCCTCTTGACTGATTTAAATCATCTAAAAATAGATGGGTTGTCATATAACTTTTATATTTGTCAGGGGAGCCCCTCATTTCATCTCGTGACAGTACAAGAAATGTATCCCGTAACAAGACAGACAGATCCTCCTAGGGAATCCCCCAGGAATATTCTTTTTTTTTTTTCCCTCTAACTGTGCAAACTCCTCAGAAATAAAACCTGAAAGCAATTCATCAAAAGTTGAGAACCCATTCATTCCAAGCAAGGATTTCAGGGAGTATTTATCAAGTACAAATTTAGGGGGATAAGGAAGAAGCATCACAGATGAAACTCCTCTTCAGCTCTTCTTTCTGCTTTCCTAAGTAAGACTTGTTAAAACTGACTCTATATAGAAACAGGTTGTCACATCTGGTGGCTCAGAGAAACATCATCTTAATCCATCTCCCAATCTGTGCAGCTGAGCCACTGGGGAATGGTGTTTGTCTGTTGACTTCAGAGAACAGGAAAATCTTGCAGCTGAGAAGTCATAGGATAACTTAACATAAGGAACCAAGGCTTTCCAACTTGTCAAGGAAGAATCCTTTTGGTTTTTAACTAAGATAACAGCTCAACATGGATCATGTATTGGTTAAGGAAGGTCACCAAGCTACCAAATCTACTGGTATTGTTCTTCTCTTTCTATTATTCCTGGCTTCCCTCCTCAGATTTCCCATAAAGCAGCTTCCCAACTCTTTTGTCACCATGTGAAGCCAGTGTAAACACAGATGTTTGTGAAACCTGCTCTTCTAAAATCAACTGCTCATTGGTTAGCAACAGTTCCCATCTCCATGGGAAGGGAAGAGAAACTCAAAGAAAAAGGGTGGTCCTCATTTTGAGAGTGTTTTATTCTGATTATTTCAGATCATTTTTTAACAATCAGCACAAAAGTTTAAAGAATGAGCTACTTCATTACAAGTCCAGCTCTTTATTTGCATCTGAGAGGGTTCATGCTTTCACTATTTAGAGTTCAAGGGTTCAGGCCACGCTGATGGTCTGAAGCTGTGCAGACACAGGAATCCTGGCAGTCTCTCAAATATTACATTTACAATTCTATATATAATCTATATCACATCAAGGATCAAAGACTCCCAATAAGCAAAGTAAGCAATAAATTGTAATGTCTGAAAGTGTCTTTGCAGCTTTCAGTGACTCACTTCTGAGAAATGTTAATGATGGAGAAAAGAACAAGTTTACAGGTAGGGGGTAGAATGTCAATTATCATGAGTGGTGTGCTAAATTTCAGGTAATAACAACAGGCACTGCAACAATTAAAAAGACATTTATGCACATTTACCTGACAGGAGGGTGCAGCCAGGTGGGGTCAGGCTCTGCTCCCAGGGAACAAGGGACAGGATAAGAGGAAACAGCCTCAAGTTGTGCCTGCCAGGAGAGGTTTAGGATGGACATCAGGAGGAATTTCTTCATGGAAAGGGTGCTCAGGCATTGGAAGGGGCTGCCCAGGGAGGTTTGGAGTCCCCATCCCTGGAGGTGTCCTAGGAAAGACTGGATGTGGCACTCAGTGCTCTGGGCTGGGTGACAAGATGGGGATTTGGGATAGGTTGGACTTGATGACCTTGAAGGTGTTTTCCAACCTCAGAGATTCTGTGATTCTGTGAATTAAAGGCTGAATTGTTTCTACTCTAGTGACAATCCTTTAATTACTTCTTTCCACTCTACTAAAGTGATATATGCAAGCAAAACTCCAGTGCACCTTAGAAGCCTTTCAGCCTTCTTTTTCTGTTTGCCATTTGCTTTGTTGGCATCTGCCTGTCTGTACTAGCTAGAAATGCCCTACATTACAAATTGCCCTATTAACTCTAGAAACAAAAGGCATATTAAAAAATAATTTTTCTAAGTGGGAAAACCTGCCATTCCTCAGAGCAAAACTCCTTTGCTGAAAGTACTTCCTTGCCCAGCCCTAGTAATTAACATCTCTTGGATTGAAACACCTCTGTTTGGCACCCAGAGAAGAGATTTGCATGCAAGATTTCTCGCACATACTTTTGTTCAACAGCTGTATACGAGATCAGCCAGGACAGGCACACAACATGCTTTCACATGAAATACATATAGGAACCATAAGCCTGCTAGAAATTCCCAGAACCACAACATTTCACTTGTCATTTTACTTGGCCTCCTTCCTACACCAGCTTCAGAGCCTCACAGGCATCTTACAGCTTGGTTTCGGGCATTTGGTCACCCACATTCACAGCAACCCTGCAACCATATTTTGACCATATATAATTATTTTTCTGCATCTTTCCTCATGGTTTTGAAAAGTTATCTGGCATCTATGAGCAGCAGACATATCCTTCTCTTGCAGGTGACAGCAAAATGATGGGCAGTGACAGTTCCAATAGAGGAAGAATTTCCCCAAAATCTGTATGGAAAGAGAGGTCTGATAACTAGATTTTGAACAAAGGAACAAGGCTTGAATGAGCAGGCAAACACCAAAAAGGATTTTAAATCACTGGATTTTTAATAATCTAAATGCTTTAAAAAATTCCAATTTCCTTTGAGCAATGGAAGATCTCACTACATAAGCCTAAAGGCTCGGTTTCTTTCTGTTTTCTGTTTGACTGGGATTCTTCTCTGAAGCCCATCTGTAATTGTGCCTTGGGGCATGTCCATTCCTTTGGGAAAGGGGAACCAAGAAAGGAGCAAAAAGGGTGTTGCTAAAACCTTGTGAAGGTCAAAGCACTTTCACCATAGCTCCCCACCCTCCCAACCCAAAACTCAACAGTGCTTATTGTGGGGAACAGCACTACTTGCAAAAGCAGAACCAATTTCTCAGCCTCTCAGAACAGGAAAGCTTTGGAGGAGAGCAGTAGGAATGATGGAAAAATAAGAGAAAATCAGACATTCCCTGCTCCTTGACCTACAGCAGGGCCTTGAGCCCAGCTCCAGCTTACAAACATGAAACCACACACAGAGGTTCATTGCCAGGTCCCACCTCATCCTTGAGCTCCTGCAAGGTCACCTCCTTCTTTTCTCCCTTCCAGTCCCTGTGGCACAAGGACTCACTGTTCCCTCAGGAATAAAATAGTGCCAGGATTGGTAACAAATTGATGGGAGGAGGAAGCTCCCAGCTGACTGGCAACATTTGTGTCTCCCAGAAGGCAAAAAGGAAAGAATTGTGAGAAGGAATTTTCATCCCCAGGAGGAAATACCTGCAGCAGAGTAAACATGTCAGGGGGATCAGCACCACAAAAGCTGTGTCCTGGTGGGCCTCAAAGTGGATGATTACCCTTGCAAGGGGCCCTTCCATGAAGATCAAGATTCAGCTGGGAATTTTCTGGTCAAAGTACAGAAATATCTCAGATGCAGAGGTTACATCGTGCCAGTCACAGAGCAAAGTTGTGCTGCCTGGAATTTGGGAGGATTTCTGGAAGAGCCACACACACAGAATTTCTCCTACTTGCAAACAGCTTTCTCCTAACAAATATTAACCTGAGGGGTTCCTGCAGGGAAAAAAAAAAAAAGGAACAAGGTTTGTATCTGCATCGACAAGGGAACTGCTGTTGTCCATGCAAGTGCCTGAGCTTGTAGCTTTATTTTTATTCCATATCCACCAAGCACAAGCCTTGCAGCACTGAGCTGCCCCTTCATTTCCTAACACAGGTTACCTTGACCATCACAACACACTGTGACAGCCCTGAGGGTGCTCAAGACATTACTATTACTTGCAAGAAAATACATCCAAAAAGTATTTTAATTGTGGGGGGTTTGCACGTGCTTCCCAAGAAAGGCTGCAGGCCGAATTGTTGATTCTGTACAAACTCAGTGTTTGTAATCAGTATTGTCACTTCAGAAATTGCTGCTCCCTGCTTGTTTGAGAGCAGGGCCTGCTCTCCCTAATCATAAGAAACTGCTGGGTTGATGTAATTTTGCCTTCATGCAGGCATTGTTGTTCGATAATTTAGTGTTTGCTCCCAAATTTAAGCTTAAACATATATTCAGCTCATGTCAACTCACATCCTGCCAGTGTGAAAAACCATGCACTCTAGGAAAAAAATAGCAGAAGGAAAGAGCATTAAGCAGTAGGAAGAACACAGTACTGAAATAAGTGTTTTGCTCATTACACTGTGTTTTTGTCCATGATACTGAAAAATGGAAATGGCAAAATGCAGTTTGTTACACTTTCAAGCTTTCTGTATAATTAGTCTCCTGCAGGAGAGGTTTATTCGTGAAGAAATGGCTGAGAGTTTCAGGGCACTTTCAGAAATTCAGAATTATGTTTAACCAGTGGTGAAGTTGTCTGGATAAAGAATCTGAATTTATTATTTAATATGAATCAATAGCTTAAGGTTTTGTAAATTTTTACTACTAAATAACTTGCTATGGACAGAGCAAAGTCCACTTCACTTTTCAGTGATCACAGTGTAAGATTTCATATAATTTAGTGGGAACAACACTAGACCCTGAGGACCACATTCAGGAGGTCATAGACACATAGAACTATTTATGTTAGAGAAGGCCACCAAGTCTGGCCATTAACCTAACACCACTTTGTCACCACTAAACCATGTCCCCAGCTGCCACATCTATACACAAATTAAATCCTTCCAGGGATGGTGACCCAACTGTTCCCCTGGGCAGCCTGTTCTGATGCTTGACAACCTTTTCTGTGAAGAATTTTTTTCCTAATATCCAACCTAAACATCCTCTAATGCAACTGGAGTACGTTTCCTCTTGTCCTGTCACTTGTTCCCTGGGAGCAGAGCCCAAGCCTCCCAGCTGCCTCCTCCTGTCAGGGAGTTTTACAGAGTCAGAAGGGTCCCCTGAGCCTCCTTTTTTCCAGGTTAAAAAAGCCCAGCTCCCTCAGGCTGTAAGATCTGTCTCCTTCCCCAGCTCTGTTCCCTTCTCTGGACATGCTCTTATAAAGTAGTGTCTTTTGGACAGAGAGGAGCCCAAAGCTGAACCCTTCAGTCAGTCCCTGTTCTCACTCAGGGGAGAAAGCCAAGCACCTCTGAAGGCTCTGAGGATGGCTTAGAGGGCTGAAGAACACCAATAATGGAGATTCTGGAAAACAGCTGGCAGGAAAAACCGGGTGCTGGCACTGTGGGAATCAAGCTGCCTGACCATGGTTGGCCAGCTGGTTTTGCCTGCACAGTTTGCAGACTGACAGTACCTGACAGAAAGAAACACTTTGGACAGAGGTTTTCTTTCAGGTGTCTTCTTTCAAGTGTCAGGGATCTCTGTTTTGGAGCTGCAGTTCCAGAGTTGTAGACCTGCCTTTCCAGGTGCATGGATTGTCAGTGGCTTCTTCACAGTCATAGAAAACTTAATAATTATCATAATTAAAGAGATTTGGGCATTCCCACCCTAAGTGGAACATCACTGACCACTCAAATGCCTCCTGAATGTTTGCAATAGGCAATTTTTAAATTAAGAGTTCTCATAATTGCTTTTCATACATAATTGAATGCTTTCTTCTGTATATCTAGTACAGATCTTTGGACTAAAAGAAAATGGGAACAAAGACAGACCAGGGAGGTTTTTAAAAGTAGGAAGCACAAAATGTAAACAAAATTTACATCGCTGGGAAAAGAGACAATTCTCTTAAGAAGTCAGTGGAGACATTCACTGTTGGTCTCAGAACTGAACTGGCTAAACTTCAAAAAGCAAAAAAGACTCCAAATCTGGTAAAGCAACTCCTCATCCTGCCTTCCCTCAACAAAATGCCCCCCTGAATTCAGAGGAATTTTCCAAAGGAAGGAGCAAAGGAAGAGAAAGTTTGCCAGAGGTTACATAGGGAATTTGCTGCAGAGCCAGGAATGGAGTTAGCTGCTTGCTAAGGAGTTAGATGCAGGTTCTATCCTTAGACTACAGCAATCTCCACATTTAGCTGGACCAAGAGAAAAGCCAGTCAAACAACATCCATCTCCTCGGTCCCCTAAAGGTGCTGAGACTTCCAGATGAAAAGCATGACGTGCTCAAAGCCCTGCTTGCCATGGATGGAGCTGAGCAGAGTTTCTGCCCCAGCTGAGGACTGGGAACACAGCACAGGGGTGTTTCAGCTGCCTGGTGCCCCACTGAGTGTTGTTCACCCCTTCTTGCTGTGTGAGCCAGACCCCTGCCCCACACCTGTGGTGGAAACCACAGCCTGACACCCTCAGCCCCACCCTCGTGCTCCCCACTGCCCTGTGCCACCGAATATTTAGGGCCAGCCAAGGTTAGGGACAGGGGTTTGTGTGGAGTTCAAGGCTTTGTGAAGAGCAGTGATCTGAAAGAAAAAAGTTCAACCCCATGTGGTGGAATCCTGCAGCTATGGAGCCCTGAACCCAAGCCACCAATTTGGAACAAAACCAAGCCAGTGACAGCAATAAAAAAGGGGTTAAAAAGAGCTAAGCTCTTCCAAACCTGTATGTAACCTTAAACCAAATATTAACAGAAAAAAAAAACCCTGGCATTTAAGTTGGCGCTCAACTCTAGTTAATGAGGAGTTCAGATTTCCATTCTAACCCTCTTTTTCTGTTGCTTGTAATTTTCTCAAATAAACTCCGTTTTGGGCTGAAATTTTCCGTGCTCGAGATTTTTTTTGGAAAGTTTATACAAAATCAGTTAAACAGTTTATTTATGTTAGCACTGAAAACAAAAAAAGCCACACAAAAATATTTCCATGTATGTTCTGATCAGATATTTTCTGCTCAATGAACTCAAAATCAGCCACAGAAAGGAATTTCCAAATTTTGCTTGTGTTTACGCACAAGAAGTTTAGGGGAAAATCCAACAACAAACAAACACAGAAACGTGAAGGCCAATCTGGACATTGACAAATTGAGTCTTTAAAGTCTTTTGAATTTCAATTTCAGAACGTTATGCAAGCACTTTCTGTCTTTCAAGAAATAGTGGGAAGATTTATAAATAGTTGGAGTGACACCATCCTACCCTGTGTGGGTAAATCATGGGCTACACATTGGGTTTGATCACTTTGAGTTAATTCCACCTGAGGTTGTGCCAACCAGCCTTGTGCACACAGAGAAGCTGAATTCCACTTGTCACAGCTGTGCTTTGGCTGCACCAGTTGTCTTGTAGGCCCACAAAGCCAATTTTAATTGCCAGTGATTCCGAGGGGAAAAGATAAATTCCACTAGTGCGACTTCTTTGGAGGGCCGTGCTCAGAAGCAGCAAGAATTCCCTTGTGTCAGTAATTCATCCTTGAAGATTGCACACAAAATCAGTGTGTGCACATTGCAGTGTGGTCCTTTGGGGGGAAGTAAGTCGATTTTTTTGTCCAGTTAATCAAGATACCTAAACATGTGCATAACTATATATAATTACAGGTGTGTACATATCTATACATATAAAAATTATATATGCCATATATATATATATATATATATAAAGTATACAATACTATATATTGACTAAACATTCCTCATGGACAGTAGTGTTTTCTTGCTGACATGAGGTCAAGGAAAAGATGCCAAAAGAGACTTTAGCAAAGATTTTGATATGGTAAAAACACAGGACACTAACTATGCAAAACACTTCGAATATGTGTGACATTTCTTAACACAGACAACCAAGCAAAGCAAGATAAATCAATTTCCCTGCTGGCAATCTGTAATATCCTTTGTTTTATTCACCACTAAAAATGTTATTAATGGCTGGGTATGTTCAGCATGCTTATGAAAAATGTATTTCAATCCCTCTGATGAACGATCTCTCCATAGACAAAATAACTTATTTCCACTGAGAAATCTTGCTAGTCGGTAACAACAACAACAAAAAAGACAGAAGAATGAGAAAGAAAGGGAAAAGAGGTCATTACTTGCAAACTCCAGTGGTCAGGAAGAGTTCACTTCCTTTGTATTGCACTTTCTCACTGCAGGCCTTTCATTTCTGGGAGAAAAAAAAAATCACAAACATTATTCTCATGAATGAAAATCCTGCATTCCCTCGTAGATTAGTTTGTGTGAAGCTCCTCTTTTTCTCTCATCTGATTAAAGCTTCATTTCACCAGTGAGAGTACTGAACAAAAATACCACCCTGGACATAACTTATGGCTGAAGTTACTGGGTCACGGTTCCACAGAGCACATCAGTGGCAGTATTTCTGCTCTCCAAACTCACAGCCTTGGCACTAGTTCAGCTAAATATTTAAGGACACACGAAGCACAGGCACAGGCATTTTTCCTCCACTTTTCTGCTCACGCTGATATGCTGTTGTTTTTAAGCAGAAGTCTTTATTACAGTTTGTCTCTGAGCAGTTTGGAAGCGAACAACAGGGAATGGTGCTGCCTTCGGGTAACCTGCATTCATAGAACAAGTAAGAAAATGATGTTTAGCAAGGTCTGGTGTGAAGGAAATGTGTTAACTCAAAACACAAAAAAGCTACTATTAAAAAAAAATCCATATCAACATATTTTGCTGCCTTCAGAGAGAATTAAAAAAAAAAAAAAAAGGCAAGAGAGAAAAAACCAGGCAGACTGTCTGAACCACAGACTCCCTTCAGTCTCTGAAGCCCACAGACACAGAGTTTGTACAAATATATGATCTTATCCACAGACACACAGATACTGCCCCCCTTCCCCTCTTCCTTTGCTGCCATCCTTACTCACAGGGGTGGTATGTAGGCTGTGCATGGTGAGTACAGACACTATAGCCTGTCTTGGCACACACAGCTGGCACAGACACACAGGAGGATGTGCACTTCACTCCCTGAGCCAAGATGGGAATAACACAGTCAGAGGAAGCAAAAAAACCCCACCACACTCTCCTGTATTAGTACTACTTGACACTTCCAGTGGGACAGCAAATCCAGGAGACTTGAAAAGCTTTCTCCAAACACAAGGAGTATTTCATGTCACTTGTGTTTTCTTGATAAGCACCCCTGTCCAGGCAGGAAAGCTGAGGAGCATGGAAGTCAGGGGAACTGGTTTCCCTCTGAATTCTGGGATAGAAGATGAGACCCCTAATTCTTCATTCATTCATTCTCAGCCCAGCACTGTCTGAAAGCAGACCTGGAGCATGAGGAGCACTGTGGTTACCCCAGAGTCACAGCACACCCCAACAGGTGGCAAATGCCACAGGCAGCTGCAGGAGCAGTGAGTGGGAGGGCACAGGAATTTTGCCAATGTCCTGGCCAGTCCCAGATCCACAAAGCTTCCTTTATTCCACAGTTCCTCCCACTCTATACCAGCTCCTAGCATGGGCTAGAATTGGAAGAGGAAATGCCTCTTAAAGGGTTGGGAGACACTCATGGGATCAGGGAGGGGAAGGAATGCAGGGGAAGAAGCACAGGGCTCAACTCTGCCCATCTCAGCTGCCCAGCCTCCTGACAGCTCACAGTCTCTGTACTCTGCTCTCTCCCCTCAGCCTGCACTGGAAGCACCAGCTCCTATTCATTCATCTTTCTTCTCTCATGTCCTCAGATAAGTCTTATTTGGCAGAAGATGTGGCATTTTTGGTATCTAGGAGAAATACAGAAGACTGAAAAAGTTGGATATTAGCAACAGCACGAAGACACTTATAAAATGGCATTTTCCCCTAAGAAATGATGAACAACATTTTTCCTCTTGATCAGTTTTATTCTGTATTACAATTTACAGGTTGTAAAATAGAGCAATATATCTAAATGAGTGTTTAAAATCCTTTATTGATCCACTTCAGTTGATATCAGCTAGTTCTTTACTTCACCTCCTTTCCTGCCAAAGATTCTCCACATTGCAGCCTGAACCAGGGGTGGGAGAGGTGAAACTGCCAGCTCAGCACTCAGTGCCATAGCAAGAGCAGTGTGCTGGGAGCCATGAATGCACTGGAGGAGCAGGAGCTCAGCTGGAAGAGGGACACTGCTTTTCAGAGTGGACAATTGCCTCGTGTTAATCTGCACATTATTGAAAATCAGTTCATTTCAGCAGGTAGCACTTAGCTACAAGAAGTCACTGTGCTTTTGGCAGGGGAAAGCTTTTTTTCCCCTCCCATCCTTTCTGGGGACACACATCCCAGAGAGATGGCTGTGGTGGGGTGTTATCAAAATGCCTTTACAGCTGGTGATGTGCAAATCACTTTATTCTGGAGATGAGGAATGGGTGCCACACTCTAGGTGCAGGGCTGATCCATCCTGGACATTAAGGGGCTGCTGGGCCTGTTGCTGGGGTTAGACCTCAGATCCTGTGTCCAGCTCTGGGTCTGTCACTACAAGATGGACATTAAGGGGCTGGAATGTGTCCAGAGAATGCAATGGAGCTGGGGAAGGGGCTGGAGCACAAATATGAGGAGCACCTGAGGGAGCTGGAGAGGCTCAGCCTGGAGAAAAGGAGGCTCAGGAGGGACCTTCTGGCTCTGCACAACTCTCTGACAGGAGGAGACAGACAGGGGATGTCAGCCTCTGCTCCCAAGAGAGCAAGGGCAGGATGAGAGGAAACAGCCTCAGCTTGTGCCAGAGGAGGTTTGGTTTGGATCTTGGGAAATCTTTTTTCACTCTACAGGTAGTCAAACAGGCAGCCCAGGGTAGTGGTGGAATCACCCTCCCTGGAAGACTTCAAAACACAAAATGTGGCACCTGGGGACATGGTTTAGCACTGAACATGGTTTAGTGGGTGGATGATGCCAAAGGTCTTTTCCAACCCAAATGATTCCATGATTCTATGATTCTGTGCTACAACACAAGTCCCTTGTACTGTGGTGGTTCCACAGAGAGTCCCCACCCTTGGTATGATATCCAGTCTATCTGAAGGGATTACATCTGTTTGGATGTGAGGCAAGCCATAAACTGAGTATGGAAGCATCAGTTCTTTTCAGCAAAAAGAAATCTACTGAAGTCAGTTTACATTGGTGGGTTTCCTACAGTCCTGTGAAATTAAAACTGAGCAAGCCAGCTATCATCTACAGCTCCAAACATGATAAACACACAGCACACAGATGCTGAACTGTGTGAGTGGTTAGTTTGTTGAAGTTAACAAGTGCACAAGATGTGAAGTTGAACACATTTCCAGGTGTCTGCAGGACCAGGATCAAGCTGCTGTACTGCAGCCAAAGCTGAGGGGTCACTGTGGGCCACAAAAGAGCTACTGAGATCCAAGAACAAGAGAGAGATATCCTGATACTTGGGGATTCTCTTCAAAGCCAGTGCTCAGATGCCATCAGATGCTGATTTAGCTGAGAAGAGCCCTGACACTGGGACAGGACCCACACAGAAGAATGTCTATTAAGTAGATGTTGCTTGTAATTGGTTGAGGGATGGAAAGTTATGGTGTCACAGAGAGCCCCAATGTCCCTTGGTGGCCCAGGCGGTCAACCCCATATTACAAGAGGTCTGCCTGTGGGCTGGAGGTCAAAACAGCTCCTAAAAGGGTTCTGAAATTTTCTCGTAAATGCCGCATGTTTAAGTTATGATTAAGTCATGTTTACCCGTTAATTGTGCAGTAAATAAAGCCGTGGCAGTGTGTTAATTAGGGCTGAGAGGCTGCCAGGGCAGTGCTGGCCGGGGGCTGGGAGGGAGGCACAGGGGTGTTATCAGTTGTGCTGACATGTGCCGAGCGCCCGGCAGATCCAGCGCGGGCTCCCCCGCTATGAAAGGGCTGCTGTCTGGAACTCTTGGCTCTCAGTCAAAGCCTCGGAGCCTGGAGATCAAGAGTTGGTTGGGTTGGTTGTTTTTCGGGGTTTTTTTCTCTCCTCTCTCTCTCATTTCTATTAGTTTTTATAGATCCACTTGCCCGCTCACAGGGGGGCTCCAGGCTGACTCACAGCAGCAGTGCGTGAGGCTGTGGAGAGGGGGGAAAGAAAGGGTGTAAAGAGACTTGCAGCTCTGCTTCTATTTACTCTTTTCCCACTGTTTCTAACCTCAGCCATCTAACAATACTTGGAACTTAGTCCTAAGATTGGGACTTGAAACTTTCCCACGGTTTGAACCTCCCTGGATTCAGAAATCTGCACGAGCCATTGCTAAACGTTTACCAAAGCTGTCTACTCTCAAGCTCCCAGGATGTTCCTAGGGCACCAAATGGAGATGCAGGATAAGAGATGGAAGTGACAGATAATTAGGAAATGTGAGGAGGAGGAGGTGATGAAAAAAGCCATTGGTTGTTCACAGAAACACTCTTGCAAAAATGCTTCCCAGACAGAAAACAGAAATCTAAATATTCTCATGTGAACTCTGTCATGTGCATCTACATCCCAAACTTATATCACTCATGCCAGTACCTTTTCTTTGCACCTCTATTCCTTCTCCACAGGACAATTCTTCTGAACTTGTCAGGATCCTAACATATAAAAATATGATGGTCTGTTATAGCAGTAAGTCAGTCCTGAGTCACCAATCCAGCCCACAAACAAATTGCACAATCAAAATCCAAGGAAATTCTGAAAGAAAAAGGAGGAGATGTCAATGCCTGAGAAATTATTATCTGATGGGGAGAAGTGGATGGATCTTGAAACAATTCAGTATTTTGTTGCTTGGGGGATTTTTTTCTGGAAGTGTAGCATTTTCTTAAAAGAAACCACAGGACTTGAGATATTGCAGTCCTGCAAACACAGCTGCAAGCTACAACCCAGGAAACACAGATCTAGTTCTCACTTCTGATTCATTACATCACTTTCTGCCTGGTGACCCCCCATTTCTGTCTGCCAGCAATATTTGTTATAATAACAATCAATATTTTATTGTAAGCTTGTTGAAGCATGAATTATCTCTTGCAGAATAAGTACAATGAAGACATTAAATCCAAGTATAGCAGGGAGTGATTTTTTCACAAGCAGAACACATGGTCTCTGTCAGAAAACACAGCTCATCTAATATTTATTCTCTACTTACATGAAAATAATAGATTTACTTTCCCATTCCTCCATCAACAAATTATCATTGTCAACTCATTATTTGCAGAGTAATTACAGAGATTCTATCCAGATGATCCTTGAACAACAGCAACAAAATAGTCAATGTCACTTTCTTCAGTATAAAAGCCATCATGTTCCTTAGAAAGAACTGCCAGAAATCTGTACAATTCACACAAAAATGCTCCCTTTGCCATTCAGATGGGAACATCCACAGGCATGTGGCAGTACCAGCAACACCAGAACAACACCCATTTCCAGTTCATTCCAAGTGGAAATCAGCCAGTGGGAGGTTCAACACCTTGCTGGGTCAAACAGCAAGTCATTGGCATGGACTGAACTAGAACAGAAAATTCTAGGATCCTCTCTTTGTCCTTAATCCACTCAGTTCCACTAGCCCAGGAATTCCAAACTGCATGCAAGCCAATTACTTTTTTTTTTTTTTTCCTNAATTCCAAATTTTATCAAAGCCAATTTTTTTTTTTTTTTTTTTTCCTTTTTAATGGGCCATAGTAGGGGCATTTTGGTCTAAAAAAAAAAAAAAAAAGACAATCTATCTTGTTATTGTTTGTCTGTCAAGGATATAATTTTTGGGATACAAATTCCACAGACTGTTTTGACAGTACAAATTACTGTAGGACTCGTGCAAAGAATGAAAATCGATTTCTCGTTCCCCAAGGGCATGTCCACACATGGGTGTATTGAATTAAAAGGTTTGAAGCAAAAGGTCCCTTTCACTTCTTCTTGGTACAACTCCTATTACTTGAAAGAGATATTTTGAAATACCTCACGCTTACATGCAGTTATGCATGGGGGTTTGCAGACACAACTTTAATTGGTCCCCAGGACCTTGCTTTGAAGTGATGACTCACAAAGAGTATTTTGTCAAGCCAACTGTGCCATAAAAATATTAAGTGTGGCTTAAAACAGTAAAGGTTTTATTATCCTGTTAACTTCCTGTCATGAAGCATTGCATTAAATTGTACTTTTAAGGGATTAATGACCTATTTGCTTCATTCCTTGCTGCATTTGTGGTTATAAAAGCTATTAAAAGCCATGTTTTCAACAACAGTGTTAATGAAGATATTGGAAAATCATTCATGCACCAATATATTCTAATCCATAGCATTAATCCAATTGCCTTTCCCTAGGAGAGTTTCTTTTAGTGCTCCCTGGGGACCTTGCAGCATTGTGGCCATTTTGTGGGCACAGCCAGAGAGAAGTTAAATATGAGAAAGAAACACAAGGAAAAAAAATCTTCCACCTACATTACATGAGTCTGAAGCCCTCTCACTCAGGAAGGACCATCCAGAAGTGTGGAAAATGTCCCTGTCAACATAAACAACAAACAGCACAACGTGCCACTGCCACAGCTGAAAACAAACACCAAACTATGGGAAACAGCCACCATTCCCCGGGTTGTTGTTTTGGACAGACACACTGCAAGACAGAAAGTTAATCCAATTCATTCCGTGAGAGACAGGTCTGCAAAATCAGCTTTGTGAAACAATGATGAATCCTTGAAGTTTTTGTTTATAAATAGAACCGAGTAATTGATTTCTTTGCTTGTTTGGCAAGTGTTTTATCCACAGAACTATGTGGTCCTGGGAAGCTGAAACCATTCATGAAATTCTGCTGAATTTCGCAATCACTTTTGACTAAAAAAGATTAAAATGTAGGAACGCTGAAATGTGTTGCACTGATGCTGGTTGAAACATTTCAAAATCGCATTTTTCACTTTTTTTTTTTTTAAAAAAGCATGCCTTGAGAAAAAAATGTTAAAAGTAAAACATTGCAAGCAGACTTAAAACAAGGTCACATTTTCAGTATCACAACTAACCCAAGCCTCCACTACTTGTGCAGCCTAACACAAACCTTTTATTTTTTCAGCTATCAAATTGCCAATCAGTAACAAGATAGGGACAGACTGCTCCATGCTGGTATTCTGATTGCCACCTCAGGGGTTTTCACACCAAGCTACCATCACCCAGAGTAAAAAGGACACCGGTCCAGCACACAGATGAGGCCCCACTGAAGAACAGTGAATGTTCAACACCCTCAGAAACTGCACAGCAGANAGACTGCTCCATGCTGATGTTCTGATTGCCACCTCAGGGGTTTTCACATCAAGCTGCCACCACCCAGAGTAAAAAGGACACTGGGACCCTGGTCCAGCACACAGATGAGACACCACTGAAAAACAGTGAATGTTCAACACCCCCAGACACTGCACAGCAGAGGAAAGGAGGGTTGAAGGTAAAAACAAGCAACCAACCAACCTCTCAAAGTCCTGCCTTTCCATGGACAGGATACAGGAGATCTCCCAGCTATGGGTACCTTCCCTGAGTGGTGATTTCAGCTCTCTACCCTCATGTGTTTCCTGGGAGAGGGGCTGTCACAAATGGGGGCTCAGCTTAGAAATTTCCTTAACCCCACACAGCCACTCACAGAGAGAACCCAGCTCAGCCAGTGCCCAGCCTGGTCCCTCATCAATGGATCTATTATCTACACAATGCAGTTTTTAACATCCTATATGAAAGCCCCATACATATTAAGACACATGGCACTCAATTTATTTACCTCAGAAAGGTGAAGAGATTCAAAAATTCTGACTAGTGAGTAATTTGTGCCAAAGTAAGGAAATAAATGTGAGCTTTCCTTGCTTCTAGTTTATCTTGTTATTTTTACTGACTGCATGCAGTTACTGATGGAAGAAAATTGGAGTGTGATTCTGAAAATGACTGAGAAACATTTGAGGATGCTGTTCTCGCAGTGGGATTGTGAAAAGAGCCATCTCTGACACCAAGGGGATATTTAACAAGTTGCTCCTTATACACTGTAGAGTAGGTGAGTTCTTTCTTTATATCACCATCTCACTGTAAAGACACAAGAATAGCAGTGAAACTGATGATGAGGAGTTTTTTATTCTCTAAGTAATAGTCATAGGCTACTTAAGAATGCCTGCACAGGCATTAAACTTTTTCTTATACCCCATTAGCACCAAAGAAAAAGGAGTGAGGAGCATTTTCAAAACTATTTCCGAGGTTAACTATTCCAGGGTGATGCCATTCACCACCAGCTGTGTGTGGCTTAAGATACCTGAGTGGTGTTAAAAGCGTAGATATGTCAGCTGAACTGGTTACTTGCTTTTTATATTTTCCTTTTATTTCTCTGCTTTTAAAATCTCTTTTAATGTCTTCTTTAGTTTTTTTTCTCTCTCTCTTTTCTCTCTNCTCCTTCCTTTCTGGATAGTTTCTTTGGCCTCTTCCTGCCTATTTCAGAACACAGATGGAATCTACAGCTTATTCAGACCCAGAATTTTAGGATGTGCAGGTTCTCCATCATGCAGTTGTGCCTTTGGGAAGCACTGAGTGCTGGAGAGGAGCAGCCTTCAGTGGTCAGGACAGTGAACAGCCACTGAACCACAATTTCCAAAGCCTGGATGTAGATCCTGCATCCACTGATACCAAGTGTTATTGATGCAAATGTTGATACAGGTTGGCAGCAATTTGCCAGAAGTTTTGGCTCTGCATAATTTGAGTTGACTCTGAAAACTATTGGAAACAGAAATAGCTTACAGGTTTAAAATAAAGCCAGCTGTTTATGAGGGAATGCTCTGGATTAAATGAGCTTTCAGAGATGTTGAAGAAAGGATTTTGTCTCAGATTTCTGGGAAGAAGATATGGATTTTTTTATTTAAGTGGTTTTTATAAATTTTGTATGCTGTATCCCTAAGAATCTCCAGTGACTCTGAACTTCTAAAACTTTCAATAAAGATAGAGACGGAGAGAAAAGCAAAAAATACATTCCCACAGCCATGCACAGTCTTTGGGAAATGCAGAGATAGCATAAGCAATAGCACTAAAAAATCCATACCACAGCAGATCAGCTCATCTAGTGTCAATGGAATTCAAGCTTTATTATTAAAAACATTTATTATTAAAAGCACTCAGAGAGCAAATGCTTGTACCTGATACTACATTTCTCAATTACTCTGATACATATGATATTTATATCAATGAAATAATTCTTCATACACGGGGAACAGAAGAAATATAGACTAACACAATGCTGGCTGTTGATTCTGATTGACAGCTGTGAAGCATGGCCACATCTGGTTGTTAAAGTTTAAAAGGATTTTTAAATTAGAGGTAGCGTTTCTGAGCCTAGCGCCGAAAAACCCTGACATTTGCAGCGCTGGGAGCAGGCTGTGAGAGGGATTTCTATCCTGGTTTCCCACCCAGGAGAATATATTTACTGTTCAAACATTTTGAGGCAGGCACCCATGGAAATCAACGGGAACTCTGCCACGGGTTTTAAGGGGAGCAGAATCTGTCCCTGTGTGTAAACACACAGCAATATTTTTTTTCCTCTGCCTGTTCAAAACCACCATCACAACTGGATGGAACCCGGTTTCAAACACTCAGACGTGGGGCCTCTTTACCACAGGAGTCTCCAACGATGTCCATCCTTAACACCACAGCAACTGCCAGCCCAAGGCTCTGAAATGCTGATTTCAATCAAAACCTTTCCTTTCAAATCTAGCTTAGGGTTTACTCACAGCGCAGAAGTGCTTCTCAGCGCTGGAATTTTCAGGATGCGATGCCGAGCCAAATACTGCAGGCACAGCTTGCTCATAAGGCAGCAATCTCGTGGCCCACCTTGGAGGCTCTAATAGGGCTACTGTACTCAGCCTCCCACCCTTGGTGAAGCCCACTAATGGCATCTGTTTTATAGCATTCACTCCTGCAACCTGCTAGCTGCTTGGCTCTCCTGCTGTCACAGGGAGGATGTGCTTTACTATGCTGCAGGTCTGGTGGAAAGTTGTCAGACTTCAAGCCAAACGTAAAAGCAGCCAGTGCTGAATAAATGACTTGAAATACTTTCTCCAGGGACCCCTTCCAGGTCCAAGATAGGCAGATTTGGCCAGTGTTTGTAGACAGTCTTGCTCAGAGGCAAATTAAAAATCAAAATACAGACACCGTTTGAAAAACATCGAAAGCTAGACTCAAACATCCACCATGTATTAAGACATTCTTATATAAAAATAACCACAAGGTTGCAAATTCATACTTTCCTACTTGGTGAGACCGACTGCAACCAGGAATAAACCTGGACATGTGTGGGGCAGACTGCGGTCCTGCCTTCAGAGAAAGCATAAAACTGGAGGTGGAAAGCTGGAGGGAGAAAAACAGGATGCTGTGAACCAGGCAATTGAATCCAGCAGTGGGTGGCACACGGAGCAGGACCCTCACCTGCCCCAGTGCAGCCCACAGGAGCTGCCCCAATCAAGCCAGTGGGACAAAGCAAGACACTCACTGTGGAAATAGTGAAGTTTTACCTGGGTACGTCCATGGTACTCTCAATACCCAACTCCCAGCCCATCCCTCCTCACCCCTCACATTGGTTCTGCTGGGGCTGGAGCCCACACTGCAGTTTGGGAATCTGGATGCCAGTCCTCAGTGCCAGACAGCAGGAACACGTCCTGCTTTTGCTGCGTGGGGTGAGAAACAGGAGGGGTTTGCCAGCAGAAGGTTGGCCAGGAGATTGGAGGGATCCTGAGATGGGAGGCAGGAGCAGATGCAAGGTGGGGCAAAGATCTCCAACAGTGTGGGTATCACAGAATCACAGAATGGCTGGGTTGGAAAGGGACCATCACAGATTTTCCAGTTCCCATCCCCTGCCATGGGCAGGGACACCTGCCACTATCCCAGGTTCCTCCAAGCTCTGTCCAACCTGGCCTTGGACACTGCCAGGGATGGGGCAGCCAGAGCTGCTCTGAGCAGTCTGTGCCAGGGCCTCACCACCCTCATAATAAAGAATTTACTCCCAATATCTAATCTAAACTTCTAAATCTCTTTCAGTTTAAAGGAATTCTTCTTTGACTCATCACTACACGTCCTTACAAAAAGTTCCTCTCCAGTTTTGTTGTAGGCTCCCATTAGGTACTGAATGAGGAGCCATGAGCAAATGCCACCTTATCTTCCTTCATTTTGGGGAGGTTTTGTACCTGCAGAGCATTAAGAAAGCCTCCACTCCAGCTGCCAGGCATGGCTTCATGAATGACACACAACTGAGGGGGTCAGGACATCACAGAATGGGTATAGAAGAGTGGTAAAGTGGAAAAAGAGACAGGGGAAAATCTTCAAGCTCGTTTTGCTGCCAGACTTTATCTCAGACAGCTACAACCTCAGACAAAACTAGTCACAGCAGCCCCTTCACATGATGCTTGTTCTTGGCAGTCACTCTTTAGATTCTCTGGCTGAGTTTATAGCGTGGCTACATAAGAGATTTTTGGGCATAACTGGGTGACACAGAGCGCTGCTGGGTGCCACAGCCCAGGATTGCCACCAGCATCTTGGACCCAGGCTGTGCTTAGGGATGACTTGGAAGCAGCCATGCAATTGCTAGGGCAAAATCATGTTTCCAGCTATAGCTTCTCACAGCACAGAAAGAGTAATCTCAGCCCATGAAGCTCTTTTTGCATCCTCCTGCTGTCCCTCTCTGTGGCAGGATCATGTAGCACAAGCCACCTCACTCTTCGTCACCCCAGTCATCACTGAAAACCCTCAGAGACCCAGGAACGGATCATTCTGCCTCTGCACATTGTTCCTCTTGCCACACATCACCCCTCTTGCCATATGGGACAGGCAGAGTCGTTGTGAAAGCTACAGAGCTCCCAAAAAAGCCACTCAGGGCATGAGTCATGTCTCAGTGCTGCTGTGGTTTGGTCAGCAGCTAATCACTGCAAATCCATGGCACAGCTGGAACAGAACACCCTGCCAGTCAGCACTGGCTGGCTGGGGACACCCTTCACTTCTATATCCCCTATTCTTCATTGTTTTCATCTGCTCATCAATCTCCTTCTGTGTGTGCCACTGGTCCCAGTGGTACAGCAGCAAAACAGAGAGGAGCCTGTGCTTCCATGAAAATGAAGTCTATCCTTCCATCCATATCTGAACAGGATCTCACTCAAGCACTTCATACCAAATGATTAAAATCTTAAACCAGTCACTGCAGGATGTACTGTTTGTGCAGTTACCAAAAATGCTCTTGTGTTACCTGGATTTGGGAAGTGCTTGAAAAGTGTTAAAAATGATAGTGAGGAAAAGAAAAATCCCCCAAGCAGTAAGGAGGAGATCAGAATCTGGGGCACATACCCAAACTGATATTTAACATAACCTTCAGCCAACTCAAACCCCACGTGGGACTGTATTTGTGTGCTTTAAAATGTTTGCTTGCACACCAAAAGTAAAATTGTGCCAAACACCATCACAGCTTCACTACAACTTATTTTAATTATCATTTTCAAGAGGAAATTGTGAAAATGTGAGTTAGGAGGCAAAAGGAAGAAATAACGTGGAATCGACCACATTCTCCAGCTGTTTAAGCACCACAGAGTTTTCTAGGGTAGGCAAGAACTTTGAGCTGTTTAAAAGTCCAAATTTTTACTTTAAAATAATAACAGCAACTTTGTTTTATGTATATTCATTAGGCATTGATATTGCTCTCATACTGTATCAAGGTGGGCTTGTGTGGGGGTAGGTGAAGAGCAAATTTCTGTAACCATCAGGGAAGGAAATGGGGACAAATAATCAAATTTGAAGCAAGAAAATGAAGATGCTTTTCCTGTGTTGCCCCAGTTAACTAGACATCAAATAATAAGTCAAAGTCGTGGGTTTGGTTTTGTTTTTTTAAAAATTTTTCTAAATTTGAAAAAAAAAAAAAAAAATAAAGCAAATCTTCTCATGGCCCTTAATGCATAGAAGAGCCTGGGAGTCCTGGAAGATGCCAGGAGAATTTCTCAACGTGTTCACTGACACACAAAATGCTTTAAAAGGTTACACAGAAAAGTCTGTCTTCAAGAAACTGATAGGACCTCATGCCAGCTCTGGGACACCTTTAATATTGAAAAGAGCTGCCAGTGTTTATTATTTCACATCCAATTTGTTGCCATAAACAGTTCAAAAGAAAGTGATTAGCTTCACATTAAAGAGGCTCTGCCAGCAAGGGAACAGAGCACGTCAGAGATGCCAGAGCCGGCGGCTTTGCTCCCGGCCTGTTGGGAATGCTTTCAAATCACACAGCACCAGACAGGAGCAGTGCTGCAGGCAAAAAGCAGAATAAACTGAAAGTTAAACAGTGTGACCGTGTGTGTGTGTGTTATTATTGTGTCTTGCTGGAGCGCTGTTATTGCAAGCCCAAAATGACATCATGATAAAAATACAGGCAAACCCATCATATTTTTGTAAGGGATCTCAAGGCTCTGCAATATTTTGACTAGAGGGGAAAGCAAAGCTGATCTCCCATCTTCCACAGCTAACAAGAGCTGACCTTCTCTGAATTTCCTTTGAAGGTTGTACGGTGCAGCAATAAACATGTTTCATGCAGTGCATGAATCCTGAGCTGAGGAAGAGTTTTAGATTTACACATACAAGGTGAAATGGAGGCATAGGACAGGGGAAAGAGACATGCAGTGAAACCCAGGATACACTCACAACATGGCTAACACAAATGCTAAAAATGCCACTAATCTGGGAACATGGATTGGAGAGATCATACCCCTTCCAATGCCACTGGTGTGCTCTAGTCAGCTCTCTCTCCTCCAATAGGGAATTATCACTGAAAAGCCTAAGAAAAGAGGTTTCCATCCTGATCAAGGGCTGCAAAAAGATACAATTATAATAACCCTCCACTCGTGGAAGCTTTTTACTTCACACAAACAATCCAGACTCAAAGACATATATTTATTCTAGATAACAAGATGCACTGCTGTTGCAAAGGCAGGCTGTGCACTTGGTGTAGAATTTAGCACAGCAACCCCTGGCAACATTTTCTTTCCCCCATCGTGGGGAAGTCTGCATCTGTGCTGGAATAGGTTTGATAGCTACTTAAATATTTACTAAAGGAACTATATTATATGCTAAATATTTACAGAATGTATGGTATACTTCACAAGAGCAGTGAACTATAGCTGTGGAATAAGTGCATTGGGTTTATCCTAGGTATATCAGCTTACTTCTGGAAATGTTCTTGAACAATGCAAGGTGTGACACTTTTATAGCCTATGGTAAATGGGAGTTTGTGTTAAAATTATATTTGGAATTGCAAGTTTAGGGCAGAGCATGTAGATCATTAAGAAGTCATTAAATTTGTCTTACCTAGGGTGTAGATCCATACAAAACTCGGGAATGAATAAATCTTTATATTTCAAATGATAAGATTATTTTAACTCTGTGGTTTTTATGTGCTGGAAGTGTTAAATGTTTAATTGGGCACTCAAAATCATGTCAAGTGAGAGGGTCCATCTAGAAATTAATTTCTTTTAGATAATGCTTCCCTTAAAGTTGAAGGGAAAGCTTCACAGAGGTGACAGTGACAGGAAGATTTTTGGAGCAGGGACCCAGATGAATGTGTGCACAGACTCTTTTATACACATACCCAGACCAAAAGCCGTGGAACCACAAGGTCCCTCCAGGTTCCCACCAGAGGAGCAGCTGAAGGTGTCATAGATTGGCATGAAAAGAACCCTGGTGCTGTGGCCAAACAGGCACCAGGTTCTGTGTTCTGGTTAAAACACACAGAGAAAAGGGAGTTCTCATTCCTGATTTCGCTGTTAAGTTCTACCAAGGCAGATCCATCCTGATCTGAATCTGCTGAGGAACACTCCTTCACACCAAAACCCTCTGAATGCAACAGAGCCCACCTGACCCAGCACAGATTAAACCAACAACCACATGGAACTAGTTCACTGTGAAACACTGACAGGGTGCTAGGAAAGGCTACACATCTTTCTCTCCCCTATCCAGCCACTCTCTGGTGCAAAATCAGTGAGATTCAGCCTAAGGCTTTTGCTCTGAGTATTCCCCACTGGCTCCTTTTTCACAGAGATCACCTGCAAACCATGAAGATCTGTGATGGCAAAGCCTGGGAAGTGTTTTTTTCTGAGATCATCAAAAAAGTACTGTGCAATATTCTCCCAGGTATTTGTAGGAAAGGATCAACTAAATAATTTTCACAGTTGTTGGCCCTTGTGGGATTCCATCAGTGTCACAACACAACATCAAAACTGGTATTTGTTCTGCAGATTCGAGCCACAAATTGATAGATCATTACTTCCAACAGAAAGGCAGTCTTAAGTGAAAAATGCAAAAGGTGCAGTAAAGAAATTTGGGTCCTAAATATTCCTTAACAGCTACTGCTGTCAGAGAACAAGGGACAGAGAGATGTGCATGGCTGGTCCCTCTTCCCAAAATTATCTACAACATGCAAGGGATTTCCCAGTCATGGGAAGCACAGGAGATGGGAGAGGAAATGAGAAGGTGCAAAATGAGATGTCTCTCAGCATTGGATAAAACAAACTCTAGCTTAAAGGAAGCACAAAAGTGGTGGATAGGCACCTGCACAGAAGTGGTGTGCATCCAAACCCAGGTTATCACTTTGTTGTACAGATGTAGACCTTTTATTTCCAAGTACTTTTGTTTCTCTGTCTCTCTTCCTTTGAAGATGCACTTTCCCTGTTGCTAGACTTCCTGCTTAAATAAACCCCACTGCATGGATCTCCTGCGTCACACAGTTCCTGTTTGCTGATCACTGCTCCACAGCTTTCAATGGACAGGACAAATAAAACATATCTGCAATTTCTTATCTGGAATGCATTGCACAAAAACTGTGGAGATTTGAACTGGAAGAACTGCACCTCCACACTGGAAGTGAGGCACTATTTCTGTCCAGATAACATGGCTCGAGGGAAGCCAACCCAATTTCACTTGTTCCACTGAGCAAACAGTGCTTTCAAAGCTGCAAAGGTTTCAAAAGAGGAAGATACAGAAAGCTGCTTAGTAAAATCTACAGAAACAGCTCAGAGTGATTGACTAGACCTTCTAGATGTCTAATTAGAAACACTTCAGAAGGCACTTAAGCACTGAACTTTTGAATTTGAGTCCATTCTGGAGAGCCTGAAATGTAATGCCTCCATGTTTAAGGCATTACAGACCATGATAAAAGAATCTTTGCCCCTTTTTCCTATGTTCCCAGTGCTGTACTTCTCTGAGAACACTAAAATTACAGGGTACTCTGCACCTCAATTCACTTTTTCATTACACCACAACATTTTCCTGACCATTGCCTTCATTCACTTTTAAAGCACAAGTGCATTTGAATCCTGACAAAAAGACTGGCAGATTTTAGCATTAATATATATATGATCCATGCTTGCTACAGAGAGTGGAATTCAAATCCCAAATTTTCTGCCTCTGAAGAAAATCTTGAACTTCTGTGAAGACCTCCCACAGAAACCAGGAAAGAATTAATGGGCTGCTGAGTTCCTAATATGTCCCACCCTGTGGCACCTGAAGGAAGTAGGTGTTAGACTGGCAGGGAACAGCTTGACAGGTTGAATTTCCAGCTATTTATGGTGGCTGACTGAGGGGCCTGGAGCCAAGGACGACAGCTCCCAAGTAAATCCTGCCTTTGGCAAAGAAAGCCTGGCAGAAAAGCAGGGATTTTTCTTGCTGCCAGTGACTTGGGGGTCTCTGATACCAAGTGGGGTGGAAGTATTTGCTGCTGGTTTTTTCCTTTCTGATTTTTATTGATCACTGGAGGGGTGAGGAGGCTGCTGAGTGCTGGGCTCAGAAGGGGTGAGCGGGTTTATGTTCCTGTGTGTTTACTTTGGACTTTCAGGGGCCATAGAGAGAGTGGAACTTTTTATGCAACGCAGCTGGCAGAAGAAAATCTCCCCGATTTGAGGGTGTTGGAGGGCGGATGGATCAACAAAAATTCAGAAGGAAACAATTTCAGAGTTTCTATTAAATTGTGCTGCTCGGAAAGGGGATGTTCTCTGGGCATCAGCAAGCATGAACATCCTGATTTTGATGCACTGTACAGATGTTTGATGTGTAGACATCTTGGGGTAAATATTTTATTTTCTGAAAAACAGACAATTTAATTATCCCACATAAAGCCTCACAATTTTTTAGCTGGTTGGTTGGTTTTGGTTTTGTTTTGTTTTTTTTTTTTTTGGTTTATTTTGGTTTTGGTTTGGGGGTTTTATGGTTTCAGGTTTAGGGTTTTTTTGGTTTTGTTTTGTTTTTCTTAAGAAAATACCAAAAACTAGTTACCCATACAAACTGAAGAAAGAAGGGACTATGTTTACTGGGAGATTTGCCAAGGCACAGGATATTTAGGTGTAAGTCTATCCTCTTCCTCCAGGATTTCAAATCCCCATGTGGGACACACCCTTATCTTTCCTACAGAGGGAAACCACCCTGAGGTGTTTTGTTCTCAGAAAGTTCCTGGAGCTGTTTCACCTTGGAGTATCAGCCAAAGTTCTAATCCTTGTACAAATAAATCTTCCATACTCATACATATTGTCAGTAAAACAGGGATGATGCCCTCCAGTCCCACATGACCATGCTTAAATCATTTTGTTGGCTATGGCATTATCACAGCCTGTGAGACAAGGATCCAACACCTGGATACAAGATTTTTTTTTTTGAGATCCTATTGTGCAAGAAAACAAACAAACAAATTTTAAAAATCTCACAGCACCAGGATTTAAAGTAAAACATTTCAACCTCACCTCACACCACATTTCTTGGTACAAGGAAACACAGAAGTGCTTTGCTGGTCAGAATCTGAAGTATGAGAGCAATGCTTTCTCAGTGACTCTCCACCAGCATAATTGTAGAGATGTTCACCTTCTCCCCAGATATTCCTAGGAAAACATCACTCTCCTGATTTTTTCAGAGCCAGTATATTTGATAAACTTGTGTTAACACAATGGACAACTTCACAGTGAAATTCAAAGACCGCAGATGGGGCATATCAGAGATCACACTGCACCAAGGCTCTCCAAGCCTCTGCCTCTTCTTTCATCAGCCAGTTGTACAGTTAACATCCCTTTGAATTTTTTCAGAACTATCTAATTCACTCAATCATGTGCCTAATTCCAAGCTGGTTCTTTTCATTAACATCAAAAGGCTTTGGATCAGTCTCTACTAAATAAAAAAAAAGAAGTTTTTCTACAAGGCTGTTGTGCATTTTTTATCAGGTACACAATAGTGCTTCTGTGGCTCCTGTCCCTGCCTCACCTATCATCACACACACTTTGGCAGATAACATGGCATTAAAGACCATCAGTGTCCTCCAGGAGAGCTCCAGGAAGGTTTCTTGTCCTGCCAAGCAGCAGCTCTGATAAGGGATCACCTGCACAAGCAGCACATTCTTACCTCACTACCAACATTCTCTTCCAAGTACACAGATGTCTTGTCACAAAATTACTGTGACTGAAAGGGTTTGAGGTGCAGCAGGAGGGATGGGAAGAGGGGGAAAAGGAGTTGTTTTAAAGCCATTTCTGCCTGATTCTGCAATTGAAAGTTGCTTGGAGGTTGCTTATGCCTGGAGGTTAGAGAATGGCTGTCCCTTAAGCATCTCTTTCCTAGTTTTACCTCCACCCCTACCACCCAAAATCATGTTTTATGGGCTGCAATTATCATCAATCAATAATTTACAGCTTCAAAATACACATTCTCAAATGACACAGCTCTGGTCTTCATAATTAAGCAAGGCCCTACCTGTAAGAGGGCAAAACTTCCCTTACAAGCAAATAAAAAGGCATTCAGTGGGATACCAGAGAATTTTAACAGCCCCAGCAGAAAAAGTAAATTCTAATAACATGTCCAAAGATGAACACAGAGCCCTTGGAACATCACCTCCCAAACCACTGCTTAGTTGAAAGTGTTCTAACTTCAGTGAATGGTGTAAAACTTGAAATTAGTGAATTAACACAATTAAGTTAGTTAACTGTTAATTAAGACTTTCAAGGGAAATTAAGTAATGACACTTTTTACACTTCAGACCTTGCACAGCTGGAGTTGTGCCCTTGAAGAACTACAGATATTTCCCTGCCCTTACACTGTTGAAATCCCTGATACTGTCAATCCTAAGTACAGAAAAGTACTCAAAATTCCACAAAATAATTTTTTTCAAAGCATGACTAATAAAAGTAAACCAGAAAGTTTATAGAGTAAGTAATTTTGAAGATGCTGAAAATTATTTATAAAAGGTGTTCTTATCACAAGACACACCCTTTAATACAGCTGGAAAATATCCGAGAGTGGAAAATCACCCGAGCCACTAAAAAAAAATAAAAAATCATCTGAGCAACAAATAAATTTCAACTGAAAAATAGAATTAGGGAAGGATGATTCAGAGAGCTTGTGTTCACTGCTCAATCTTAAATAATGGTCTAAGTACCAACAAACAGGAAACATCTTTGCTCAGGTTGAAGGTGTGCAGCACATCATGTAACTGGGTACTCTAAAAACAGACCCTGTATAATCAGCCTTCCACTAGGAAAGTGTGGGAATTGCAAAGATTCCTGGTTTACTCTCCTAATTGCAATAAGGAAACCGAATCTTACTTTAGAAAATATAGATATTCACAGGATGTAACAGCATGTGTTCACTGGTAATGTCACTGCTTTTAGAAAAAAAAATCCCTATAGCATGTATAATTGGGAGAGTAATTTTAAATCTGTGAATGCATGATCCCTATCAGTTCACAAAATCCAGACTCCTTTTCCAAACTCCACAAACAACAAAAAACCAACCCAGAGGTTGCACTAAACTCGGCTCAGGGCTGGTTAGATGGAAATCAGAGTCGGAGAATGGCAGTAAAGGGGTTTGAATTTTCTGTCTGAGAGGATCAGCTCTGGTTCCTAAGCCTTACTGTGGGGCTGGGGAGCCACCCTTTGGTCACTGCTCTAAGTGCAAAATCAATATAACCGCACACTCTGACAGCTTCTGCCCTCTGAGGAGGGCTCTTGATGAACACCTAGAAATGTGCTGCTCTTGCCAACAGCTACTGCAAGGATATCTCTGGTTTAACACCATTTAGAGAGTCTATCTTACCTCACAGGGATGGTAGGGAGGAGTAATTTCTGTATGTGGGGGGCTTTGAGCATGTTATGTGCTAAATGTTACACTCTGTGCCCTCTGTTCTCTGTCCTGTTATGGACACAGACCAACTCCCACAAACAGAATGGGCAGCATCATGCCTCACTGAAATAATGAAAGGAAACTGAACATTTGTAGCTTTGTAGGTTTCTCTTCTCAGAGCCCAAAACTGACTAAATGGAAAGGTTGCACTTGAATTACAAACTACCTTGTGACAGACACAGATGAGTGTGAAAAGGAGAGCAGCACACAGAAAAGACCAACCAACTGCTACCATATGATTTCAGCAAAACGGGCTGGACATTGATGTAAAAAGGCAAAATCCCCAAAAAATGTAAAACACAGATTCTAAGCTCTAGAGAGGTCAGCCGACATGGCAGAAAGGGAAACCCATGGAAAGCAGCCAGAGAGATTAAACTTAAGCCCCACACAACTCTTATTTCACATTGAAAACCACAAACCATTCCCAGAAAGGAAGAAACTTTTATGCTCACTCTTAGCCTTGATGTGAGCAATCTTTTTAAATACTTCTGCATTTTACGAGGAAGGACTGAGTTCCCAGTGTTCTGTTTACTCCTCCCTCAGGATTTTGGGGACAGTTGTTCTTTCTTTCAACTCGGGATCATCCTCAACCATAGTCAGCCTTTGCTGGTCACTATCAAGGGGAATCAGTCCATGAGGCAGAGAAGATAAATAGTGGGCATATAAAGCACTGGGTAAGTCAGATACAGCAGGAAAGCAATGGTCTGGAATTTAGATACAGACTTGGGAACATCAGGACCTGGAAACTTAGATGAACTACAGACTGTTGGGTGACCAAAGAGAAAAAAAGAAAGTAGAAAGGGAGGAAACAGGCTGGAAATAGCCATTAGTTCGAAATACAGGTAATTAGCAGAGGTTGAAGTAATTAGCACTTGCTGAGGTAATTAGCACTTGCTGAAGCAGTCAGAATAGCCAAGGAAGCAGTTACAGCACTGAGGACAAATGTACTTCGCATGCTCAGGAACTCTCTCAAACTCTGCATACCAGATGAAGTTTGTGTTCCCACAAGATGAACATTCCTACTCATGTGTCACTTTTGGAGATGCAGATGCCAGGAGCTGGAAGGATCTCTCCAAGCCCACATGATAAGTTGGGAGCAACATGAGGACAAGAAAGGAATTTCCAGTTGATCAGACTGCAAGGACTCTTCAGCTACTTATAAAATTAAGGGCCTTTTCCTCCCACCACCAGAAAAAGGAGAGCACACTGGATCATTGAACATTTTCACTAGCTAAAAACCAGTGTTTAAATTATTTTGCTAGTAGCTCTCAGACACTTTTCCTTGCCCCAAAATATAAAAAGTGTATATGAAGTATAAAACTGATAGAAAGAAAATGAACAAGGCACAAGACAGTCATTATTGTGTGTGGTTTCTTTCTTGAGGTATGGGGCCACACACACTGCATACTTTTCTGTAAAGGATTTTGTTAAAAAAAAAAAAAGCATTTATTTTTATTTCAGTCTGTAGTAATGCAGTACGTTTAGATTATTACACTAATTAATGCTACCACTAAATTAAACATGTTTTGATTTGTGACTGCAGTACTGTTAGATGTCAGTGTAGGAGGCACTTGCACCATGGACTGACAAAAGGGTCTGACTGTATTTACAGTCAGACACATCTTTGTCTTCTGCATTTGAGCAGGTTTTCAAGGTGGTCACTTGATTGCTGAAGTTGAAACCAAAATAAACCCAGTATGGAAAGGCCTCTTCTGAAAAGAGTAATCACACCTAAAAGATGATGTCATAGTTTTTGGAGTTACAGCTGCACCAAGAAATGAATGGGTTTGAAAGGACTTGATTTGATACTCCCCACTGCAAACCCAGGAGTGATGGGGTTTCTCGGTTCATTTGCTAGGAAAGAGAATGCTGCAGCCTGGATGTGATTCCCTCCACCAATATTGGTCACAGTCAGTTGACAGTAGGGTACTGAATCTGGAGCTGAAAAGAAATTTAGGGAAACAAGCAGCATAATGTGACCGAGGTAATTTATCACCAGGCAATGGCACCCTGCTTTTATTTATTCTGAAACACTTCTGAAAGAAGCATGTTGTGAAAGTCACCTTATTGCTCCACTGCAGAAGAGCAATTGTGTGGTCTGATACTGCTGTCAAAACACAGCAGCTGCACAGCATCTTCAAAGGAAATAAAAACACATCAACATGGACTTAGCTAACTGAAGTCACACAGAGCTGAGTGGCAGGCACCAGTTTGGGCTGAGGCATGACATTTTCCACCAGGCTGCAAAAGTTCCACCCAAAAAGGTAAATCTTAAGACATCCAAAACACCTTCTGTTGTGGTTGCTTTCATCCTAAAAAAATGTTCAAACACAAATGCCCTCATTCTGGAGAAGTTTCCTGAGATTTTCTGTCTGGGTTGCTACAGCTGATTGGAAGCACCAAGATTCATGTATGAGCAGTGATTGCCAAGGCACTTTTAAGACTGGTAACTCTTTAGCAAGAACGGATTCCATTCAAAACCATGGAAAAGCAAGGAGTTACAAGGACCTTGAGGGAACCATTGCTGCCTCCTCCTCCTCCTCTGCACAACAGGTCCCTATCTTCAAAAGAAGATTCAGATTCCTGAATTCTAATGAATCTAATGCATTCTAATCTCTACACAACAGGAATGTGTTCAGGTGCTTTAAATCCCATCTTATCAGGTGGATAAACAGTGGGAGCAGAACCAGCATACCTGAAATATGTTTAGCACATGTCTAACCTGGCTCTTCTCATGGTGACCCAGAGCTTTTCCTCTCCTTGTTGTGAGGACACATTTCCAGACCTGGGCAGGCACCTCAAGAAGATGGTTTTGCCCTTGTCAGCTACAAGGAGAAAAGGGACCAATCACGGCTGCAGTTCTCTGAGGCAAGAGACAGGAACTGGGGGAAGCTCCCACAGTGTCCACTCCAGAAATCACCACGAAGGAGTGTTCACCTTACAGTGCCCTTTACAGAGAGGAACAACACTGGGTGGCAAACCTGAGGCAACCTCTTCTGGACACAAGAAAGAGCCAACAGTCACATGTCCATGCTCTGGGGGTCATGTTCAGGGAGCCATTTACAAGAGCCAAGCCCTCCATGTGTGTCCCACAGGAGCGTTAGCAATCAGGATGTGCCTGGAGCAGGATCACCTCTGCACAAGCTCAGGGACATTTTCACAACAGGCAGCTTGGTGCCAACTGCAATTTGCTCTTTAAAACCCAGTTTTAAGTAGTACAGAACACAACAAGGTAACTAAAACTTAAAACCTTTATGACAATTAGGAAACTCCATTCTTTGAATAAAGAGCCTTTTTTACCTCGATCTTAATAGTAGCAAGAATTGCTGCCAACGTCCTTTAAAGGAGCATCTACTTTCCAATCAGCAACTGTAGCCTCTAGGTAATTCCTATCAGTCCCTGGCAAAGCATTGCACTACAAATAACCCAGAGGAAGTTCTTGATGGGACCTGACTGCTGGCCCCTTTTAGAATCTCACTTGCTGTCATGGAAGTACAAACTGTCATGGGATAGTACAAACAATTTGAAACTGTGTGCATTTGACAGAACATTGCTTGAGTAAAAACTGTACTTTGAAAGAAATAAACCCTGTTGTGGTTTTGATTACACTAATTATTTACTTTATTGAATTAAAAAAAAAGTTTTTAAACATTTAAAAACACTTTAAAAATGTGTATGTTTTGTTCTACACTGTCTATTAAGACAAAGGATAAAACCAGACTGGATCAATTTTGCCTTTGGAACGCCGGAATCAGTTGCCAAAACAATAATTTGAAGTTTAAATTGCAAACAATACTTGGTGAAATTTTAATCCAAATGAGTAAAATGTTTAAATCGACATCCTAAAAATGTTTCTGGAAGCATTTCTCTTCATATTGGATTCTGAAACCTTTTTAAAGAACAGAATCAGAAATTGCCTGCATTATGCAACCACATTACATTCTGAAAAGGGAATTACTAAGAGAGAGAGCAATATTTCATCAAAGAACGATTAATGAACTGAAAAGAAAACCTTTGTGCTGTTACACCTCTCGCTCATCAGGCAAATACATGGAACAGATCAGAATGTTTTGTCCAAAGGCTGGGAAGCGCCCCAATGACTCCCAGCTGTCCATGAAGATGTTATACTTCAGGAAGAGACGCTGCTCCACGTTGTAAGACATTAGAATATTCCTACTCAAGATATAGACTCCATCATTGTGGAGAGTGCAAGTCAAGTTAAGGCCTGATTTGGACGAGTTCTCGTTGAGGTAGAGCCACTCTTTGGTGGCGGTGTTGTAGGACTGCACCGTCAGCACGTCCTCGCTGGGGCTGGATCTCTGGTTTGGCCTGAGGTCCAGGATGCAGCCCCCCACCAGGTAGATGGTCTCCTCCACAGACAGCATCTGCTGCTTGCGGACGTGCACGTCGCACAGCTCCAAGTTGGTCCAGGAATCAGAAGTGGGACAGTACTGCAGGATGCTCATGTTCCTCCCTGAAACACAGAGGAGATATTCACAGATAAATAATTCTGTCAGAAGGTACTTGTGGGTGAGAGTTTTTCTTTCCTACAAAGCATCCCAGCCTTTACTACAGATTGCTCAAACACTTGGCAGGGCAAGCCAGGGGAAAAATGGTGAGCACTGACAAGTGCAGCTCTTTGCCCTTGAAAAGAAACTTTGAACGTTCTGTTCCTTGGCACAGGGGAAAAAAATTATGCTACTTCTGGCACATTACATGATGTAAATTGTCTGGACCCATAGATTTTAGCAGAATAATCCCTACCTTTTAGTTTATGCTTTTAATTTTGTCTCTGATTGATACATAAGTATTTTTTTACAAATAGTGAAATGGAGCAATACTCTCCTCTCCAGAAGTGGTCACAGATGAATCAAACTAACATGAAGACAGTACACTTCATTAATGGCTGTCAAGGGATGAATTATCATACAAGCTTAACTTTGATACTCCACATTTCATTCCATAAATCAAAGTTTCATGGAATGAAATTTGCAAAGCTGGTTACATTTCAGCAAGTGGCCTGGATGACCTAAGGGCACTTTATAAAGAGAGAAACACACATTTCAAAATCATCTAAGAGCCAGGAACTCTCTGCTCTGCCATTAAGCAGAGGCTCAGAAAGAAGCTGAAATCATCTCCATAATTCACAGCTCAGTGGCTGCATATGTTTGCAATAGTGTTATTGCACACAACTGTTACAATGCCACTCTGATTTATGGTGAAGACCCAGCTGTGCCCAAGGCTTCACCAAATTATCACAGAATGCACACGACCCAGTAAATTCAGTTCCAGTCTCTGGAGACCTGAGCTCAAATCCAATCTCAAGTGACAAGCAGGAATAGGTTTGCAGACTCCAGACAGGTCTTTTATTAAATCTGCTCCACGTTACCAGTCTGTCCTGCATGATGACTTCCAGATGAGCTCCCAGGGGGAAGAGCAAACAGGGACATACTGACAAGTTCTGTGAGGGCACAGGTATAAATAGCCAGAAATATAACTGGACTGTCATGAATGAACTGCATCAGTGGCATGATCAGGGAGGTGCTGCTCCATCCAGCACTTGCACTCTGATTATTTTCATGGCAGTGCTCTGTGAAACTGCAGCTCTACATATAGATGACCTTTGTCTACAACCTATCATTCTCTGACTCATTAAGGCGAGGAGAAGTCCCAATTAAGTTTCTAGGACTATCTATAGCAGTAAACTTCCCCTCAAAAATGTGCTATTTGAGAGGAGGAGTATGAAATAGATGTTCATTGCAATGTGGCCCTCACATGCTCAGTCCACAGCCTGGGTCTTTTATATCCACTGAAACAACAACAACAAAAAAACCCCAAAACAAACCCACAATATGAAATATGAACACTACAGTGCCTGACGTGGAACTTCTACTAAGACCTAGGTTCTATTCTAGGATCTAAGTGAGAGCTGCAGACTCAAGAGAAGGACTTTATTGAAGAAGTGTCATTATAATTTACAGTGGGGAATTCGAGATCTTGCCATCTTTTGGAAAGTGCAGTCTCAGGAGAAAGCTCTACACAAATTTTAAACAATAGCCCACAAAACCTACCAAAACTGAGGTATATACAGAAATACCAAAAATTACTAAAAATAACATTACACAAACCCCATTAATTGCTGTACGTGTTTTATGTACTAAACGTAGCAAATCAGCAATTAAACCTTAGTGTTTTTCAGATCTTTAGGTCTTAACATTTTCTGACATCAGCCTAATTCAGAAGGAAAATCACCAGTGTTACTGTGGCAATTCTGGCTTCTAAGTCTGCTACCTGTCCTAAGCAAAGATGTCACAGAAAAACTGATTCTGTACTCTTGGTCAGGCAATTATTTATAACAAGCACAGGTGTTTGTTGTCCTGAGTGATCCTGGATTTAAACAGAAGCCTAAATGTGCTAGTTATCCACTGCTCAAAACTTCCTATTGTTTTACTGCCCTATATCCATTGAAAAAGGCTTTTAGGAAAAGACCTGGGCAATGACAGAGGTTTGGAGGGCAGCAGCAATCCCCTGGAGTGGGGAGGAAGCCAGAGATAACCCACAACTCTCCTTCAGCTGCACCCACAGGCAGCAAGTACTGAGTCAGGGCCCTGACACAGGGCAGCAATCCCAACTGCACACCCCTTGTTCAAGAGTTTTGAAGGAACAGGATGTGAATCAGCCATGTGCTGATCTTCCTCTTCATGACACCAGGAGTAGACAGTCTGATGAAAGCACAGCACAAGCATCAGAGAAGGAACTTGCAGAGTGCAGAGGGTGTAGGAGAGAATCTTGTCCTTTTGTGATTGTGTAGCATTCTTAACCAAACCAGGGTTTTTTCACCTTATCTCTTCTTTCTATCTCTCTAGATAAAAATGCCAAACCCCTAACCCTGGTCTCCAGAAACAAGGTTTTCCCTTAACCTGTTTCAACCCCTTCTCCTCGTTCTCTTGTCTCACAGGATGTTCCCCTTTGGATCTGACTTCTCATGCCAGACATCTCAGAGCTCCAGTGCTGGACATGAGAGAGCACAATGGCCCCACAAGATCCTGTAGTGGGGGTGACCGGGGGCTGAGACTGCAGTACAGCACAGCACAGCTCTCCATACAGACACAGGCACATTTCCTCACAGAAGCCACCAGGCTCTGGGTCAGAATGGTCTGGACAAAATGAGTTTGAGGTTTTCATTACCAGAAGGACCTTAACGGGTGGCAGTGTACCTTTTATAAACTTTAAAATGATTCAGAGCTCAAATCTGCTAAGACACCAGAAGCTTGTTCTAACATCAGTTTAGCTTTGCTTGGAGCACTGTCTGTAAAAGCTGATCTCTCCTCTAATTTCATTCTTTTTGGAAAGAAAGCCCTTAAAACTGCTGTGGTCAACTGAAGTGGGCAAAGGCCAAATTCAAACTTACGAAATCCTGGTGAATACTGAACATTTGACATGTTTTAAAAATTGACTTCTAAAGCTCTGAGAAAATGTCTTCCTCCCAAAAAATGGCACTATGTACTTAAGGAATGAATAAATGGGAGCTCTATTTAGCTGAACTTGTTTGCCCACTGGATAAAAAAAATAACTGTCAGAAGAGAATGAAACTTCAAATCCTTCCCTCTGTACAGTGTCCTCAGAAAATTTGGTATAGAAATTAAATAAGCTAAAAGTTTTGGTTCTTGCTTCAGCTTTTGATTGTTCAGTTCAGTTACTAAGGTATAGCTTGAATTTGCCTTTGAAACACTGAAATACTGTAGTGAAAAGACCATGACATCTATTAATACATGAGAAACACTAAAACAGGCAGATACTTTCTACGAATTTTTCCTTCTGACAGTCTAAACCAGGTATCTAAAAAGTAAACAAAGTATATCTGTTGAGACCTCTCTGTGTGATCAAAATCTAAGAAAAGGGGTAGTGGCTAAGCTGGGCACTGAAGTACCCATCAGTTTGTTGTCTCCAAATAACAGAGACCGAGGTCCACACAGGCTCTGAAAAACACCATAAATACCTGATTCTTCCCTGACAGAGCTATTGTTTTGTTTGTCAATTATTTTCTACCAGCAAGCTATTTTTATGTGTTTTAATTAGCATTACACAGCCTTCTACACAAGTTCAAAAGCTTTCCTGGAAAACAGGAGAAAATTATCTGGGTCATGGAAACAATCAGGTAAAAACCACCAAGGAGCAACAGCAAACTTGTTACCTCGTGCAGTGTATCCCCCAATAACGTAGATCTTGCCCTTGCATTCACCGGCTGAGAACTCTGCAAGAGGGTGTGGCATGGATGCCACAAAGTTCCACCAGTCATTCTCCGGGTTGTAGCACTCCACGTTGGAAAGGGACTGGCCACCGATGGCATAGAGCTTTCCACTGACAGCCAGGAGCTTGAAGTTGGATCTGAAAGAACAGATTGCAGCACTGAAATGAGCTGCATCCATGTGCAGAAACATAGAGCAAAGTTCCTCCTACCCAGGCTCCGACACGCTCATCACCACCCACAGCTTGCACCACCACTCGAGGTGTCTGCAGCATCTGAACTGTTCTGTGCAGGGCCAAGATGCTGTAACTACACTGCAATGACTGGGGACAGTAACCAGTGACAGTCTGAATGTTATTGATGATGCTGCTGAGACTGAGGAATATTTTATTTTGTATTTCAGTCTGTGCCAGTTCAGCTCTAGATGTTCAGTTAACCAAAGTGCTCAGCAGACAGCTCGTTTTTATTAGGCTTTTAGCAATGTGCCATTGGTAGAGAAAAATGCATTACACGGACACACAGTGAAGGATATAATTGCAGTTAAAACTGCAAAAATTTCAAACAAGACTTGATGGATGCCTACTGATGCACACTTCTTTTAGACTGTATTATGGAATCTCTTTAATAACCCTAATAAAAAAAAGGCAATTTAAAGTGGAACACATTGAATCCTGTTCTGCAAAAGAAAGAAGAGAGAATCTTCTGTACCCTATTCATCATTAAACTAATAAATACATCCTCTGAAACAAGATCTATCTGTAAATTATATTCTACCCATAGCTGAACAAAAATTATATTGTATCCCATGAGCAATGCCCTCCAAACTGATCATTTATTTCTTAGTCTGTTCCACTGTGCTGTCAAAATTCACACATGGCAAAGGGCAACTTCCTAATTCCTGAAGCACGAGAAGTCTCCTATCTCACATCCTGAAGGTAACACAGACAGAAACAAATGGTCCACGGGTATTAAAGGTGCAGGTCTGGAGAAAGAAACTGGAGGATGTGAAGACAGAACTCCTGCAGCTCTTCCTTCCAGCTAGGGAGGCTGGTCTAGCAAAGGATGAGCTTTTCCTCTCCCCAGGAACAGTCTCGCTGCCTAGCAAGGTTGTTCCTTCTCTTGTGCTGAGCCAGCTGTGATTTTACCATGAGTATCCCAATCAACTGGATGTGTGGCAGTCCCTGGAGCGCACCAGCTCAGTGTAAAGCCAAACAGGGAACTGTGTTACATCTGTAAAACTGAGATGATATTTCAGACCTGCACTGGCCTGCTGGGCAGCAAAGGGAGCTGCACTCTGCAGGAATCCAACCTTCAAAACTTACTGCTAAGTACTTTTGCAGGGTTTTGTCTGGGCAAAATGAACCCTGCCTAGCTACAGACCGCCCTGCAACTTCTTTTTATTAAATATATTGAGAAAAAGGATCTGTTTCCAGATGGAATCACTTTGCTCTTGTCAGTCTGATACATCTTTGGAAACGAAAATGCTCCTTTGAAGGATTTAATTGCTTTTTATTCTTTTTTTTTTCCCCTTGACATTTATTATTAGGTCAGTCTGTTCATATTCTCTCAATAGCAATTATGCTTTCCAGTTTAGAAAATCCAGAATAACATGGCAATCAACAGCAGGTATGAGATGAGGATAACTGCTTGCAAAACATTATGATTTTCAAAGCAATATACCTGTGGTAAAAGTTGGGACAGAAAAAAAAAAATCCAAAAATCAACAAAGGGGAAACATCACAGGGAAAGCTATCTATTGAAACACAAATAGCACAACTTGCAGCTTTAAATATTCTAAAGGGAGGCCACAAACCTTTATGTCAGTCATTTAACCACTTCCAAACACTCGTTAAAATGGATGACATTCAGTGGAGGTATCTCAGATTTATGGAATTCACTAACAATAAGGTTCATTTTACTCAAAAGTAGCTGCAAGTATCCATCAGCACACTTCATATGAAAGTTTGGACAATGGCTCAATATATTATGAAAAACTTCTACTATTCACCTTTCCATGCCAGTAATAGCAGGTGTCTTTATGGAGAGTGAACCTTAGGAAATATTTAGTGCATTTTTACTCTCTTTTCATGTGTTGGAGCAGCTGGAAACAAGGAAGGCAAACACTGAGCAGGAAGCCAACTCTCCACAACTGTTCCATGGACTACAGCCTGGAAACAGCGGGGCCGAATCGGTCAGATTCCACTGTGACAAAACTCCACCTGCTACTTGTCCAAACCTGTACTTTCCAAAAACCAGGCCTAGTGGGTCCCTTCTTGCTGGGACAAGCCAAGGTACGAGCTGCCTTCTGCTGCCCCCATTCGCTCTGAACAGATCCCAGGAACAGCAGCGAGTGGGAGCCGTGGGGGTTTTACCATCACTCAAAATCTGCTCTTCACTCAAGAAAGCGCAAAGCATTGCATGCACAAAGGAAGGAAAACATAACACACGAATGCAAAGGAGCTGGAGGTCAAAGAGGCTTTCTGCAAACAGGACAACATTCTCCAGCTTCCCAAAACCCCCTTGTGGCTCTGGATTGTGCTTGGTGTATCTGCAGCAGGCCATGGTGGCAGTGGCTATGAAGCACCAGCACACATGGTTTTTGTTCACTGACAATCTCACTTAGTGTACAACAAAAAAGAGTTAGCCCAGATACTGGGGAGGACCTCCTGATCTGAGGGGTGGCTAAACATGGAACAAGACACCTGGGAGGAGGATTCCAGTGTAGGCTGGAATCTACACTGCTGGAGGATTTCAAGAGCAAGTTAAATATGTATTTCTTTGCAAGGTTTACTATCCTGCTGCAGAACACGAGCCTTGGATTAACCAACATTGTTTCTTCCTGCCAAATGATCAATTTAACCTCAACATTTCTCAAAAATCAGATGACTTCCTCATTCTAGAGTTAATGCACTCACAACAGAGACAAGGAATCAAGAAAGCACAGTTACAGAGCAATTCCAAAGCGTTTTACATATTTTCAATAGATTCCTTTTCTTCCCTTTTTTAATATTTCTTATGTGATTCTGCAGAGGACACTGCATCAAACATTTAGCTTGAGAAGTGTGTGATACACTTGTGGTAAGTAAGGTATGGATGGTTCTAACTTTAAAAATTTTTGAAGTCTATTTTCTTCTAGCACAGAAGAATTTTGAGTGAATTAAAAAAAAAGTACAAAAGGAGGAAGGAGAAGGTCTCCTGAACAAGCAGCATTTCCCAGATGCAGCATTTTCTATGTTCCTATAAGAGTCCTCAGAGTGGCAGTGGTTCAGGCACACATTGCTCACAAAAATCATGTTCCATGTGCACGTGCATAATTCCAGCCTGGGGCTTACATAGGTCTTCCAGGCCTGGAAGATTTACCTGCCATGAACAGGAAGGTCCTGAAGGAAAACAGAAGTGGAATATACAGCTCTAACTGGCATATGCAGTAGAAACCCTATGAGTATATTATTTTCAAATAGCAAATTTCAACAGACTGTGCTCACTTAAAAAAAAAAAAGGTTTGGAAAAGTATTCAAGGACAGTACTGTAACAGTTCCCTATCCACTTTGTTACCTTCTTGATCTCAAAGTGATCTTGGGCAAGGCTTACAGGGAGCTGCTGCTATTAAAAAGTTCAGGTCATTCTCCCTCTTGAGAATTCCAAGTACAGAAACACCTCTAGAATGAAAAGGTCTAGAAAACACGATCTCTTGTGGACTATTTGTGATCAGCACTGGATTTAGCACTCAGACGATGAGAAATTCCATGCTCAGACACAGGCTTCTTTTGTGAGGCTGAGCACATTACTTTAGCTCCCTTGGGTAAGCATAAATTGGGAATAACATTCTCTGAAGCTCCTAGGGCCATCACAAGAAAATTATATAGGAGTTATCTATTGTTAAAAAGTTTGAAACAAAAGTAGTAAGACCTGTACACCTAAAAAGAAAGCTAACAGTGAAGACACAAACCAGAATGGCCACTAAATATTCAGGTGGCTTTTGTCTTAGAAGTAAGTTAGGAGTGTTTCATCTAAGCATGTGGAGAGAATCCCACCATCCTGGGATTCTCCATTACAGCAATGGAAACATGATAAAAATGCCATAGAACTTAAAAGGTTTGTTTAGAGCAGAAAACTCTTACATGAACAGTAGAGCAGCAAAATTATATCCATAACTCCTCAACCTTCCCTCGAGGCCAACACATGCAGTCACTCATGCAGGACAAATCCAGATCCTCTGCTGAATCCAAACCATCTTCAATGGAAACTAGAACCCTCCCTGAAGGTATGTCAGATTTCATCCATGGGATGTAATTATATCAGCTGATATAAACTCATTTGCCAGACAGTCACATGGCTGCAATTCCTAAGCAGAAGGCTGGGCAACCACGCTGCTTATTTTACTACAGCATAACAAACTAAAAATACAAAGCCAAGCAAGCTGCAGCTCTAATTGCAGCACAGATGTGTGGCAGACAGGCATCAGCACTGCATCTGTAGCATGCAAACCCCTCATGTTAAAAATGGCCCCGCTCTTGGCTCCTAGGGCACAGGCCATCCCTCCCAGCCACAAAACACCAAGCAGGTCATCAAGGAGCTGACCTGTTATGTCAGATAGAAAAAGCAATCCTTAACAGCACAGCTGAGACTCCCTGAAGCTGGTAAAATGTGTTTTGTGATGGGGTCAGCTGAGTTTCCTTAGGAAAAAAGCTCCTCCGGTTCCTCAGGGAGCAACATCATCACTATTACTTTGCAGGTGTAATTCTGGGTACTTTTTGGCCTGCAGTAACTACCATTGAAAGTAAGGCTACAGATTATCCCAAAAATAACCATTTGACTGCTGCCTTTCTGCAGTAAATGGCCAATGTGAAACTCTGTTCTAAGGAACACCTTGCTGTCTCCTGTGATGGGTTTGAAGATTAAGTTGGTGTGGCAACGCCACTGAAAACAGTAATAGGAGAAAATATCCATGGGCTTATTTCAAGTATAATGATTACACATCCTAGCAAAAAACCACAAACAAGGGCAAGTGTGGAGGAAAAAAGGCTGATCTAGATTTTGTGTACACAAACTCTAAGGTGCAAAAAGGGCCTTGAAAAGGTAATTTTTAAAAGCNTTGAAGATTAAGTTGGTGTGGCAACGCCACTGAAAACAGTAATAGGAGAAAATATCCATGGGCTTATTTCAAGTATAGTGATTACACATCCTAGCAAAAAGCAAAAACAAGGGCAAGTGTGGAGGAAAAAAGGCTGATCTAGATTTTGAATACACAAAGTGTAAGGTGCAAAAAGGGCCTTGAAAAAGTAATTTTCAAAAGCCCATGTTGCAGAGTCAACACACATAGTAACAGCTCTCTTGCTATTATAGACAGCACACAAACAGAACCTCGTGACTTGGTCAGCGTGGGACTTCTGTGATAAATTAATCTCCATAGGAGACTCTGAGTGGGATGACCCCATCCTCCTTTTCTAGCGAGGCAAAGTGCTCCCAACCCTGTTCACACAGCTCCTGCTGGTGAATGAAGCCAGCTAAAACATCTCAGCTCCTCAGGCACCTCAGGGAACCCTGCTACAGGCTCAGCCTCTAAGAAGCAGGTCTGTGAGAAAAGGTGTTTGTAGTGTTTAAAAGCTGAACATTCATTTTACAGATGAACAATTTCCCAGCGCCATTCCAGTTGGAAACATTGAGAAAAATGCTTTCTGATCAGTTGTGATGACTGATTAGGGAGGTGATTATTTTAGTAAAATTCTCACAATGCAGGAAGTGTGGAGGGAAAAAAAGGTGAAATGAGAAAGACTTAATTTCAGGTCTAATCTCTGTTTTGTGGGGGTTTAGGCTTCAAAAGCTAAATAGAGCCAGGAACAGAGATTTCAGTTTAACTACCCATACACAAAGCATTTATGCCAATGGCCTGGGTCTCTGTGCATGCTCTTTCAATTCACTGGACAGAGAAAAGGATTTCCATTCTGCAGTGAATTTTGGCCTCCTGACTCTTTTTCAGAGAGAAAAGATAAAATTTAAAATACTTTTACTAAAATGGAAACAAAGAGGAAGTTCATGTTGGAAGCAAAGCTAGTTTGTTTCAGTGAAACGAAAGCCTTTGTCTTTATAACTCCCAAGTGTGGTTAAGGTAGAGGAGCCACAACCGTGGCCAGGGAGAAGGCCTCTCTTCTTGGGCTCTCCTCAAGGCTAGCTTTCTATTACTCTTTCAAGTCTGAATTACACAAGTGTTTCTGAGCACAGACTAAAAGTCAATGTGTAATAAACTGCTCAAAAGGATAAAGGTAAAAAAGAAAAATCGTCAAAACCATGAATGATTCCCAGATCCAAATATTCCCATCAAGTGAGCAATTTCTCACCCTCTTCCTGACATTTTTCTGGTATTTCACTGACGTGCAGGCCTACAAAACGTTTGATCTTTTATGAAAGTACAAACCACTGGACAATTGCTGCAACTAAATTGTTTTGGCCATCTCCAGCTCTGGTATAGCCTGTACATCCCCACCAAGAGCAGGAAAACTTGTCACGCACTTAACTGGAGTTACAACACACCACAAAGAAAGCAGGACAGGAATTTTCTCCTTGGGTTTGTTTGGTGGTTCAGGGCACAGCCAGGTCTGTATCGCATCCCTAAGGCCGAGGCAGCACCATGTGGCTCACCAGCACCCATCTCACCACCAGACAGGGACACACGTGTACCCCAGCGAGCAGGGGTTACCTCTTCTGGTTCATCGAGGCCAGCTGGCTCCACTCGTTGAGGCACGGGTTGTAGCAATGCGCGGCCGAGATCTCCTGGCTGGTGATGCGGTAGCCGCCGACGATGAACAGGTAATTGTCCAGCGTGGCCGCGCCGTAGCCGCGGACGCTCACCAGGTCGGCGGGCAGGCTGTTGACCAGCGGCAGCCACCGCTGCGCCTCCTCGTCGTACCTGAGCATGGCCCAGGGCGTGTCCCCAGCGGGGTGACAGCCGTCGGGCAGCCCCTCCGAGCAGACGTCCATGAAGTCCCCGAGCACCACCAGGGTGGCCGTGCCCCTCATGCGCCGCTCCCGCAGCTGCTGCTGCAGCGCCGGGGGCAGCAGGAGGTGCGGGCGGGCGTCGGGCCTGCGCAGCACCTGGTGGTAGTGGGCGGCCATGAAGTCCAGGCAGGCGTCGTGCAGGTCCTGCAGGCCGTACACCTGCGCCAGGCGGTGCAGCTCGAAGCAGTTGCCCAGGCGCACCTGAGACAGCAGCAGCCGCAGCAGGGGCGTGACCTGCAGGAAGGACGCGGCCTCCACCAGATCCTCCAGCAGCGGCGGCTCCTCCTCGCCGCCCTCGTCCTGCTCCAGCCTGGCCAGGCAGGACGTGTTGATGAAGTCCAGCACCAGCTCCAGCCCCAGGGCGCTCAGCCCCCCGCGCAGCAGCTGCTCCTCCTGGCCCTGCCCTGCCTCCCGCATTCCCGAGCGGTACAGCGCTCGGAAATAGTCGCTCTGCTCGATCAGCTTCCTCTTGCACACCGGGTAGCACTTGTCCCCCAGCCGGATCTGCACCACCTCCTCCCCGTCACCGGCCCCATCGCCTTCTTCCCCTTCCCGCTCCTCTTCCTCCTCCTCNGATGGGACGGGACGGGCCGGGCCGGGATGGGCGGAGCGGGCCCGCGATGCCGGGAGGCGCTCCGGCCCTGCAAGGAGTGACAAAAGGAAGCAGAAAAAAAACCCCAACAAAACAAACACACCGCACCATAGGGAGGAAAGAGAAAAAGAGCCCGAAAAAGGCAATGTTGAGCGCTCCGGCGCTGCCCGCCGGGGGCGGGGGGGAGCCGTCAAGGCATCCCCCGGGCCCAGCCAGAGTGGGTGTCAGGGACACGGTGGAACGGCCAATGCTGGGCTCCAGGGGCCAGCCCAGAGCCGCAGCGATCCCCCCCGGTGCTCCCCTCTCCTGATTTGGGCCGGGATCGCAGCTGCAGCCGCAGCTCTAACCCCTTGCCATAAATGTACCGCTGCATCCCTGGCGAGGGACAGCATTCCCGAGGCATACGCGCAGGGAAAGAGCAGCGTGTGTGTGCCTGGATCCAAGCACGGGCAGAGCGGAGGAGGAGCGGCACAGTCAGCCTGGTGCCATCGCATCCCCGAATCCCTTCCCGAGCTGAATCCCCGCGGGGCTTACCCTGCACGGCCAGAGCAGCAGTGGGACTCTTCGGGAATGGCAAGTGCGATACATGGCTCTGCTCTGACTCTCCTGGTTCCCTGCGTGTCCCTGCGTGTCCCAGCCCCTGGTTTGCTCTGTGAAGACACCGCATAACCTGTTCTGTTGCTCCATCTTTTCTATGAAACTAAGTTCCTGGAACAGGACATCTCATGAGTGAGCTATGTACCAGGATCCTGAGTTTGTTTGACATGAACAAGGAAAGAGCAAATTAACAACTGAGCATCTTGGGCAAGGGTAAAATGACAGATTTGCTGTTTGCCTTGTTATGTTCTTGAAATACAGTAACAGCCGTTTTTTTAAAAAATAAAACCCTATCCCCTGCTGAAACAGATGAGAAGTCTGCCATGCCTGTATTCTTATATGCTGATACTTCCTATAAAGGTGTTCAAAATATATTTTTTATCTTTATAAAGATATTTCCTTTGATATTGCAGACCATAGAATATATTTCCCTTCAGCAGTAGTGTGACTCATGTCCAGTTTGTGCAGCTCGCTTAGTTTTCAGACAACACCCTATTTTCACTGTTCAGAAGGGATCTTCCCCCCATTAAAACATTTCAATGGTATTAGTCTGTTTTGTGGGGTTTTTTTCCCCTCTCTTTTAAGAAGGACAGGGTTGTTTACTTTTTAGCATTTCCTCCATGAAAGGATCACGATCCTTAATCACTGTTTTGTTGATCTTCAGCTTCTTAACACTAGCCCATAGACATGACACAAATGTTAATCTCAGTTACAGGTGTTCTTTTCTGCTGACTTTTATAAAAGCGTTTTTTGAGGTGAGGTAGATTTCTGCGCATATTTGTTTTCCACCTCACTTCAAAGCATCTTCATTATCTTGCTCATGAGGGGCCCCTTTCATGTTCTGAAATCCTTTTATATAGGATCTCAGCCAGACCCAAAGAGGTCACTTTGGCAGCCTTCTCTAGCTGCCATCTAGGTCACCATCACCTCTCACCTCTGGGTTCCTACTAATGTGTTACACTGTTTGCTTGGTTTGTGTTTGTCTTTCAGTCTTCCTCATTGTTTACTTAATATTAAAATTCCACTTTCCTGTCTTCTGTTCTTAATGAAGCACCACAACATTTTGCTTTTTGAGTTTCTTGCACCTAGTTGAAGTTTAAGTATGAGCACTTGGCTGATTTTTTTCTCTGCCTCAGGTTCAGCCTTCAGAAGATTATCACACACAACAAGTGTCTCATCACCTCAGTAGGAGTCCAGCCCTTAATTCCTTCTTGTCCTTTAATTCCCACAGGCAGACATTTCAAGCAATTGTAATCATTATTACTCCCAAGGAAAACAGAGATCTCGTGTTTGGCATGGTCAGCAAGCTGTCCTGTTGGAATACAGCAGGATTGCCATCTTTAGACATCTGCTTTGAAATCTCTTATGTTTCATGGATTTGTAAGTTAGCTCCTAATTGGTGAATGCTTTTTTTCCATGTAGTCAGCTATGGTAAATTCAGCCTCAAAGTGTTGAAACCACAGCCTGGGTGGATGGAATATTTCTTCTCTGGTCCTATGTTGCCAGATGAGCCTATGCCTGCTACTCTGCGTGGGATTTCCAGTCCTTCTTCCTCACAGTCCATGAGGTTTGTTAATGAGCTGGGTCAGTCCTGGCATGTACTAGTATTTTATTCCTGCCAGCAAACTTTTGAGGGCACCAACTCCCACAGCTTTCCCCAGGAGCTCTCAGCTGCCCAAGGGGTCAGCAGTACTGAGTGGCCACTTTTACAAAAAGCCTGTTTCCTTACCCAGTTGTTTTTTCTGGGCTGGTTGTCATCTCTCTGTGCTTTTTCCAGGCTCAGGGCCGGGCAGTTGTGCAAAGCCAAAGTTTGCTGACAGGGCGGCTGCCTTGTTTTTTACACTCATCACTCAGCCTGTGTGATGTGCTTACAGAGTACTTACACTGCAAATGCACCAAGGCAAGGGCTACTCTTTTGTTCACTTTTATGGAGATAATTTTGTGTCTTTCACTCTACTACCATACTGATTTATTCTAAGATCATTAATACGTGTTATTATACTGGAATCAAAGAAAAGGCTTTACTGTTTCAACAGCAATCATCTTTGGTTGTACCTTAAGTGAATAAGAAATGTATTTTCCAGAGTTGGAACTCTATTTCTAGAGCTACAAAGCCAAAATGTGTAGTTCAGAGCCATAAAAGATTTGCATGATCTTTGAAACAAATACGAAGGACTATCCATCATCCTTCAAGAACATGCTGAAGCATCAAACACGAAGACAATCATGATAGATGTTAAATGAGTTTATAATAAAAGAACATGCCCTGAAGAACAAGACACTCAGAGAGGAAGATGAGGGTAATTCTGCTCAGCATTTCAATACCTGTCTTCTAGACTTAGGCTCCTGGGGAAAGTCTTCAAGCTGTTTTAGACAGTTCAGGCCTCTTTACAGTATCCGAGAGACAAATTGATACCAAGAAAAAGGGTTCTCAAGTGCCAACAAAGGGACTGTGCAGACACCAGAGAGTGTCAGTAAAGGCTCCCTTGCTTCAGGGTTGCATTGGCCATTTGTGCTACATAATTTTTCCCTGTGTCTGGTGCCTGAACTATTTCCTTGTAGTTAATGCCTGAATTACTTCCAAGGCTGAAGAGAGATCGCTCTTTTCTTTTAAAAATATGTGGAAATGGAAGAAGCTTTTTTCATACAGCAACTTCATTGTAACAGACCATTCAGCCATGACACAGAGAATCTGAGCCTTTCTCTGCCTCGGCACACATTTCTGTAGCCCTCTGGCTTTCCCAACATAGCAAAAGCAAGGAATCACAGAGTCTCAGGAGGAGTTACTGCTACAAAGACAAGAGAAGTCAAACCAGAGAGACACTGGATAATACTTGAGAACCAGAGGGTAACACCGACCTGAATGCTCTGAGGAAAGGACTGAGTGAAAAAAACAGTGGAAAATTTTAATTCCTTTCAGCCTAATTAGCCTAAAGTGTGAACTGGAACTGAATCTGGGGATATTTAAAGTATCCATACTATCTAATAGAAAATATCAAGTGCCACATTCTGCCCTCTGAGATGCCAGGGAACTGTACTGCACTGCCACTGTCCATTGAGTAAGGCAGGAATAGGTCTTTTGGAAAGGATTTGCCAACTGCTGCCATTGTTCAGTATTTTCCTTGTCACAGGATACAAAGTAAGCATCTATGGAACATAGGAATTATCCTGCAGTGTTTCAGCATTAAAAATGTCTGTGTTCTAAAGGATCTTGGCATCTCAGACAGGAACTGACCAGAGCATAATTTTACTTCAGTTGAACTCTAGAATTTGTGAAGGATGACCTGCTAAATAAAGGTAATTTCTCTCTCAAGTTTGCAGCCAAACAAAGCACTTCTTACCCAGTGCCATTTGCAATGCTATTCCAAAAGAAAATTAAAAAAGAAAGAAAGCACTCTTGTTTCTAATAGCACTTGCTCAGACTTTATTCCCTAATATTTTCTGTTTATTTTTTCTACTTTTAATATGCTGTTTACTTATTCCTGCAATAAAGGTGTGTTGCAACACTACTGAAAAGATACTTGGAGTGGCATGTTTTTTGAAAGCAGATTGTTTATTATCAAGTACTTATTAATCACATCTGAGTAATTAATACTAAAGTGTGTGCTCCTGAGCTCTCTCTGGGCAGCAAAAAGGCCATTCCAAGAGTCTGTGTGTGGTGGGAATTCTCTGTGGATCATGAGGAAGTCCAGGCACCAGACAGCAGAGGTGGAAGAGTGTAAATCCTTGCAATGGCCTTCAACCTGGTCCATTTTTTACACCACAGACCCAATAAAGAATTTCCTTGAAAGTCCCTCAGGTGAAATGAATGTTCCCTGACAAAACCTGAACGGGGGTCAGGCTGCTGGAATGCTCTGCCTGCTGCTGTACCCCCTGTTAGGGATGTTTGCTCTGCACAGATGCATTGTGCATCCACAGCCAGGAATTTCTTGTGCAGCTGTGCCTGGAGGAGCCTCAACTGGGTGCTTTTAAAATGGCAGATATTTTTTAATCCTGGTGCAGACAGGCAGAACTGAATTTTAGTACATAATAACTAGGTAAGATGAATGGTAATCCACATGGAAGACTTCCACTCAGGATGCAGCTCTGTAAAATTCACCACAAGTTTGAAACTCCATCCCCTTTGCCTCGTTCAAGTTCTGCCGTAAATCAGCATCTGTTCATTAGTGTTTGCTAAACATTGTGCCTTTTGTCATGAAACTTGGCTCAAGTTAATCTGCAATGTCACTGGATATACATTTGTATAAATCTAATCTGGCTAAGACTCGTGTTGCTCTTTGCTTGAACACACAGATCCCAGCCTTGGTGCAGAGGTTTGGCCAGAATTAGTCTGAAGCCAAGCTCAAGAGAATTTCAGGGCCTGGCAACCCTTGGAAACAAAAATGAAACCCCAGGAAGAGAAACTGTAATATTTCACCTCTTTTTACCATGTTGCTGGGATGGGACTGAAACCAGAATCCTTGGATCCAATTGTCCCTAACCTTGGAGAAAGTCAGATTCATTAAAATGTGATACATTGCTCCAAACCAAAACCTGACCACTAATAGCTGTTTTTGACAAAACAGTTCTCTCAAAAAATGCTGTTTTGATAGACTTTAGATATTTTGCAAGAGTGTTTGGATTTCAAGGAAAAATTTAAAGGAGAAAGAAAGCAAGCACATTATTTGAATAACATCAAAGACCTGGTTTGATTTTTCCCACATATTTACATTTCATTATTTTATGATTAATTACATTAGCCTCTTATAACTTTTATACTTTAACAGAGTTGTAGTGACATATTCTGAGATTATCGATACACTTGGATTACTTAAAACTTTGACATTACCACTTCTTTAATAAAGGGAAAATACACATGCATATCTCAGAAAAATTAGATAAAGATGATTTTAACACAAGCCTGAAATTCTTATTTGTGGAGCACAACATGGGCAGAGAACTTCATGCTGATGTCACATGGGATTATGCTGCACATTTCATTAAATTCATTACTGACATTCACAGGAGGACTTGGGCAGGTTCATACCTCACCTGGGAAACTGCTTGGGTCTCACTTCTCAACTTGTCACCTTCCACAACTGCTCTGTCACACAATACCTGGAGAAGAGAAGGATTCACTGTAACCCATTGTTGCCTTCCAGTGCCTAAAGAGAGCCTACAGGAAAGGTGGAAAGAGACTCTTGACAAAGGATGTAGTGCAGGACAAGAGGGAATGATTTCAAACTGACACAGCACAGGGTTAGATTGGATATTAGGAAGAAATTGTTCCCTGTGAGGGTGGTGAGGCCCTGGCACAGGTTGTCCAGAGCAGCTGTGGCTGCCCCATCCCTGGAAGTGTCCAAGGCCAGGCTGGATGGGGCTCTGAGCAACCTGGGGTAGTGAAAGGTGTCCCTGCCCATGGCAGGATGGTCGAAATGGGTGAGCTTTGGGGTTCCTTCCAACCTGAACCATTCCATAATTCTACAACTAAACAGATCCTTTCTGGTCTTTACATATTCTGAGTGATAGAACCATATATTCCATAAAAACTGAATATAGTTCCAAAAATCAAGACATGTCTGCTACTTTATATGGAAAAAGTGCTTGCTTTTGTTTCTGTTTGGCAAAAAAAGAGTTAAAAATGCCTCATGATAAATCCTTTGTGCTGGGAAGCTCCTGGATTGTGCCATTCTCTCTGCTAGTCCAGGTGGGAAACTTAAGGGACTGTTTCTGATTCTAAGAAGTACCATGAAAAAGATCATTTTGTTCCAGCATGGCAGGTCCATTTATATCTCTTTTACTGAAAGGCTTGCAAAAACATTCATATTCTCACAGGAGACAGCCCCCCCTGCCTTTTTGTTTTCCAGGAGGAAATGTGAGGAGTTGGATGAAAGGAGTTCCTAAATACCATGAAATGCTGGTCTGGTACTGGCTGCAGACTCCCCTGTATCAGTGACAGCCTCTTGGTGCCTCTTTGCAGAGCACATGGAAAATCAGCCGGCTGGTTTGCAGGTAAGACTTGGCGATTTCCTTCTTGCAAAATGTCTGTGAATAAAAATTTCAGCACTAATTTGCATTGCCCATTGAAGAGTCAAAGTGAAATGAAGGGGAAGCTGGCAAAAGACAGTGAAATTTAATAGAAGTTTTCTGGTTTTAAAGGAAATTGCCTAAAGAAGCCATTTGTTTACTTTTTTCAATCACTTTCTCTTTCATTAAAGGGAAAGTTTTCCTGTGGCTATTTCTGCCCTTAAAATTTATTCTGATCAAAGAGAAGGAGGAAAGAATTCTTTTAATCTCCTTGTTAAGTACTTCCCCAAGTTATTCAGAGTCTTCCAGGCTTCCCTTCTTGGAGATTCAGGAAGAGTAGGAGTGAGAAAAGCAATCAGAAATTGTTATTTTTGCATGCAAATCTTACAGAACAAAGCAGGTCTGAAATTCATACTAAAAACAGAACGTAATGCCAAAATACAAGCATATCTTTCAAAATTTCAAGTGTGTTCCAAATCAAGTGATACCTTGGGATATTTGGAAAGCCGAAACAAATATTTTTTAAAAATACACTGTCAATAGTGCTTGTGGCAATGGTAGATACATGTCTAAAAGCTTCCCTGTGCTTGCACTGAGTGCAAGCTATCAGGTAGTTTAAAATGTATTTAAGGTTTTATGTGCTGATTTATCACAGAGATGAAAATATCAAACTATTAAAACAAAATAAAACAACACAAGTGTCAAAAGCTGCTTTTCAGGATAGAGACTTGAAGAATTACCCACTTACTCTCTTTCTAACAGTTTCTTGTATTCTCCACAACAGGCATTTATTTGGAATCCTCCTAATTATAGCTCCAATGAATAAAATGATGCCTTGGCCTTGCTGTTGGATCAACAGCAAGGGCTTTTTTTATCTTTTAGTGATTTGTGTAAGGAACAAAATATTATATCTGTCAGTTCATTTCCAAACTCGGGGTCTAGTTCTGCAAAAACAAACATCATCTGTAATGACTAAAGAATTAAAATGAGCTTGAAGCTCTCCCCACTCCACGTAACTGATCCATACTTCATGTGAAAAGGAGGAAATTACTTGATTCTTGTCTTGAAGGATAAAAACACAGGGTTAAATAATCTTATATGCTGAACACCCTATTTTTATTGCAGACCATACTTCTACCTAACTCTCTCAACCTCACTATAGAATCTACTGGGTTTAAATCAACTTGTGTATTAAAGGATTTTAAAGCCTTTCTGTATGAAAAGTGTAACGTGGGAATTGGGGATCAGACTTGGTCCTAATTAGAAACAAAACGTGGGAGTTTCAGGTTTCAGATCAGATGCTTGAAAAATCATCTCCCTGTATGTCAGCTGTGTTTTCTTTCTGACAGGCCTTTTCCTAGCAGAAAACCTTGTATGGACTGCTCAATATTCTTAAACTTATTAGGGGGAGAACATACTCATAGTTTGAGCGGAGGTTCTAGTCAGAGTTCATCTGGCTCTAGGTCTTTGCAAATAAAATTGTATTATTCTTGCAATCACAACAGTGTAGGAAGGGGAACAGATCTCCACCTCCACCTCTGGCTGGAGGTTCGTTTGTTAGCAAAGAAGGCAAATTTCTGCAGTCACCACATAACTCAAATTGTGCAGATCCCAGACAGAGCTGTTTCTCTGCGCTGAGTGTGACAGTGTTCCTGAACAAAATGAGATGGAACAATGTGCTGAACTTGCTGCTATTCACCAAATCTCAAGGCTGCTTGCATGGTTTGGTCTGAGGACAAGAGGCACAAAGAGGGGACCACAGAAAAAAGTTGGCTGAGTGACTAAAAACAATCTGTCCCTTTTGTGTCTCAAAACCCTTCTCCAAATAATTAAGTTAAGAGAACAGCAATAATAACTCTTAGAATCTTCTGTAGCTCATTAAATGTCCGCTTTCTTTCAGCAGCTGCCCAAACAGCACCATGGGCATTGTGTGGAGGAGACCCTGCCCTGGCTCACGCCCCTGGCAGACCTGGCAGCACCCTCAGCCCTCCAGGGGTGGTCTCTGCAGTGCTGGTGCCCCCCTGGAGCAGAGGGGAGCTCCCTGAGGCCCTGACACGGGGCCATGGCTCTGCTGCTGGCGGTGGCACAAGCGCTGCTGCTCCTGGCTCTGGCTGGGGAGTCCCAGTGCCCCTGCTCGCCCACTGCCTTCTACAGGAACTGCTGGATCCGGCGCTTCCCGGGCGTCCTGGTGGACCTGCGGGAGTCCCAGCGGAGGGGAGCGCAGCTGCTGAAGGGTTATGCAGAGATCTCCCCCCAGCAGTGCAGCAGAGCCTGCTGCCTTCGGAGGAACGGTGAGTGCTTGTCGGCACACATTAAACCCCTCATTTTGGGTAATGCTTTCATAAATAGTCCTTGGCTTGAAGAAGAAATAGAGAGGGTGGAAGGAGGAGCGATCAATTCTTTTGAGGCACATTGTAACTGTTACCCCAAAGAATTTGATAATCTGTATTTTTTTAGAAGACTACACTAGGAATACATGAAAATCTTAGTGTCTGATTTGAAATTTTAGATCTCTGTTACAAAGCTTGTAAACAATGCCAACATTAAAAGAGTAACTCTTCAATATTCATCCCCATCTACTGTAGAGAACAACCAGTGGCAGTGATTCCAACAGCATTCTCTTCATGGAGTTTGGCATCAGACTAGGACATGGTGAGAGAAAGAGTGGAGAAGTCATACAGTTTGTCCTTCTCTGAAACACAAGAATATTAATTTCCTTGCAGAAAGCACTCTCTTATTCCATGTTTATACCATGCAAACCAAATAACACTAAAGTTAGAGCAATAAATAATAGCAGTTATTCAGCTGGCCACTCCTTTTCTCTAGCCTGGTAAACTTAGGCTCAGAGTGAAAATAAACAAAATCATTATTTGTCCTAGGCCTTGTACTTTCTCTGTATCACATTGCACTGGTACTCTACAGGAATGTATTTTAGAAGGATACATGAATTGCACCTCTGTGGTGCCTAAATTTTCAAAACTCTCCAGAATGGAAAAGGGTTTGGATATGGTTTTGGAGGATGAAAATGAGGTACCGGTTACTAAAAAAAGTCAATATAAATTTTGATGATATTTTGAATTATATTATGAGCAAAAGTATGACCTTCACAACCTGACAGTGACATAAGTAACTTTCAGCAGCAATCCTGAGTCAAATTCTGTCTTTAATAATGTGAGGTGAGAAAAATAACATACATTTCAGCAAGGTTGTTCCTATCTCAACAACAAACTTTTTCTCATATCCCCCCATATGGGACTGGATACTTACAGAGATAATAAATGGTGACTTGAAATCTCCTTTTTATAATCCTATATAGTCAAACAAAAAATTTTGCTATCTTAACTGAAACAGAGACATTAGAGGGCATTTCAAAGGGTTTTAAATCAGTTATTATTTAATGAGATGCTGAAGTAGAACTCATATGGCTGTTCTAATCAGATGGAAAATAAGAATGTAAGTTCTCTTTTGACTGTATGCTCAATTAGTTTATATGATAATGAGAGAACCACAGGATCTGGTCTCTCTTCCTACAGGATCTGGGCAAATATAATAACCTTCTGATGTTAAATAACATCATAACATGCAAAGTGCAGTGGTCATTCTGCTGAGAAGCTCAACTTTGTTCTTTATGGGTTCCAGTCTCCTGCAATCTAGCAGTGTTCTACCATGGGGCCATTCATGAGAACAGGAACTGCCTGCACCTCTCTTGCCCAGCTTTGGAAAGCTGCATTCTAAAGGCTGGAGTTGATGTCATTTTGTACAACATCACAACAGGTAATTAAGCATTTCATTTATAAAGGCTGAAAACAGAGCAGCTTTAGGAAATGTTTAAATCATACCAGGTCAGCTGCTGTGCTAAATGACCTCCACAAGTAACACACAGCCCTAAAAAAGATGAAGACTGATTCCCTTTCCCATTAATATACCTACTTCTGAAAATACTTCCCCACTTTCTTCCACTCAGTGAGAAAGGAGCTTGAAGATACACCCTGCTCTCAAGATTTGTGCTCTGAGTACCTCCTCAGTACTGTGCTTGGCCAAAATACCCTCCCAGCTCTGAGAGACTGAGAGAGGAGGCTGCCACTGCTCCACATCCCCAGACCCAACCAGCAACAGGGCTGAACATTTATTTTCATTAGGCACATGCACCACGAGCACAGAGGTAACACAGACATATGCATAAAGTAAACACACCAACAGAGTGAGCACCAAAAGCCTCATCCTGCTTTTTGTGTTAGTGAAAATATATAAATATGTATATATATACACACACATGTACACAATGCTCTCAGTCTGCCCAGTCTGGACCCCAGTCTCAAGAGCTGCTCTCACTGGGATGTTTGAGCCCTCAGGGTGCAGCCTCCCTTCAGTTGCTGGTGCAGACTGTCACACACAGAGACCTTTCCTGGATTTCCCTACCCTCAGTAGCCTAGATCCCACCCTTTCTTCACCTTTGGTTCCTTCCCTAAGCACCCCATAGTAAGTCGTTTGCAATCCCAAAATGCACATCCCTTGCATCCCATAAGGTGTCCCATAACCTGAGGCAGTGACACCTCCAATCCAAAAGGGCTCCCTGCCCTGCCTCTGTCTCCATGGATCCTTCTTGTGGGTGTGTAGACAAGCTTTTATCAATAAACTAACATTCTTCTCGTTTAATAGGGATTGATCCAGATCTTCTAATTTTTGAGAAACTGAAATCCCTGGAGCCAAATGCTCCTTCCTCAGCAAGTAAATCTGAGAGGCAGCCCAGCACAAAGACCCCTGAATGGGGAAGATGCCACCATGACAATGCCACCACGTCAGGATCTCCCCTGCTCCGAGCTCTACCTGCTGCCATGAGCCACAGCTCACCAGCAAACACTCACACCCCCAGCTGGAGCCTGACAGTGCAGAGAACTGAAGGTGCTGCCAGAAGGGCAGAAACGTCCCCAGCAGACATTGCTTTGGCTAAGAGGACAAGCAGCAGGTCGGTCAGCAGCTCAGACAAGATTGCACCGTCAGCTTTGAGCCCCAAGCCTGCCCAGGTGCTATCCCATGTGCCCACCCCTCCTCACCTGAACAGCAGCAAGCACCACCTCAATGAAACCAAAGGCTACAGTGGGAGGAATTCCACATCGGATAACGAGGCAGCTGCCTGGGAAGCTGCAGCTTTGGGGGTCTGGCTGATTCCTGTTGTCCTGTGCTCCTCTCTCCTCTGCCTGTGCTGTTGCACTGTTGTCCTCACAGCTGGGCACTGCAGCTACAGGAGGGGTCACTATAAACCTGTAAGGACAAGAACAACCATGTCCAGACAGCTCATAAAATAGGCTCCTGTCAGAGGTAATCTGTGAAACACCATCCTGGCTCCAGAACAAGCAGGATTTTAAAAATGCACCCCATACACCAGCTTACTTCTCTCACAGAACCAGTGATAACTTAGTTCAGAATATTCTGGTTATGATTTAATTCTCAGCATATGAAGCACAACTCACTGTGTCTCTTTAGGTAGGAACACCCACTCAGAGCTCCTTCCACTGTTTGAAGCATTTTGGTTCATGATCTGATGCAGATTAAGGCCTGACAAACACTGTAACACTTTTCCCCAGGTTCAGTGCAGCTGCAGTATTGGTGTATCTGTGTGGCAAAGAATTGTTTAACTGGATGAGAAATCCTGCTAGAGTTATCTTTGTGCTTGTCTATTTGCTACCAAATGAAAAAACCTCCCATGTAATGCAGGAATACACAAGTGACTTATGAAATGGTATTTTTGTTTGAAATGGTCAAAATGATCATGTTTTCTAGCAAAGAAAGGCTAAACCTAAA